>JAJGRW010001217.1:135837-367655 GCA_025461045.1 Carex parvula
TTACCATTTCTCACAATATAAAGATTGAACATACTCAAAAGTAAAATACAATATTATAAATAATCGGTAATATTATTACAAGATCAATTGATATCTATCGTCCATTATACATGCAGTATTTCCTTATGTTTGACACAAGTACATAAATTTATGTTGAACTAGAATAGAAAACATACTTTTGAACTTCTAAGATTAATTAATTGTTAATGTAATTTAAAGTATTAATGTATCTCAAAGGCATATTATAGCTACATAAATTTGTTGATGCATATTATAGGTATATATCATCAGCTCAAAGGCATATATGCATGGTGCACATATGCTGCACCAATCTATCCATGGCCACCGCCAGAGCCAGATCCATAGCCCGAACCAGATCCGGATCCATATCCACCAACACTGCCTCCTCCTCCTCCGCCGCCCCCACCTCCTCCACCTCCACCACCACCTCTTCCATAGCCAGAGGCATTGCCAGCTCCATAACCCGACCCACTACCATATCCAGACCCACTTCCATATCCAGAACCGCCACCTCCACCGCCTCCTCCGCCACCGCCACCGCCACCTGCTCCATATCCTGACCCACTCCCACTTCCATATCCATAACCCTGCCCATAACCAGACCCGCTACCACCTCCGCCACCACCACCACCACCACCTCCTCCTCCACCTCCACCACCGCCACCAGTCCCATACCCAGATCCATAACCACTCACGAGCATACCCATGACCCATATCCCGATACCAAACACCACCATTTGATCCCTCGCCTCCACCTCCAACCTCCACCGCCACACACCACCTCCACACACCACCATTGCTACCCATAACCACTGCCATAGCCATCACCATACCCCGCCCATAACCCAGATCCGTAACCAGGTATATACTGGGAACCCGTAAGTTCTTAGTAGAAGACACTTGTCCCGCTACCTGCAACCCCCTTCCCGACCCCTCCACCACCCACCAGGTGCCCACCTACCTCCGCCACCACTACCAGTGTCACTCATTAAGCGAACTGACTGCCCTTCCCGCAGCCACAAATTCAAGCAAAACATTACTAACAATACTGTGATTGATAGTGTCTTCTGGCTAGCCATATTGCTTTTTAGTAGGTAGTCACTAGACTCTTAATTTGATGACAAGCTTGAAGCAACGTAAAGGGTATATACTAGGTGCGTTATGCATGCAGAAATTCTACAAGAGTTTGAGTGGTAATGGGACCGTACTAATTAAACAAGGTAAGCACGTCAAGTTTTCGTCAAATGTTGCAAGTTGTTGGACATGTTGCTATTCCTATACAATATCTCTCTCTGGAATTTTTTTGGCTTATAAAAATACCATGGTTTAAATAACGACCTTATGTCTATATTTTTGTTGGAAAAATTGAACATACAAATTTGGTTTCTCTTATCAAACTGATCATTTTTCTTCACTTATTTTTTTTTGAAGTATAATTTATTATTTAAAAATTACACATTTAACTGATATCGTAAAAAAAAAAGATGGACATTAAAACCTACATTCGGATCTATTATCATGTGCAATAATGGATGAAGAATTGAGCGTTTATTTAACAGCAAATATCCTTAGGGAATCAGTGCAAGTAGAGATTATGCTTTTAAAGTGCACATTCAAATATCATAAACAAAAAAGGGAACATTAATACAGTTAATTTAACTGCAATAATGGATGAGGGATTCATTTAGGATTATTGTAGAGAAAATAATTATTGGGGAATCAGTGCAAGTAGAGATTTGGTTCAGTGGGGTCCAACAGAGATAACAGGAGTCCAATCCAGTGAGACGCGTAGCATGTAGACATGTAGGACAGTAGGAGTATTGGGTGTACCGCACTTTGGGCTGAGGACGTGGTAACCCGGACTTCCTCTTTGGTCCACAAAATTTACCCCACTTTTGGAAAAAATAAAATCCTGGGTTCTCTCTCCGTTCCAATAAGCTTCATAATTAGCAATTCCTATTGGCTAAATTTTTAATTCACAAAATTAGACTGAAATTGAAATACAATTAATTTAAATTAATTTAAAGTTAATTTCAAATGTACTGTATTTATAGAATTAATTTGATTGTTTTAGTGTTCAGAAATTGAAAAAAAATCTCATACATCACATAAATTAATTTTTGAAATGGATAAGCATATAGGAATTGATATTTTGTCAACATGACGTTTTGAAAACAATTCGTTTAAAAAATATTTATATTTATGAAATTATTATACATTACTGAATTGTAAATAAAATGCGCAATATTTATATTTATGAAATTATCATACATTACTGAATTATCATACATAGAATTTGAAATTAGAATGAAATTTCCAATATAAATGCGCAACAATAATTTTATGATGTGCTGATAGGGAACAACATGTTATTTAGATATGTAGGATTGTTGCAAGATTTGCAACAGAGTGTGAGAAATTGAGAGCAAAGTAGACATGAAGGAGACGGGAGAAACTTGAGAAAACGGTGATGCCACGTGCAGCATCGTCAACAAAGTGGAGTCGTTGGAATGTTGGATGAATATTCCAGATTCATAATGGGGAACTGCCTAAAAAACTGTTAAAAACTGTTTTATTTGTAATGGGTTGGGTTGGCTGGCTCGTATTGTCAGCTTCGATTTGACTCGTTCTCTAAATTAGTATGTATATTTTAATAAATAATTTGACACGTGATGGATTTGATTCTTCACTCCGGATGATTCATGGCGTTATCGAGGGACGAGGGACCCGGATTAATTAAATTATAGTTAACGGGTCGGATTATTGAGGGAGCTATATATGTTAATATAGCGGGTACTCATTGGTGCTAACATAGGAAGTCATGTTATTCAATGTAAATTTCATGAGAGGGGAAGGGGAAGGGAAGGGAAGGGAAGGGGAAACGAGTAGAGAGACAATATAAATAGTTTATTTTCTCTGCGTTGCGATTTGAGTGTACAAAATTTAAGTAATTTATATATAAAGTTCACTCTTTTTTTCTTCAAAATTTAGTGTTCTGCAGTAAGTAACTACGGATCGGTTAGATTCGATCATCCCTCCCTTTCTCTCTTGTATCTCTTTCTGGAGAATTTCCTAGAAAGAGTATCCTCAGGTGTCATATTTGAGTTAATATATTCCAACTGAATAATTTATTTCGAGTCTGTCTTAGATGCACGTGAGGTCTTTAAGATTTGTGCCAGAAAAAAATAAACGGTCCGAAATCTCATTGTACCATGTCAGATACCTGATTGGATCTGAGTTCGTTATTTAGAGGAGTAAATCTAAAAACAACGAACTTAGTGCAGTGGACAGTGGCACAAACCACATGTTCAATTTTCGAAAATAATATTTAAAAATACTGATATATGCTGAAAATTAAAAAATATATATATATATATCTAAGATGGAAGGACACGAGCCTCAACATTTCTTTTCTTTTACCATCTTTATGAAGAATAACGAAATTATCCTACTTACATTAAATAATTCCTGGAAGTGTCTACGGTGCTATGCATAGCATAGAGGCCTCCGTGCTACGGCTTAATTTTTGAGTTTTCAAAATCCTAACGGTCGATCCGAACCGTTCAACGTGATCTCCATATGAATATGTACTTGCAAACTAAATTTTACATTTTTTAGAATTTTTTTAGTATTTATTAAGCCACTTTGAAAAAACAGTAATTTGTACACAACAGTAAAATATTCTGGACCATTGGATCAGTAATTTTCAAAGTGGCTTAATAAATAGTAAAACAATTCTAAAAAATGTAAAATTTGGTTTGCAAGTACATATTCATATGGAGATCATGTTGAACGGTTCGGATCGACCGTTAGGACTTTGAAAACTCAAAAATTGAGCCGTAGCACGGAGGCCCTCTATGCTACGCGTAGCATATTAGCCAGATTCATAATTCCTATATATACTTTGGTATTCTTGTAGGATAAATTTAGCAGCGTTAACACACGGTGAATTTATATTAATTTATAATTTCTTAACCTTAACTATAAATATACTTGTTTGTAAATAACTTTTTAATCAATCCAATTGTCAGCTAATAGGCTGACCTTCAAAAAAAAAAAAAAACTATAAATATACTTGGCAGCCGTTTCAAAAACCTATAAATAATGAGATTATCAAATTTTAGGCCAAGGGTTTAAAGGTATCATATTTCTTTTTTCTTATTCAAAACTGAGACAATTACGTACCATATACATGCATGGTAAAATGAACATCACTAATTGCATACGTGCTCCAAAATTAATGCTTTCTGTATGTGATTTTATATATTTTCTTTGGTTAAAAAAGGAAACACAAGTTTGATTGGAAGCGAATTGCATCAGGATAGAAGCAAATCATGTTAGAGAGATGTGATCGTGAAAATTTGCCTTTGAACAGAAGGAAACAACTTGACTCGGCACGATTTGGAAGTAAAGAAACAACTTCACTCGGCACGATTTGGTGAGAATTGATTGTTGCAATCTTGAGATACTATCAGACCGGAATCAGCCTTACTTGTTCCATTCCTATTTCATTCATGCTCACCTTGAAATATACGCAAGGCTGAACGGTATTTAATTGAGTAAACATAAGAGCTTTTTTTTTAATATTATTATCTATTAAGAATGAATTCTTGTTACGAGGCCATCTGTTTAGAACTTTCGATCAGGTAAATTTTAGAAGGTGATTTCCTGCTAAGCTATTTTAATGTAATGCTATTGTATTACTATGTTTGGTGAAGAAACTAAGGCATGGATATGATAATACGTGATTGTCTTGGCACGAGGATTTCATAATTCATGGCTATCACGCTAGCCATATTTACCGTGAATTTTCTCTATTCCCGCCAGATGGAAATCACTCTGCGTGCATATTTCTTACTTATTCTGTCGATATTAGTCTTTCCCCTTCTCCGATGATAAAAATCTAGCCGCTAACCAAGAGAACTCTGCCTTCGTCTTCTCTCCATCTCTGATTTCCTATGCTTCTCTTGTCAAGTTCTCTTTCTCTCTATCTCTCACATTTTAGAGAACAAAGTTATGCTTTCATCAGTTTCATCAATGGAAGCGTTAATTCATTTGCCATTGAAAACAAATTTATGCTTTCATCAATTTCGTCCTTTTTATTAGCTTCTACTTTTAATTATGCAAAACAGCTTATGTTTTCTTGTGCACACGAGTTGTTTGACGAATTTTCACAAAGAACATTACTTAGGTTTTTCCACATCAATTGTACTTTAAAGTGAGCAGGCATATGTCCTTTATATTATCTTCCATAAGAAAAATTATACTTTCTTTTTATCTTGTATTTTTCTTATTTTTAAAACCATCAAATAGAAAACATTGGGCACTACTAATCTAAAATTGGCAAAGGAAGCACTCGAAACCAGAAATGAAAAACAAACACGACACTATATAAGAGTTTCTTCAATCTTCACTTAAAAACGCCCACTATTGGAATTCAATTTTCTAGTGCCATGCAGTCAAGAAAAATAGTTAGTTGGCAATTGGAAATATGGACTAGTTTGATGGGAAAAAAATCTCAGTATGGTTAATATTTGCTTAAGTGGATAAACACCAACTAAATTAAAAAAGTTTGTGATTATAATTTGTGGTATCAACTAAATTTGTAATCTTAGTATCAAACTAAATTAAAAAGGTTTGATATTATAGTATGAATGTGGAGTATCATTTACAAGAAGAGACCATAAACTTTTTTTTTACAACAGTACATACAGGTGATTATAGTATGAATGAGCCTATACTATTTATCAAAGTAAACTGTTGGATTCTGTTATATTTTATATATTTTTACATTACTTCTTAAAAAAAATTAAGATATTGTTTCTTGCATAGACATGGAAGATAAGAAGTTGATTGAGTAGGAAGATATTTTTTTCTTACAATATTAAGCATATATGGGATAAGTAGGACGATAAGAAGTTGATAAAGCGTTTGCTTCAACAATTAGAATCAGGAAATTGGAGAGCTGATAATGGCACATTTCGAAGTGGCTTCTGCATAAATTAGAAAAATGGATGCATGAAAAGATTCCAAATTGTCAAGTAAGAGCTACCCCTCACATTAGCTCTCGAGTGAAGCTATGGAAAGAACAATACTATGCACTTTCCGAAACACTGGGTGCAAGCGGATTTGGATGGAATGAAGAAGACAAATCCATATGTTGCGAGAAAGGTGTATATGATAATTGGATTAAGATAAAGCACTTGTTCAATAGTTATTTCTGCAAATGTATCTCTTTTTCATTTAACTGCTAACTGCTAAAGGATTTTGAAATTAATGTACAGAGCCATCCAACTGCTATAGGATTACGAGGAAATTCATTTCCCTATTTGGAGGAGTGGTCTGTTGTCTTTGGCAATGATCGTGCCAATTGTTTAAGAGCAGAGTCGTTGGCTGATGCAGTTGAAGATATTGAACGAGAGGAAGCAACTAATGAAGATGGAGCAAGAAATGTTGAGAAGGACATGAACAACAACTTAGGCTATGAGGAGTTGGTTGATAGTCCTGTTCATGGAAGCCAAGCAAACATTTCACCAACACAGGAAACTGACGGTAGCGCGTCTAAAAGATCTAGAAAAAGAAGAATGTCAAGTGCAGATGTGCTTAATGAGTCAATTGCTCAATCAATATGCTCTATAGGGAGTATGTTTGGGACAACTAGTGATAACATTGCAAAATTAGTCAATTATTTTCAATTCATGGCTGATGATGCAAATAGAAAAGATGGAGTGTCTAAAGAGATTGAAAAATACAAGGCTTATCTCTGTTAGATCGTATAGAAGCTGGGGCTGTCATTTCAGGAGACACTAACTAGACAAATTATTTCTTTTCTTTAGCAAATGATGCTAAGTCAAAGTATGTGAGTTGGATCTTAGGTGGTTGCAAATAGGGGTGTCAATGGGTACGGTACGGTACGGGTCGGGTGGAGGCATTTTCATACCCATACCTATTAAAATTGACTTTACCCATACCCTACCCATACCCATTAAAAAGTGACCTTACCCTCCCCTACCCTTACCCGTTAATTTTATCGGGTAACGAAACGGTAGCGGATGAATAACGGATATTACTAATATAATAATTAGTTTTATTATATTTTACAAATTAAATATAAAAAACTCATTCATTTCTCACATATGTAATTACATTTCTAATAAAAAATAAAAATGAATGTGCAATCAATTCCAACTAAATTATTTTTTATAAAAGAAGAAATTCAAAAACACAAATACATATTTAGGTGAGTTGGAAATTGAATTGAATATATATTTAGATTTTATAATTACCCTATAGGGTAACGGGTACGAAATAGTCATTACCCATACCCTTACCCATTTGGTTAACGAAAAAAAATTCTTATCCATACCCATACCCAATAAGCTAACGAAAAAAAAACCTTACCCATACCCGCCTTATCGAATACGATACGGGTCGGGTAAATGGCTAAAAAGGTACCATTGACACCCCTAGTTGCAAACATGGTAATGACACTTCTTGAAATGTTGAAAGCGATAGTTCATGTGCGAACCAAATATGGTAATGACACATTCCCTTAGAATGATATTCCATAGTATTACATTCTCTAAAATTCTTCTATTCTCCGAAATAGTCTATAGTGCGAACCAAACACCCGCTGAAATCATTCTATTGTTCCTATCGGAGTGATAATGCTACGCATGCACCTTGTGCAACAAACAATTTGTAAGGTTGTAAGAAAGTAATCGGAGGTGGTCTCAATAGAATTCACATCCCTCAGGTTACCGGACTGAGTACAATTGAATCGGACAGCCCAAAAATATTCTTTTTAACTTGGCACGAATCTCAAAGCACAAATAACACTGCTACTGTGCCATCCCGAGCAAGCACCAACTGAGAGTAAATTTGAGCCGTCCGTTTCAATTGTGTCGAGTCAGGTACCTGGGAGGATACCGATCCACGTTCAATAAACATCAGATCAAATTCAAAGTCGTCCGATCCACGTTAAAATTATTGACGGACAAGTTTCAGATTGGGATGAATGTTGTAGGTTCATAATGGGGTACGGCCTAAAAAGTAAAAACTAATAGTTGGGTTGGCTCGTATTGCCGATATTTTTATTAAAACCCCCAAAAAAAAACAAATTATCAAATCTGCTCCCACTTCAAAGTTATAATTATTTCTACCCTAACCGCCCGTGGGCTGGGCGGTTCACTTTTCCCACCAGACCGCCCAGCAGCCGGCGGTCCACTTTTCAAAGCTGACCGCCCAGGGGATGGGCGGTCCACTATGAAATTTTTTTTTATAAGGTTTTATATTTTAATTTGTTTGAATGTTTTATATTAAATTGTTGTAATGATTTGTTTGAATGTTTTTATATTAAATTGTTGTAATGATTTTTGAATGTTTTATATTAAATTGTTGTAATGATTTGTTTGAATGTTTTATATTAAATTGTTGTAATGATTTTTGAATGTTTTATATTAAATTGTTGTAATGATTTGTTTGAATGTTTTATATTAAATTGTATGATATATATTTATTATTTGTTGACGATTATTTTTATATGTTATGTAATTGTGTAGTTTTAATATAATTGATTAGTTTTATATTAAGTTTGTTAATGTTTAAATGTTCTAAATGGTAATCTAAATAGTAAGTCTAAACAATAAAAGTAGGTAATCTAAATGGTAAGTCTAAACATGAAACATAACAGTCCAAACATGAAATATAATAATCCAAACTAAAATACTAGAAACCTATCAAACTAAAAAAAATATAAAAACCCTAACGGCGACGACGAGGGCGAGGTCCGGAGAGGTCCAACCTAGTAGGTGCATGGCGCTCTCTCTGCGACGGCGGACGCCTCTGGTGAACCTCATCCACCTGCATGTCATCGTGTACGGCCTCACGCGCCCATGGGTCCGCCCCCAGGTGTAATGCATGCTCCCCATGGATCCCCGCATGTGTACGCAACACCCACGGATCAGCCTCCCAAGTAGGAGGATACGTGGCCGGAGGCGGTGTGCCAAATATAGCAGCGGCAAAGCCATCTGCAGTCTGTGCCCTACTCCCACTGGCCTCGCCGTCGTGCTGTCTGGGCTCCATATACTGCGGTCGGTGGGAGCTAGCTGGCTCCCATCCGCCCTCATCTGGAGCTAGGTCATCCAAAGAGAAAACGGCGGCGGCGGCGGCGGCAGCTTCATCCTGCATGTAAACAATGTTAAATTAAAGACATAGAAGTAACGAGTAAATTAATTAAATAATGAACTTTTGCTACCTCGGTATGCTGCACGGGAACTCCATGCTCGTTGTAGTACGCGTTCCACGCGTTGTTGTTCAACAGGTGACGGACGTATGGTATCTCGGGGGTGCGATGCCTCACTGTCATCATCGTCGTGTCCTGCATTTTACAATTATTTCAATATAAACGTCTAATTAAATAATGCTATTTAAATTAGGAATACAAAACCAACGTACCTCCATAGATGCAAGTGAGACACGGTGCCTGACATGTGGGATCCACAGAAGAGGACTAAACGTGTCAGGATGGTGAGGGGGATAATCTCCAAAGGGAGCATCTGCACCGGATGCCTCTGCACCGGATGCCTCTGCACCGGATGCCGCTGCACCGGATGCCGCTGCACCGGATGCCGCTGCACCGGATGCCGCTGCACCGGATGCCTCAGCATCGTGATCATGTGAACTCTCCCCCGTCTCCAGAGGGGCATCCCATGCACGTCCCCGTCTAGTTCTGACCATACTACATTTCAATAAACAGAAGATTTTATCTTACAAATCCTGATTTATAAACCCTAACTTATAAACTCTAATTATGTCAACCCTAAACCCTAATTTAGGAATTCAACCCTAATCTAACAATTCAACCCTAAACCCTAATTTGATCCCTAAACCCTAATTTAACCCCTAAATTCTAATTTAACCCCTAAACTCTAAATTAACAATTCAATCCTAAACCCTAATTTAACAATTCAACCCTAAATTAACAATTCAACATAATTTAAACAATTCAACCCTAAATCCTAATTTAACAATTCAACCCTAATTTAAACAATTCAATCATAAACCCTAATTTAACAATTCAACCCTAATTTAACAATTAAATCGCAATAGGAAAATCAACAACCCGCACACGATAATTAACAATTCAACCCTAATTTATAAACTTCAGTTTTGTCAACCCTAAATCCCTAAACTACAAACTCTAATACCGGAAACCCTAATTTTGAACAATTCAATCGTTTCGGGAAAATCAACAACCCGGACACGATAATTAACAATTCAATTCTACCAATCGTTCCAATGCCAATACAAGATACAAAATATAAATTAAAAAAATTATTTAGAAACTTACCCGAAAATAATCGGACTGTCGCCGAGATGGCCGAAATTAGGGTTCGGGTGAGAGAGGAAGAGGGAGGAAGAGAGAGAGAGAGGAAGAGGGAGAGGAAGAGAGAGAGAGAGGAAGAGAGAGAGAGAGAGGAAGCTCTAGAGAGAGAGAGGAAGAGAGAGAGGAAGAGAGAGAGAGAGAGAGCTCTAGAGAGAGAGGAAGAGAGGGAGAGAGAGACTTCGGCTGGGGTGGTGGTTCGGGCGGCGACGCGGCGACGCAGCTGGAGGCAGAGGCGAAAGAGAGGGAGATGGGGAGCGGTCTGCTCAAAGCGGACCGCTTTTAAAAAAAAAAATTTCATAGTCGACCGCGCAGCCCCTGGACTGGTCAGGTTTTAAAAGTGGACTGCCCGGGCGCTGGGCGATCAGGTATCAAAAGTGGACCGCCCGGCTACTGGGCTGTCTGGTGGGAAAAGTGGACCGCTCAGCCTACGGACGGTTAGGGTAGAAATAATTATAATTTTGAAGTGGGAGCAGATTTGATAATTTGTTTTTTTTTTTGGGGTTTTAATAAAAATATCGGCTCGTATTGTCAGCTTCCATTTGACTCGTTCTCTAAATTAATATGTATAATATTCGAATAAATAATTTGACCCGTCAGTGGAATTGATTCTTCATTCCGGATGATTAGGGATGCGAATGATATACTCTTTTAATTGTTTATCCGATTCGTACCGTATTTGATAATGCGGATATGAATATAATTATTTTTTTGTTAGTTTATCGGATATGGGTAAGAATTTTTTTTGTTAACTTAATAGATAAATATATGAGTAAAAACTATTTGTACCCGTTACCTTATATGATCATTAATAAAATATAAAATTATATATAATACTGTTTTTATTTATATATATAACTATATAATTTTATTATTATAATTAAATTAAATTATATTACAGTTTATAATAATTTTTTTAGAAACTTGTGATAAAATTAATTTATCTAATATTTTATCTAATTTTTTTAATTAGTAATTTATGACAAAATTGATTTATATAATATTTATTATTTTATTTAATTAATAATTTAAATCTTTTAAAATAATGGGATGAAAAATTATAAATGGAATAAAAAATTATAATTTTTATATTTTGTGATATTAGATACATGATGTATTTAATATATATTTATTTTTTATATTTTTTGGATTATATTATGTATGCTTTCAATTTACTCTGAATATCAATTCCAGTTCTTTTTTCTTTAACAAATTACAAACAATTAATATTATTCCGAATTGATAATTAGAAAGTACTCTACAAATGACGTTCTCTAATCTCTAATCTAACATAGATTAGTTTTTAAGTAATTCCTTTACTATATATATAAATATGCACTTACTTCTTTTTTTTTAGAACTTAATTTATTTTATTTAGTGTTATCATTATTTGCTTCTAATATATAACTAGTAGAATTAATTGACATCTGTCATAAAAGATTTTAAAATTATTAGAATTTTGGAACTGCTGGAACGGTGGATTCGAGTTGGACTGTTCTGATATATATATTCTGCAAAATCTTTAACAGCCTCTTTTGTCCATTGCTCCATACTAATACAAAGTATACACTAAATATATAATTGCAATAGGTGAACCTTTACAATCAGTAGACATTTGCTAAAAATACAAGAGTATTTTCTGAAACTTTTTTGGATATTATGTGCCCAAACACAAGATGATATATTCACACACACACACACACACACACACACATATTGTAAAAACAGTCCAAAAAGAACTAACATAAATATATTTGTTTTCTTTGGTTGGAGGCGGTGATCTGCTGTCTCTACACGGTTTACGAAGTCAGACTTTTCAGTTTTCATGTTAATTAACATAAATCCCATGTTAATTATCATCTTTTAGTTTTTCTATTATTTGTTCTTCGTTTCCTTCACGCATATATGTCATCTTAAATGTTGCCAAATGAAATGGGACTGGAAGGCCCGTAAACAAGTGGGACGAGTAGATAATTTATTGATGCTGAACGAGTCGTGATCCGAACAGAGCCCAAAATTCGGTCTATGTTTAAATTTAATTTTTACATCCGACCGGATCTCAACGGCCCGTTGAGCAGCTCTTTCGTGGAATTCCTGTCCATCGAATTGTTACATTGAGTTTTAACTGAACAAGCCCGTTTGAGCAACTCAGTCGATCTCACCCCGCCTATCTCTCAGTTGGATCGATCTTTCCCCCTCTATTCGCACAACTCTCAGTCCGCCTCTCTCGCGCGCGCGCCGCGCCGCCTCTCCTCCGTCACGCCGCCTTTCCTCAGTCGCGTTTCTTTCCTCAGTTGCGCCGCCTCTTCGCCTCAAGGTACTAATAAGGCAAATCCTTCTTGGGTATTGGAATTAAGATTCTTAATCGATACTTGTTACTTTATTTCCAGTGAATTTGCTTAAATTTTTAAGCTTTTGCAAGGACCTAGTTTTTATAGTGCTAGATTTTTCATTTCATGCAAGCACTTCTGTACCATATATATGGAAATTGTGTACTGATTTAGGTAAAGACTTCCGTTTAAACTCATCTAGGCCAATGTTATACCAGAAGTGAGGTTATTATTTTTTAAATGCATCTCACTCGGTGCCAATTAGTTCAACCCTCTTTTTATTTCTTATTTATCAAAATCGTGCACATTATAACAATTATTGGTTCATGATTACATCCTTGAATTGTATTATGTTGTTTGAGTTTAGCATTCCTGCTATGTATGATAGTTGATAATAGTTATAATTCCTCTGTCCATAAACATAATAATGTATATTTCTTCATTACACCCATGTACCAGCCCACGGTGATGTTTAAATCTAATTTTGGGAAATTGACTGATACTGTGAAGGAAATACACAACTCTCTCTCTCTCAATGCAAAAGGCAGTCACTGCCTTCTTTTCAAGAGAGAGAGGGAGAGGGAGTTGTGTATTTTAGTGTCAATCTATTGGAGCAAAGTGGGTCTATTATTTACTCTAATTTTTCAAACTTTAGTCCCGTTTTTACAATAGTGATGTTTAAATCTATTTTTTTAAGACACCCGCTAGGGGATCAGAGAAGGTCAGAGTCAGATTAGGTTAATTCTAGTTTGTTTTTGAGTGAATTTAGGTTGGGTGTGTTAGATTTTTCAATTTCTTCTTTTTAATTTTTTTTCTTTTTTTTCTGTGAATTCTTTAGATTCTTTTCAGGTTTTATGATGGGTTGAGTTAAATCTAAAGAATTAAGGGTTTCTTTGGAAAATATGGTTATTTTGATCTGATTTTTGTTTGACTGTATATTATCCATTTTGAAATTTATATTATGTTAGTGAATTCATTTTTTAAATGTATAAACCAAGAAACGAGATAACTGATATTAAACATGACTCTTTTCTAATTCATTGTATATTACCGCTTATCAAATGTTTCTAATCAATGATTTTACCACACCTGCCTGGTCAGTTCATTTTTATTAAGATGCATTTCTGTATTTCTGGCCAGAACTGCTGTTTAACATTAAAATTGCATAAACGTCTACATAAAAAATGAGAAAAAAAAGTAGATCCAAAAATTATTGAACTGATCTATCTGGTAGCAGCTTTTTTTGGAAGATTAGAAGTTACAATCCGCTAAATAATTCCTCAGATAATTTACGATCTGTTATCATTAAATGTTACCTGGTGGTTCTGGGAAGATTAAAAGTTACAGCATCCACTTGATAAACGTGTTTTTATTAAATTCACATAGGGAATCTGAGGAAGTTATATTAGTACCTAGCGTGGTACATTCTCCCATCATTAGCTAACAGGAGTATGTTTTACTTTAATACCCTATTCCACGATAACCATTACATTGTACCTAAAGTTAATAAAAAGTTATCAAACAATTAGGGAAGACTAAAACTTACAATTTGCTTATATAAGCAGTGCAGAATATTTGTGATATATCTGTAACAGTTTGTCATCTTATGTTCCAGAGATCTCACTAAGGTTTTTTTTTGTTTTCAATTCTGAAATTCTTTCAGCATGGTGGAAGCTACGGGAATTTATCAGTTCAAAATCAACCACTCAGAAACTAAAGACATGGGCATTGGTGAGAGCATCACCTCACAAAAATTTCGAGTTGGTCAACATGATTGGGCTATTAAGTACTATCCTCAAGGCAGTAAGAGGGTTAACAATGGCAAATATGTGTCTGTCTTTCTAGAGCTGCATAGAGAATGTGTCGATGTCAGAGCAACGTTTGAATTTGTTGTGCTGAACAAGGATGGAACTCTTTCATCAATTGATTCAGTAGAGCTATCACACACATTTACAGCACGTGATGTCGATTGGGGTTTATCAAAATTCTTAGAAAGGACCAAATTGGAGGAAACATACGTAAAAGATTCTTATTTTGTACTCATTGTTAAAATTACTGTCAAAGATGAATCATGTACAGGAGCACATTGGAATAACAGTTCCATTGGCTTTCTGCATGAGCGCCTTCAAATGTTCAGAGAAGAGAATAAACATACAGATGTCTCTTTCGATGTCGGCGGCAAGATTTTTGTTGCACATAGATTAATTCTGGCGGCTCATTCACCAGTATTTGAAGCAGAACTTTTTGGTTCGATGGTAGAATCTAATATGGACTGTATAAAAATAAATGAGATGATGCCTTCAGTTTTCAAGGCAATGCTTGATTTCATGTACAATGATTCGTTATCGGGTATTGAGGAACTCGATGATTGTGAAGATTCGATATCGTCTACGGCCTTCCTTCAGCATTTGCTAGCAGCAGCTGACCGTTATGCTGTGGAGAAGCTAAAAGTAACATGCGAGAACACTTTAGTTAAGAGTATCTCTTTGGACACGGTTCTTTCTATCTTGGAATTAGCTGAGAAACACAACTGTAGTGAGCTCAAGAAAGATTGTCTCCGGTTTGTTGTTGATAAAGATAATTTTGTTTCATTAGTGCTAACTGAAGGATATATTAAGCTGATGCAGAATTATCCCTCTCTCATGGTTGAACTCAAGGATCTGGTAGGAAAATGAGATTTAGTGCAAATTTCAAAACATGAGACAGATCAATAAATTTGAAGAGTTTTCGTATGAAATGTTAATTATATATATATATGTAAGAGATTGGATGATCTTAAAAAGATAATCATCTCATATATATGCAGATGTTAGAGATTGTATGGTCTTAAATATCATCTTTTTCTTTGATTCTTTGTTTCTGGATGAATGTTTGTAGTCTTGTTAAATTGAAAACTATGGTTTCATTAGTCAATTAGGTTAGTTGTTGCATCAAATCGCAATCGTGTCATCATCACATTTTTGTATAACAAAAGTTACCAAATCTAATAAAGATTCGTCCAAAAATTTAAGTTATCAAATGCAGTTTCAAATCGAATCGATATTCATTGACAATTTTATGCCGAAATCCGTAACTAATATTCATAACGGTTGAAGGTTCTTTTGCAATGAAAGGCTCAAAGAAACTCAAATTTGCCCCCAGAACAATTTTCCCCAAGTATATTGAGTTTATTGTGTTGCTTCTTCATTGTTAAAAATTTTACATATTTTTACTTGACACTTTTGGAGAAAGAAAAGCTGAATGCGACACACTAATACAGATACTAATTTGATCCTTGCATGAGAACTTACATAGGACTTGCCAGATAATAATTTGTTCAGGTATATTTTTTGCACCAGCACAGAAGTAATGATGATAAAGGTTGTATCCATTCAATCTTCTAATACTGTGTCAGGATCTCTCAGAAGACGTTATATTTAATCTAATTTGCTCTTTTAAACATCTGCCGAGTAAAATTGAAAGTCTGCAAGAAACATAAATGAAGTTGCATCTTCTATATAATATATATAATGAACAGGTGTGAAAACTTATTTGTCATCACAAGATGGCAAGATGCTATCTGGAATAATATTTGCTATCCTATTCATATCGAGATTAAAATTCGTAGTATGCAAGAAATAACATGAAATTGCATTTTTTATAACATAATCAACACGTTTTTCTGTTTAATAAAATCTTATCCAGATACCCTTTATATTTTCCTAGAAAAAAAATGTAAATTATAGAGTTTATTTTATATTTATTATCGATTAAGAATGAGTTCCTGTTACGAGGCCATCTGTTTATAACTTTCGATCAGGTAAATTCAACTTTAAATCAACTCTTTCGATTCATTTCTATTTTAATTCCCGAAACTTTTCACGTTCCTATCAGGGTGATAGTAGTATTACACACCTTGTGCAACAATTCTCAAGGTTGAATGAAAGGAATCAGAGGCAGTCCGATGAGTATCGAATCAAATTTGGTCCGTCCAATAATAAGTCAAAGCCGTCTGATCAACATAAAGATTTTAACAGTCAACTTTAAGATTTGTGCAGATCACATGTGCACAAATTTAATACGGATCGGACAGCTCCAACTCCTGGGTGAAATCCAAAAGAGTATTTATAACCAAAAAAAGCATCAATAACTAAAGACCAAGTACCTAGCAGCTTAACCCAGGCTGCCGGATAGAAGGAACAGTGTAAGACAAAGGTAACAACATAAAAAACAACATAATCAACAAAGAACATTCAAAATATGATTCTACTCTAACTCGGATAACTAAAACAACAGCAACCAGCTCCCAAAAAAAATACAAGCTAAGGTGACATAAGAAACAATAAACAACATTTCTATTTGAGCATTTACTTTCTCCAGCTCATTAATAAACAGAAACAAAGGAAAATAAACATTTTTCTTCAACCTACCAGATCCGATGTTAATACAGCATCACAGTTTAATTCAGCCAAAAATTTTGAGATATCAAAATCCATAAGTGCCTAGTTCTCGCGTTCGGAGCTTGCCTGGACCCTTTGATTAATCATTGCCTCAGCAGTACAGATCGCCTCTGTCGTACCAGTGATTGTTACTTTCCTGCATCAAAACCAACAAGAATAAATATAATAACAATAACAACAAAGCCTTTAGTCCCAATCAAGTTTGGGTAGGCTAGAAATGAAACCCAATTGAGGGTTTCATTTCCATAAAGAGACTGTATTTTACGTGGCTCGCCATGCCTATCAAAACCAACAAGAATAACCTATTTAAATAAGAACCCAGGGACAATGCCATCCCACAGATGTATACTTGATTTGTGATAAATAGCCCCTCAATTTTCAAATTTGACAACCACATCCCCTGAACATCCAAATTTGTCACACCTAGCCTCTTGAACTTGCAAAAAATTATACCCCTGATATATTTATTCTTATTGAACTTTGTAATTTTAGCACTTGGTCTTTCATTGTCAATTTGAATTAACCAACAGATATTTATTCATTTTTCTCTAGTTTTACACATAAAACAAAAATAATACGCTAAATTTTATTGGTCTTCAATAAGATCTTCCATAGAATAACAAAATATATCATACAAAAAGAAAAAAGGAAATGTATTTTGCATATGCCATACGAATAAGACCTTCAAATTAAAGAAACAAAGATGAAAACAATCACATGATAAATATTCAAGGGTATTTTGGTCATCGCCCATCCAAAAATTAATTGAAGTGAAATTAGCAAGGGGGTGGGGACAATTATTAAATATTGGAAGTCAGGAGGGTCTATTTGCTAAAAAAATTATTGCTTTTTGAGGCATCGTCCCATTCTTTGTAGGTAGTACAGTTCCTTTAGATGCTACAGTTTTAGTATGATAGGAAAGAAATTCAAGTACCTGTCAGAGGTCCCAGCAACAAAATCACCCCGATCAGATATCTTAATTCTAGCCCCGCTAACCTGCAATTACAAAAAGAACAAATGCAAATATCAAAATATGTGTTAAAAGGATCTATACGAAGAAAAGCAATATTAATTTGTACATTTTTTTAACAAAATTATAACATAAATTATCACTGGAAACTACAAAAAGCATATGTAGGCTCAACTCCAATAAGAACACTTAGTAATATTATTAATAATTCTTTGCTGGTATAAAGTGAATTTAATGTCCTTCTTGCCTATAAAACAAGCTTTTAAAAATCACAATTAAACTTGCAGTTAAACTGTTTAACCGTTATATTGAGTATATAATTTAATGTCCTTCTTGCCGTGTAACCGTTAAATAACACACTACCATTTAATGCCATTAAACATTTTTCAAAAGCTTGCTATAAGACAATGTATAGGGTACCCGGGGCTGTCACCCCAAAAAGGAAGAGACAATGCTATTACTAAAAGTTGTATCACTACCCTTTTCATATGCAAGGAAAAAGAATGACATGACAAGTTTCTGGGGAAGCTAGAACTGTTGAGCATAACAATTCTCAAGGGGCCTGTTTGTCGAAGTATTGGAATAGAAAAGAAGTGAAATTTGGAATACGCTTCAATTCCGCAGTATACCAGTTGTGTTCGGTTGTAGGTGGAAAAGTATCGGGTAGAGAGCCAATTTCATCTCTTGAAAAAGATCAATTCCACTATTCCATCACCCCCACAGAATAGAGAATTGGCTCATAGTGGAATAGAGGGACCGACTTGTAAAAAGCAGGGGTCTGACTGCAAAAGTTCAAACTCAATTCCACCTTTTCAATTTCCACTCAACTTCATTCTTGTTCGGCTGGAATAGAAGCTCTATTCCAATCAATTCCCCTTTTCCTCCCCAACCGAACAAGAGGTTTGACTAAAAATATTGTCTAAATTCAACCATCGTTGCACAAATCAAAATAATGTTCTCCAGGAATTCTGAAATAAACCACCTTCCAAAATGGTAAAATTTTCTTGACTCGTACAAAACTCTTTTCAGAAATGAACCTCCAGAATCGTGAAATTCACAACCCCTTTTTCAATTGTATTTGCCAGAAGCTTGTTTTGTACTAAAAAATAAGGGAAAAATTGATAAAAAAATAATTTGTCAAAAAATTATGTTAAGACAAAAGATTACACTTATATAATATAATACAAGCATTACAATCAGAACAGATTTATACAAGGAAACCATACATAAACTGCATGCATTTATACACTGGGAACATTATCTCTAGTGTATCATAGTCAATCACCTTGGCACAGATGACATAAAATGAGAGAATCGGCACAAATTTTCAGAATCGGGCCGATTCAACCGATTTTCGACGAAAAAATCACCCAGCACGCAACTCGGCACCGCTCAATTCCGGTCTGACTCGGCCGATTTTCGGAGCCATGATTTTAGGTTTAAACTGCAATTTCCTCTCCTTTGTGTCAAACTATTCTCTACCTCAACGTTCTCTCCAACTTCCCTCTAGTCTGACTATCTCTTTCCCTCCATGTCCCTCCATCTGTCTTTTGCTTCTCTCTCTCTCTCTCTCATCTCATGGATCCCACCATCTTTCACTACTGTGATCCTTAGAAAAAAGAATGTCAACCAAAATTTAAAGGTTTCCCGTCCGCAACACGAATAACTATGGAGGCTCTAACATTAGAGCTCAGTTTAAAAAGGGCCATTTTGTGGTGCAAAGGGATTTCTGTAAACCGGTTTGGAGGGCGTCAAAAATTTAAGTTTAGAAAGGAGCTGCATTTAAGAAAAGTTCCTCAAGTAGAGAGTTAAATTCATACTTCAACACTAAGGCATCACTTAGATCTGAAATCCTTATCTATTTCGATCGGACTATGATTCAGAAACAAACAGAAGTATATAATATAAAAGGACTAATTCAACTGGGATCCTTGCACGCAAAAAATCAACTATATCACAGCTTACGAAAAAAACTAAAAAAAATACCAGGCATTTTCTTACAAGAGAAAGGGAACTTCACATCGAAGTTAGAACCCTGGAAAAAAAAAGATCCTGGGTACCTTTCATTCCTAATTTACTTACAAGGAAAAAAGAAAAAGAAACAAATAGAAGCCAGAGCCCAAGTTGACAAACAAAAACAAAAACAAGAATCCGGACCAGCATGGGGCCCTGAATGGTTAGGAAATTACCCTTTATAACACTTTTATAAAACAAAAATCATTTGGTGTAAAATTAGAAGTATGGTCAGCAATCAATTTGGAATGCTCATTTTTCTGTTCCAATACATTACCATTTCCTGGTACAGAATGCCAGTACAAACATATAATGCAGGCCCTCTGTACCACACACCGGTAACCCTAGCTGAAAATACTACCTCTTTCTCGTTCATTTCTAGATGAAAATGCAAGTTTAAAAGACTGAATTATGGCAGCAAGAGTGTACATAATATCTCGTGTTTTGAAGTCTACATGCTGTTTCGTAACAAATCTCAACTTAAGTTCGTTCTTTTTGTTATTCCAGACAATTTTTAATTACTTTTTTTTGTCAAAGAACAAATAGTAACATATCATAATATTAGAACAAAGGAACCTACCTGGCTGATTTCTGTAATGGTTCTGCCACCACGGCCCACAACAGCACCAATATGCTCGTCAGCGACACCAATCGTCTTTGAATCATTCCCTTCCTGGTTCGATGAAACAGATGACCTTGTCATATTTCCCTGAAAATTAGATTTTACACTTAAAACTTTTTAGCATAAAAGTGTATTATTAGTGGAAGATGCAGTCTCAGCTACTTTTCAGTGAAATTGGTACGACGAGGCATGTCAGGTCATTTACAGCATAAGCAAGGATGAATGAGGCTATGGTAATATGCATATTACACAATGGCCCGTGCTATGGACGCATATATCTGTTTCAAAGTTCAAACAATCTATCTAAACCGTTCAACACGATCTTCACATGGAAATGTACTTGCCGACCAAATTTTATATTTTTTAGAATTTTTTAGATAGGTAAAAACTCACTTGATTTGAAAATTCTGCACCATTCAAAAGCAGCGATTTTCTACCTATCTAAAAAAATAAAATTTGGTCTACCAGCACATTTTGATATGACGATTATGCTTAAAGGCTAGGATCGACTGATTGAACTTTAAAAATAAGGATATGGATCCATAGCACAGGTCGATCCATAATATGCAAATTACCATAGCCTCACTCAGCAAGGATATATATATGGAAAAGTTAAATGATAGTTACAGGTATTAGGAAAAAGCTAACATACAATAGTTATTACGTAAAGCCAATAAGAGCTACAAATTTTCAAGAGAGAAGAAAATGATAAAATGAGTATGAAGAAATACAAGAGAGAAGAAAATGATACAATGAGTATGAAGAAAGAAATAGATTTTTCTGACCTTGTTAGAAGGATACCTTCCTCCAGGCCCACTATTATTTCCATAGTTCGGGGAATTATATGGTGAAGACGGCATCATGTATCCCACCGGTGGTCCGTAACCTGACAAGGATTCGCCCATATTAGTATGTAAGATAATCCAACAAAAGAAAAGCTTGAAGTAGAAGCAAAATAAGAACTATGTTCCCTGAAAAAATAGAAAGAAAGAACTCAATGCTGCAGGTGACAACAAAGAAAAACAAAAAATACCTGGGTAAGGAAATGGAGTGCTAAGGTTATGGGGGTAATGCACATCATCCATTAACTTGTTCAGAATAAGATCTATGGCATGCATCTGTCTATCAAAGGGGCCTGTTATGGTAACTAGCCTGTCATGTAGGCCCGCATAGTTGTTATCCTGAGGTGATATCTTAATTCCTGCATTCGAATCTTCTATGAATGCTCTGCATTGGGGGGGGGGGGGGGGATAATTAAACAGCACCATTAAGAATAAGCAAGTTCAGTAGAAGTATTAAACCAAAGCAGCATAAATTTGGACAGAGTATCTTAATTCAGATCCACATTTATTCGCCTCACAATTGACTTAACGACCAAATGTTACTAAACTTAAATGAGAACAAAAATTTGGAACGTAGTAACAACTGTTCCTGGACTTAAATAAAAAAAACAACTAATGGCAGCACATCCAAACACTACAAGGTTAATAGAGACTGACAGTAATGTTTGATATAAAAGGTGTTAAAGAACTTACTTTATAGTAGCACCTCCCTTGCCAATAATGCCTCCACATGAACTATTTGGAACCACCAGTCTGACCTTTGTCCTAGCCTCTGTGTCAGTACTCTCTTCAGCTGCCTGAATAGAATCAAAAGAGAGCTTCAGTAAAGAACAAGAAAGGTATGATCGAAGATTCTTTTTTTTTCCTTATGCAAAAGAAAGAGGAGCACATATCCGGACTATTTATCTAAGCTTCTGTAGATGTAATATTGCTTTAAGGACAATAATTAATCTAGCTTGCATAGGTCTATATAAGAAATAAGTAGTTCACTGGACAGCAACAGTTAAGCCAGTTTGCTTTAAGGCCAAAATCTAGTGTACTCAAATTTAAAATATCACAGATATGAAAGGACAATGATAGTTCATTGAAACATTATCGCAACACAAGATAATGACAAAAAAAATCAAAATATGCTGATACATATTCTTTGAAATATTCCTGCTTTCCAAGCTGACTAAATAACATGAAATCAGGCCTCGACTGACAGCTAAGTACTGGTAGCAGCCAAAATATGTAATCTACCTCATCAATTAACTTCCTGAGAATTAGCTCAATAGCTTTCATTATGTCATCATAGAAGCCAGAGATGAGAATGATCCTGTCAGAGGTGCCAGGAAAGAACTCATGGCTGCGGGATAACTGTATGCGGGCCCCAGATTCAGACTGGAATTCATTAATTGTGGCCCCGCCTTTCCCGATTATGCAACCAGCTGCTGTGTTTGACACCAGAAGCCGCACCTGGGTAGGCTTCTCCTTATCCTCTGCAAGGGGTAAAATTGGAAACTTGCTTATATAAAATGTGGCGACAAATTTCAGCTTTTAGAAATGAAAAATTCCAACCGTAACTCTTGAATTACGGTTATTAGCTTTTCACCTCTAAGAAACATTATTTATAACATCCAAAAAAGGGATTCATAAATTACATTTAATTAATTCAAGGTGGTATCATTCAGATAATGTAGGATTCACTCGCCCTTTCAAAAACAGACCATAATTTACAACGAATTTAATCACAAAATCCTAAACCCTAATTGGGAATAATTCAACTACTAGGGTTTTATTTCAATAATTGACAGGTTTAAACCAACCCGTATATTTTTCAACTGTTATTTTTTTATTCATACCATGATCCAAATTGGAATTGGAAGATCATAAGCTATTATAGTTTAACAAATCAGTTGAATCCCATAAAATTTGCCAACAAATAGAAAAAAATATTTCCACATAAACCTGGCAGTATTCCCAACATGTAAGAAGATAATTATAATTTCCTAGTTAAACCTCATATTGCTAATATACACACACAATTATGTTCTCTCTAAAATCTTATCTTCTCATATCTCTTATCCGTAGTCTCTCTCACTGTATATAAAATATATGAAACATCTAGGGTTACATTAAAGGTTTTCAAAATAATTTTCTTACATCCCATCAACACTAATGTTTCTTTTCTGAAAACAACAGCAAAGGGGGAAAAAAACTAATAACAGATCTCATCTCCAAACTATAAACCTAGTCAATCTGTAGATACACAATACAAAGCGACGCCATAAGCACGTCCAATAGTACCTTCTTCAGGTGATCTAGGTTGGTCGGATCTGCGGGCGGCGTTCTCCGGCGAGGAGGTGTACGGCGACCCCGGGTTCTCCATGGAAACGGAAACGGAGCTTGGGAGGAAATGGATACGGAAAGGAAATGTGAAATGGGGGTGGAGGGAGGAGGGAGGAGGCGAAGGGGGAAGGAGAGGTTTTTGTTTGGTGTTTTCGGTTCTCCTACAACATTAGCTCTTTTGTTTGTTTGTGTTGTTTCGTGGTCGTCTATAAGAAGGAAGCAAGGTAAGGAAGAGCGGCGCTCGCAAACCTCTCCAGTTCCATCCATAGTAGATACATTTTACATCTATACATGATTATAAAAAACTGGAGAGGATCTGTCTGGGAGACTTGGAAGCGTTTTTTTTTTTTGGGGATTTAAAGACTTGGAGGCGTTGCGCTCGCTCGGCTGGAGTCCGCATCGTCTGCATTTAACTCAAAAGAGCATCTTTTTTAGTTAACGCATCTCGGCCGTCTTTAAACGGAGCCAATCCGGTTACATATAATTCAGGATCTTTAATATTAGTGTAGATCTAGTCCGTACGAATTTTAAAACAAATCGGACGGCCTAGATACATTAACTCAAAAATTCTTTTTTTAGTTAATGCAGAGGATACGAATTCCCTCGGCTGCGTGTCTAGTTTATCTTAACAACAGAGAATCTTTGCGAAGGACACCGTAATATCATCAGAAAGAAGAATTAGAAGAGGGAGAAACTCTATAAGTGCAATTGCAGAGATAAAGGATTGAATAGAGGATTTCAGAAGGTGAATTCTAGAGAAATGGGACATAGTGATTGGGCTACTAGATTTCTTCTTACTATGAGGCCTCAGCCTTTTCCAATCAAATTGTTTACCTGCTAGGCGCTATGAAATGGTTACTTGCCGCTTGGTATAGAATGAGATCGGTCCGTTTAGGGCCCATCAGGCCCGTATTGTAGAGAGAGGGGAGAAAGTAGTTGTGTCAATGAAACGCTTTTAACCGTTTACCCAGGAAATAAATCGGCTGTTATTCCATTGGAATAGCAAGATCATGTTATTGCATGAAATGAAATTACTCTCAGATGCGCCTTCATATCTTTTGCAGGCTCTCTCTTAATTTTCTTAATCACATTCTTCCACAATAAGGGTAGAGATCCAAACAAATTGCATGCTTCGCTATGCTCTACCGACTACCAACAGCAGTTATTCTCAATCTATATGGTAACCAAGTTATACTTTTTTTTTTTTGAAAAAAAAAGGCTGTAGCCCATTGTATTTTCCGGTAACCATTACAAGGTATAAAAATAACCAAGTTATACTTTTCTTAATCTAATATTTATGTAATTCAAATTTTCTCCGTTATGATTCTCATATCTATTTCTTCCGTTAATTTTACACGTGATGTGATATGAGCTTCAATTTTTTTTGGATGTGCAATTAAACACATGATTGTTCTCTTGTTTTACTGATCAATTAGTTACCAGTATGGTTGCTCTACCCATCATTCTGATCTAACTTTCTTTTTATTTAATTTGATACACTTTTCTCTATTAATTTGTCTTAAAAAAATTAACACTATACTTTTTATTAAAAAAAGTAGTCTGAGGCTCTAAGCACGAACCTTTTTGGCTTGGTTGCACAAAAATAATCGTACCGTGTCATCAATAGAATCATTCACAAAGCTCAAGTGCAGCAGAGTCTATCCATCACAAATTTGTTCATTTCAACCAACATCGTTAATTACTTGAGGATAGCAAAATTAGGGTCAAGTGGGGTTGTTTGACTTCTCTCCTTGTTACTGCACATAGATGAACAAAAGTTTTTTTAATTTTACACTTCACATTTCCACAATATGAATATGAAATCTTCTCTTTTTTTCCATCGACCACACACACATATAGAGTAAAGCTAGCGTGCACTATGCTCACAAAGTTTTTTTTATGAGCATAACTTCAAAATCTGTTGGATTGGCTTCAAGTGACAAATTTAAACCGTTGAAACCGATCTACTTCACGAGTGATACGTGTACATGCAAAATTTTCAAAATTTCAATTAATTTAGTACAAAGTCAAGTGGTAAAAAAATGAAGGTTTATGATTGTTGGACCCTAAAAAATGGGAAATGGAAGAATAAGTAAAATTAGGAGAAATAAAAAAGATAATATGAATGAAATGGATAAATTGAAAGCATGATAAAAAGGGGTTGAAAGCAAATCAGAAACTTCTGAAAAATGGAGCGAATGGAGACGTCCATTGGAATATGGAAATGGAGAGGATTAAATGAATTCATTTGATAACGGAATTAAGAATGCTGCTCACGGAATTGATTTAAAGTGAAGAAAAGAAAAATAATAATAGATCGGCTTGAGTTGAAATGAATAAGAAGAATAGAAAATGAGTTAATAAACCTAAGTCTAATTGAAAGAGAAATTAGACTGGACCGAAGAAAAAAAAGAAGGAAATTGTAACTCTGCCGAACCTGAGACATGAACAAAATTGGAAATGAAGAAATCAAAGGGAGCAACTTCAATTGAAACTGGGCCTCGTTGAAATCAAAGGGGTGCAGCTGGGCCGAAGAAGATCAGAAACAAAAAAAAAAAGAGAGAGAGAACAAGAGGCGCTGATGTCTTGGGCCCCCACAAGTCAGAGGCGTATTCTCCTCTTATAACCCAGCGTTTCCCCTACTCCGTGACCTGGGCTCATGAAGACTGCAGTTGGTGAAATAGTGAAACTAAGATAAATCAGTGATCCTCCTCATTTTTCAACACAAATTAAGGTAGAGACAACTGAAATGTAGTGCCTTAGAGCCCCTGATCATGTAAATAGATTTATGCTTCAATAAAATCGATTTGCTCCTTGTGAAAAGTTTGCTTTTTGCTTATTTTCTCTTCTAATTTTTCTTTTCTTTTCCTCTGCCTCTTATGCTCAGTTGAGTTTTACTCCTCTTGTTGAATCACAATGATTCTAGCACTTAATTGGCTCTGAATGAGTATGTGAATTTTCATAGCTGATTTGCCTTCTCTTATTTTTCTTTTTACAAAATAGTGGAATAAAATGCCTTATTATGGCAGTGAGGATGGTCTAGTAAAATCAACTCTTAATGGATAGATTGCATAAAGTGGACATCCAATGATCAAATATATGTGGATATTGCTATAAAAATATGTTTACTGTTTACTTTACAAAATAAAGAAAACTATGGTTCTTCTATAAATAAATTTTGATAGTTTTGTGGAATTTATATCCTTTCTGTTTACTGTTTACTTTAGCAAATTTTCTCCTTTCTGCCTCTTCTATAAATAAATAATTAAATTTTGATAGTTTTGTGGAATTTATATCCCTTTTGTTGCAAGATAAGGTCTTTTTAAAAATGAAAATGTATATCTCATATAAAAAAAATATATAAAGAACTCATTTAATTCTTCCTAACAGTGATTAAATAAAAAAGATGTTGGGGGATGAGCCTTATGGTCTCCCCCTCTATCTAATCTATTTAAAAACTTTATAAAGAAGAGTTAAATGGGATAAATGTGAAAGAGTAGGGTTATTTTAGCAAAACACAACTAGCATTGGTAAGGTTGAGCCTTATGGTCTCCCTTACCAAATTATGAAATAAAAGGACCCATTTGATTGGTGAATGTTATGACATTTATTTGCTAAATATTTACAAGTTGAGGGCCTTCTTTACAAATTGTGAGAAATGAGGATGAAAAGGCAAAAGTTGGGGCCTTCTTTACAAATTGTGAGAAATGAGGATGAAAAGGCAAAGATGCAACAAGTGCAAATGTGTGGTCTGTCACTTGCCAATTTCATCTTAGGATTTTCAATGATCAAGGTCCTTTAATAGAATAAAAGCTTTAAAAAAATGTTGAGGAACAGACCCACAGGGTCCCTCTTTTTTTTCTGCAAAATTTCTCTCGTCCTGTCTGGTAACTTACTTTTGATGAAAAATCTTAATAATTGATTCTTTATGAAGTTTGATTTCATCTTCTCTTGCTTGGCATATAAACAGCAACCTAAAAGACCCAAAATTATAATCTGATGCTAACCAGACAGTAATCAGTGTGGTGTTGATCCTAAAACAGTCCCTGAGACTTAATCAAAGCATTGTCTCAGGAGCTAACATAAGCCGAGTGCCATAAACACTATTCTGGTACATAAGGACATAAGGTGACCTAAAAGACCATCAACTGAAATCTAAACAGAACTGACAGCTCCAGTGACCAATTGAAAAAACCAAGAACACAGATGGACCGAGGACTAAAAAATACACAGCCTAGACCCAAATTTTACATTTTTACGATTTTTTTATCAATTGTTATGGATTTTTAAAGTTCATATTATAAAAACACAAATATCAGCAAAAATTCTGCATGATTACCAGTCTGCCCCCTGCATGCAAACATGAAACATCTGTTTGGCATAGTTTCAAAACTCAAAAAATCCTGAAATCTGGTAATCACTTAGAATAAGTGCTCATCTGCATTTCCATAAAAAGTAAAATTTTGGTGTAGTGGTTTGCTTAGAATTACATTTTTATTCTTGCTTGTCAGAAAACAAAACAACCAAAACAGTGTTATTCACCTCTATAAATAAAATACCTAAAAACACCTAAAAGTCAAATAGAAAATTCAGGGAACTCCTAGAACCTATGCTTCCATAGCCATGAAATTTAAATGCAGGATTACGTTAAGAAAATTGAATTAAAAAAAAGGAGGGAGTAATGAAGAGTTGGCAAGTTACAGTACAGTGGACTTGCGTACTACACATTGAATTGAATATAAATACATATCTATATGACCTGGCACTATATATGAGGTTTGCTACATACCTAATTGGCAGCACATGTGCCATTATTGATATCAACATATATACGATGAAAATCAAATACTCTGATCAACATAACTCCATTGATGACAGAGACCGCTGCTGTCACAAAATGGCAGAAAATGCATAAGAAATCCATACCCAAAAATAACTTGTCAGGCATTACAAGTGATGTTTGACAAACTAACTAAAAGATAATAACATACTAAGCTATGATCATATTCCCTATTTTCTTTACATATATATGTGCCCAGAGTCTTGATCATAGCATTGATCAGCTCGCTAGACAATTTATGCCCCCACTCATCACAGATTTTAACTGTCTCAGTATATTCATACTGGAACAAAACATCTCCTGGAACATCTTGTCTGGGCTCTGGTATTTGACCTCGACTCTGTTAGAATGGTAAGAAAATCATAAGTTTGCTAACATGATATTTAATCAGCATATTGAAACAATTGGCAGCTTTGTCAACTCAAACTAGTACTGGACTTGTCTGATATGGTAGCAGAGTAATACATAGACTGGCATTTAACCCGAGCGGTATGGTGCCAGAAGGAATTAGCCTCTTTAGGGCTGAATTCACTCATAAGCGCATGAATAACCACAGAATGATAAAAGTATTTATGAAAAATCAAGTTCGAACCAGCCTGCTAGTTTAGAGAAAAAAGAAGACAACGAAAATGAACCAAACTGTAAGAGTGTGGTACTGAAATATCGCACTAATAATTATAATTCAATATATTGAACAAAAACCCAAATGTTATTCATTTGTACGAAGCAAAAAAATGAACCAGAATGTACAAGTCTATAACTAAAATCTGTACTGAAATCACGCGCTACTAATTATTGTTCATTATATTGAACAAAAACCTAATTGCTATTCATTTGAACCAAAATGTTAGTTCACAAACCTATCCCTACATTAACTTTACTAAATGGTAGACATAATTAGTCTTAAATCTTAATTAATTAGAGAGGAAGGGAGAGAACGAGATTACCTCATCAAGCAACAACAAACGAAGCTCTTTAAAATTAGAAGAATAATTGAGCAAACAAGCTATCAAGTAAAAGTCTCTAGACAGTACAACCATTTCTCAAGGCACACACTGGCAAAATCAATTTAAGCCTCTAGACCGTACCAGATAAACAAACAAAAATGTTATTTCACATGTAAACCGGTAATACTTGATATAAGCGGTAATACATGTAAATCAATTCATGTAAATCAGTAATACCTGTAAACATGTAAATCAATTCAAATAATGGCAATAATTAACACTGGAGGAAGGAGTCCAAAAATCAGTAAGGCGATAGTAAAAACAAAAAGGGTTATATAAGCGGGCCATAATATATTAATTCTAAATCAGCCTGCATGTGGAACTGCAGGAGTTGGAAGAGGCTATAAAATCCAAATTAGGGTTTGATTTCGTTAGGGCTAACTTTTACTGGCTCGACAAATCAAAACAAACATGTGGAAACCAAAATTCGGTCTAAATTATTGTCCTCTAGGCCATCCTAGACTCTACTGGTCCTCATATTATTTGCACTAATTTTTTGTGTGTATATTCACAGACAGAGGTACAACACGAAATTGAAAAGGAAAAAAATAAAGGAAGACGGAATTAATCATAGTGTTTTTTTTTTTTGGTGTCGAGTGGATATATCGATACAGCCTTCAAAATCTTCAAGTTACCTACTGCCAGTGCTGCATCGCTTTTAGTTGAAACTGAAGCTGGTAAAATCATTAAAATTATAACTATTAATGCAATATTATTAGGAAGTTTAAGCAGTAATTATTCCCAGCAAGCTAGCTGGAAGAAAGAATAATTAAAGAAACTAAAGTCTTATGATTCTGATGATTATATATGTTCAGTGTTGTGCCCTAGAGACAACAACCCTGACAAGCTTAGTGGGTCCCACTGACCAGAAATCTTGTTTGTTACAAAAACCTGACCAACACACAAGCTAAGCTTGCAAACCAAAAGTACCATATGAAGTCAAACCCCAGCAACCCAAACCCGACAATTTTCTTTAAAACACAAAACTAACCCCATATAGAATTAATACCAAACTAACAGATTTTTTATTAATATCCAACATTAAATAGAAAATTACAAAAATGCCTGCGTTTTTTTAGTATTTTTAAAAATGCCCAAAATAATGTTGGATATTAATAAAAAATTCAATTACAAAAGTACCATAGATGTAATACTAAAAAAACGTGGGCATTTTTGTAATTTCTATTTAATGTTGGATATTAATAAAAAAATCAGCCAAAATAATGATATCAGGATTTCTATCAGAATATCAACCCAACAGATGAAAAATTCAACTAATTACTCAAGCCTAATTGCACGCAGCAACCGTTACAGTAATTTTAATACCCAAGTCGGATAAGAAATAACACAGTTACGAGAGTAACAATTGTTATGTTAATTAAGACCAACTGTTATGTTTATAACTAGACGTTGTTAACATACTCATGCCAATAAAAACCGATGTTTATAACTACACCAGCTAAAAGTATTAACATTTATACATAAAAGTTAATTAATTATAATCAAGGAGGAAATGAGAGAGATTAAAAACTGGTATTGTGGGTGGTACATTAAGATCTCAACAAATATTGAGTATGAAAATGAAGCAGAAAATTAATTTTGTGTTTGTTATTTCCTTTCCTTAACAAGGCCCCAACATTCACCGCAACTGCTTTACTGGGTACCTATAAATGGGTCGGTTCTGCTCTTCTTCTTTTGGGTACCGTACAAATATAGTTAAAGGTCTGTCTTATCCATACTCTCGTACTTCCTAGAGCTTTGCAAATACAGTTTAGTTGCAAATATAATCCTTTTCAACAAAAGAAAATCCATCTTGATGATACTAATTATTATTCTGCCAGCATAAAATAATCCCACAACAGATAGGGTCAGAAAAGGAAACTTAACTTAATGGAACCCTAGAAGAAGGATGCCCGACCCTCCCACATGTGATCTCATCAGAGTTGCTCTTGTCATTTGGCATCAACCAAAAGATGTTGAATTCATTCATTCTTTTAGATTCCAGAGAAAAAAAATTCAGAAATGAAACCACATTTTCACTTTTGTATTTGAATTAATTGCGCTAGGAATGCTCCTCTTTCTTGTCTTTTCCGAAACACTTTGGTCTTCCTCAATTCAATTATTTCCGACAAATTTCTTTTTTTTTAGGAAAAATTAGGGGCCCTGCTCACATTTGATTGAATAAATGTCCGACAATTAATTTAACAACATGTTATTATTTCCAAAGGTTGGTCCTTGATTGCTTCTTTTAGATGTTTCAAATCAAATTTAATTCAATAATTGAAAACATGCTTACAATGTATTATATTCATTTGTCTAAAACGCGCTTGAAATATATACAAATTAAATTGGTGTCTTAAAATTAATTGGTTATGTTTTATGTTAATTTATTTAATGCAACAAAATGTCAAAAATGATGTCTCTGAAATATGATGAACTAGAAAATATGGCGGTATTGCAGTTGGTTAGGAAAATGTCCTAGAATTGTTAAATACTCAAAGATTGAGAATTCGAGCCTCTCTCACGACTTCGCAAGTTCTACAAAGCTTTTAAAAAAAAATTACGATGAACTAGCGATAAGTATATAATTTTGTATGAGGATTTCAATGTCGAAAAGTATATAATGTCCACAAAATGCGATAAGTATATTTGTAACTTGTACGTTTTGTAGCTTAAAATTAAGAATCCAATAAATAATTAGGACAATTTTTAATTAAAAGTTACATGAACGGTGAACGTAACATTAGGAAAGAAAATATATTACAGGAACCTGAAATTCCGAGATCAATCGTTCAAATTTTTCCGTGCGCGGATCTCGGAAATGTTCTCAGAAAAGTAAGTTTTCATGCACGCATCTCGAGAAAAAACAATAATTGGGATCGGAATTACAGGATCCTGTAATTCCCCGAGAATTACAGCAGATTTATTTTCTTTTTATTTAGATCACATCATCACTAGGCCTCACTTTATAGTGTGCTTTGACCATTATTTCGGACAGTTAATTGTACGATATGTTATTATTTAAAAAATAATTGGTTGGTTTTCTTAGATCTTTCAAATCAAAATTAATTGTGATATGTTATAATGTAAATTGTTATTTGTGTCCAATAAATTATATATCCTGTTTATATGTATTATGTTCGTTTTTATATGTATTATGTAATTTAGACTAGAGAAAATTAGAATTTCAGATTACTTTATAGTGTCATTCTTTTCTTCTTCCTTTTCGCACCAAACTCTATAAATTAATTACTTCAAAACTTGCTTGCAGTGTTCTATATTCTTTTTTGTAACATGTGCTTGAAATATTTCTTAAATTAAATTGGTGTCGTATAATTAATTGGTTGCGTTTTATGTTAATTTGCTTAATGAAACAAAATGTACGTTTTGTAGCTTTAAATCAAGGATCCAATAAATAATTAGTATAATTTTTTGAGTGAGACTATGGTAATATGAATATTAGTCACCTGCCCGCGCTTCGGACTCATAACTCTGTCTTTGAAATTCAAACAATCGTCCTAAACTATTTAACATGATCTTCATATACAAAAACGTACTTCCAAACCAAATGTTAATTTTTTTTTTTATGAATTTTATATTTTTGAGATAATTAGAAATTACTTGATTCGAAAATTGTCATTTTATAGTGTGCTTGACCATGCTTGGCAACATATGCATCTGTGTCCATCTTCTGATCGTACGCCTCCTCACTTTACCTAATTACCGTCACATCTCAACTTCCCAAATGCTGGACTATTAATTTATTTCTGACAAGATAAGATCATCCTCCTATATATAAATCACACCAGATAGTCTGTTCAACACATAAAACATATCAGAGAAGCAATGAATTCCATGTTACTGGCACTAGCGTTGCTGGTTCTAGTGCAATGGGAGAGTGGGGATGCGGAAGAGGAGAGGTCAGCTCTTCTACAGATTTTGCTAAATGAATGGATTTCATGTTGATTTACTTAACGTTAAATATTTCTTGTGGCAAATTATGTTCATGGACGAGTTTTTGTTGAAATGCTTCTCTTCCTTGGTAGTAATGAAGATGTTCACTGTTTCTTCTTTGAGCAATTATTTTGTAATGGTCCAAAACTTGCGACTTTGTATTTTCTGAGATAACTGAAATTAGCCATATTCTATTCGGATGTCTGTAATACACGAGGCATTACTTAGTTGGAAATAGATTGCTGTGAAATTCGTGCTTCGGCGAATTTGGATGGTTCAGTTTTTTTTTTTTTTTTTTTTTCAAAAATCAAACTCAGATTTTTGAGATATTTACGAGGACGTGAATGCAACTTGGCGGTCCGTCTGAAAGACCGGTTCAGATCCAGTGCGGTATCTTCGTGTAGAATGAGATTGAGATCTGCATCGTCCGTTTTAAATTGATACGAATATTAAAGCAGACTGAGGTGTAAAATTACTAAATTCAGACTTCTTTTAGCCTGACTAGAACTAATTGTAGAGACCTCCGGTAGCTGAGGAGATACAGATCCTAATTTTAGTTGGACTGAAAAAGTTATTCTGTCCCATATTCCCATATTCTAAACATTTGATTTTGCTTCAAATGACGAGAAAGCAAAGCCAGCTTCGTCGCCATTGAGATTATTCAAAACTCCAAGACCGGTGGCGTTCGAAAGAGGGGTGGAGATGCTATAACCTAAACCTTGGACGCATCTACAAGGTTCGCCTTTGCGCTCTGTAATTGGGTTTCAGACTTGCATAATGTATTTATTTCTCTCATGAACCAAATTTAAATGCATTTGAACTAGGATGTAATAAATGATAAGTGATGATCTCACGATATGGTAATCAATAATAAGTTCCTAATACCTGTGTACAGTGCAATCTATCGGTCTTCTTTATTTGGTGAGCTTGTTTGTGTATATACACCGTCTTTGCCAAGATTAAGCTTCTTGAAAGATGGCTTGAACACCAAGGAAAATACAGCAAACAGTACCAGTTTATTTGCAACAGAAAATTAACTTAACTTCTCATTGTTGACTATCACTTTACAAAATGAGCATATGTTATATATCTAAAGGAACCAAGTAAATTAGGTACTAATCAATACTAAGCATGTTAACCCCCAAAATTTCACAAATGTACCAAGCACATAACAAAAATTTACCATTGTGCTCATGTCTGCTACTCAAATGAGTAAAGCACCTATATATCAACTCTATACACTGCCAAAAAAATAGGAAACTTGATCTTCTATTATCTTCAAAATATTTGAAGTGAATGAAGCCTCCTTTACTACACTTTCTCCCCCCCTCCCTCTCTCTCTCTAAGAGGAATAAGCTTATGCAAGACTGATGCCCCTTGAAAAACCGTCATTCGAGTGCCATTGAGAATCTCCATGAGCTGTTACATGACACAACAAAGAATTATAAATCCTCAATTTCAATTCTGCATTGAGAAAGGAGAGAAGCAATGACTGGTAGATTACACCATTCTAGTTGGTTCTGACTACTTAGATATGACACTGGGTAGAGGTTATCAAATTATCAGGCATCTTATTTTTCAATTTCTTAGTTTCTATTTAATTTTCTTCATTATGACGTAAGGTTTTCATACTGGTATACATGAGTGCCAGCCAGTGTTTGATCAGCTGTAGTAGCTATCACATTACCAGGAGTTCAGTGAAAGGGATTTATTAAAAAAAAAAAAAGAAGAAGAAGGAAAACCTGCTGAGTGGTAATCTTGGAGAAACCAAATTTTGATGTCCAGAAAGCCCCGGCTTCATCAGCAGCAGGTATCACAAAATGCTTCACCTCGAGATTCCCCAACAGATGCTCAATGCAATTGTATAAACAATGAAAATATCCCTTCACACCAATTACAAATAACAAATATGAGTAATAACAAATAATGAAAAATATTTTATCCTATTTGAGCGCTTCTGATTATGCAACCTATAGATTAACAAATCTTTGGAAACAAAAAGTTCAGTCTCAGTGAGGATGTCCTGCTCCTGACAGCAGGTGTTAAATTTAACATAAAGCTGTCGAGCTTACTACCAAATGTACCTTATAGTGATATGGGTATATAGGTATAGAAACTCCTCAAACTAGACAAAAACACATAATAAGAAACACAGGAGACAATTGAATATGGTATGTTACTGTACTGGTACGGCAAATTGGTAACAGTACCAAAACATGCTACTTTTTTCAGGCAAGGTACAGAATTTACCATTCCTTGGGCATCTCCCAATGTGGAAACTAGGGGCAATTCAGCAACATCCTTCCCCATAATTCTCAACAAAGCCACTGAAACAACCGAAGAACTGCACACATACACAAATTAAAAACAAATATGATTTAAAAATAACTGATAACTCTACCCAGCTTGGAAGTTACAGGAATATTTCATAATTAGGCACTAATTTTCATTTCTAATGAGCTCTGGCAACAAGAAAGTAATTATAATTAAAATTACCCTTCAGTTAATATAGCACAGCACATCCCATGATAATCGTGGGTCTTCCACTTCCCACTGCAAGGTCATACTTAATTAGTAAATGAATGATGGCTTTGTATCTGACCAGCATGTACAGCAATAAATAAATGGCATCCACATGAAGAGAATAAGAGAAGTGAGAAAACAGTATCCCTACCCCTTGACCATTTGAGGAATGAGGTCCACTTTCATCGTAGTATCCTCAATAGGAGCAAAGGAACCCTCAAAACAAAAAGGATACTCATAAGTACAAAATACTGAAAAGAAAAGTAAAGTTAAAAAAAAAAAAAAAAAGGTGGCTCCAATTTTTTCTTTTGAGTGAGGAGCACGCCTTGCCAAAGCAAATGTACCTCCGAACAGTTGTTCACTAAAAAAAAATCATTACAAGAGAAACACAATACTACATTAAACTAAAGTTGAACAGATGGAAACTTACATGGAAAATGTCGACAGCTTTACCCAGCAGAAGCTTACAATCTTCTCCAGTCCAATTTGAGGAGAGTAGTCTCCATCTCAGATCTGGCTCGGCCCCTGTGTCCAGTCCCTTCTCAGATCGCTTTCTCCTGACCAGGTCCAGATCAGATGGCTGGAGTTGCATGTCCCCAGCAAGCACCACTTTCCTTATAGCTTCATGGATCGTCTTACAATCCCCGGTACAAAACCAATCTTCCTCGGGTAGTCTCTGTCATAGTAATATTGGTACCAACAATTTAATTGATGATTCAACGAAACATGATTATACTAATTGTTGGTAGTACATTTTTAGTTGAGGTAGTAATACCTGAACCAAATTTTATGGCAATTTTTATATTTCAATGCTTTTTGGTGGATTGGACGAAGTCCATTTAAGTTGGCTTTTATTCATAAATTACACAGAAATCTGTCCAAATTTTGATATGCATATGAAATTTTGTTCACAAGGATGTGAGAACCAAACTAATTTTCAACTACCTCTTTGGAACCAGATGTTTTAGCACAAAGTCTATCAAATTCCTATGGAAGAAGATATTTTATGCACAAGGCAAAAAGATAACAATTAATTACTAAATAGGTAAAGAACATTTCAATAAAGATCAACATAAATACCTTGAAATCAGCAATATTGTGATTCCTGAGACAGCCAACATGGTACTCCTTGTCGCACTGAAGAGAAAGAAAAAACATTAACTTTCAGAAGGAAATTTGCACAGGAGATCAATCATTTTTTTTATTATTTAGGATGGATCACTTGCCCAATAATGCAACAATCTTGTCATCATTTCCATTTAAAAATAATATAAATAAAAAAGAAGAAGAAAACATCAAAACCAAAAGAAAAAGCTTATAGGTGTGTTGTTGGGCATAGAAATAGCTTGCCTATAAAATTTTCTCTACAATTCTGTATCAATTGATAATCCTTTAAAAGCCTTTCAATGTAGAATGTTGAAAGCATCAAATTATCCAAAGAACGATAAACAACCACCACATGTCAACACACAAGCATAATATGGATATCATATTAATCACACTCAAACTGCAGGACTTGGGGTTTAAATTTTATTAATGATGCTGTCAAGATTACCAAACCATGTGAACATATCCTACTCCATTTGGAATAACAGATGGATCTATGAATTAAGTTTTATTCCACTTTCTCGTACTTATCAAAACAAAATTGAAATACCTAGCTGCCAGCCAATCTTAATTTATAGGTACAACAGTACCTGCTGAAATGATACTCATGGGGTGCATAACTAGCTAGCAATATACCAACTGGCTCATACAGGTTCAATAAAGCATCTTGTAAATGAACAACATACCTGGTCACATAATAGCATTGTTTCATCGTTAAATGCCTCAGTGCAAAAACCAGGTATCCTAATTCCAGAAAAGAAGTAAAAGGAAACATAAAGTCCATATGACAGAAGGATAACAATTTTGGACATGACCCAGAAACAGTGATGTTCAAGCCCATGCTGGTGAATACAGTAATAACTTATTTTTCTTCCTCTCTCGCTTCTTTTTGTCTGTTTTTGTCTACCAAATAGTAAGCTTTTTTTTGGGGCTTAACTGATAGCCTCATAGCCGCTTTGACAAAAACAAATAGATAAACATGAGTCTAATCAAAGAAACACACATGCACACACGTGCACACACAAACAAACGTGTAAGCGTGCAGAAACACATAAGAGAGAGACTCACTTGCAGAGTGCACAACCACCGATAGAAGTCTCCGGTGCAATAGCAATGCGGGTGCACTGATTTACTATCTGCTCAACCTGGCCATCATCTCCATCCACTCGTTTTGAAGGTTTGCAGAGCCTGCATAAAAATTGCCCTTCAGGTATGTCCTTCAAACCCACGCATTCTGTAATATACCAAAATTCAGTACAATCAGTTACAAGTACAAATGAGTATCAGGAACCTCAGAGAGTTAAAGGTAACATTTTTATTTTCTCTCTTAAATATACTTTTGGCTGGCTCTATCAAGTAATTATTGTTAAAGAGGAAAACTTATAAATAAAGAATTGTCCAGGGCAACAAAACATAAGCAGAAATAAGAACAGCAACAAAGATTCTCTTACCTTGCTTGCAACAATTATAGTGAAAAATGGAAGTTAAAAATACCTGGGTGAAAAACACGAGGGCATATGTCACAGACAAGAAGAGTGCCACCATCACCACAGGTACGGCACAAATCATCAGATCGTCTTGGGGCCAGTGCTGGGTCCTTTGACAACATAATCGCCAATTCATGCAGTGAGGTGTATGTGCTGCCTTGATCAGTTTCGGCATGAATGTAGGTGTTGTTGTACCTATGATAATAAAACAGAAGATTAGGAATGCTGAAAAAATATTAAAACATGAATGGATTTAGACTGATCATCAATCAGGCTAGCGACAAAATCATTACATGGTATTGTAACTTGTCATTTTCAAGGGGGGGGGGGGGGTGCTTTCATGTGCAATGTTAGGGTTATCATTTTTTCACCGACCATACTGGACCCTATCCGACCCAACCCATCAAGGACTTACATGATAGGTAAAGAGGTAAGGCACGGGCCCAGTATTTTTGACCTGGATCAGGTAGTGCAGGTCCAGTCGTGACCCAATTAAGTGCACATGACCTATTTGGTATGCTGCTGGCTTATTTGAATATAAAGGAAAAAAGAAAAAGAAATAATATTTCAAGTCTGGTTATGGAACCTGTACCCTTCAAATTGCATGACGACACTCTTAACCAATTTGCTCTCTTTTTTTTGTAGAAATAGGACAAGTTGAAACAATACTAACTTCTTAATTTATGCAGGTCCAGTAGGGTTGACCCATCACTCACACAGGTCAGGCAGGATCGGGTCATGTTATTTCTGACCCATGTCAGGTTAGGTCGAACCCATTTACAGTTTATTATTAATGTTGACCAGACATGACACGACCCATTAATGCCTCTAATTTATTAAACTTGCATGAATTAGGCTTCTGCCAACTAAGAACAGAAACTAAACATTTCTGTACTATTTAATTCATACTAAAGCATAAGTCTTAGTCGATACAGGCAGGTGAGCACAGTTATCCCAGGACTGTACCAGGAATCAGTAACCTATCATTACTATTGGTCAACATTGTGCACCAGACTGTCTTGTATCAGAGTTCTATTTCAATTGCTGTAACTTTTTCTTTGCTATTTAGAATTTGAAGGATCACTTGACAATTCTTTATTTTGACAATTTTGACAATCTTCAAAAATAGAACTTTAAATTTGAAATCCAACACCACAGATATGATCAATATTATCCATATCATATGTATAAATTATGATGAATTTTATATATATTTCACCATAAATCAAGTGACTTAAAATTTCAATGGTACGAAATTAAAAGTGTTTGATGCATCATCAAACAAAACTTAAATTGCATAGAATTTGATTGTTAGGCTATTTTGCATGTCCATACCTATAAATTTAATTTTCAATTTTTATTTTATTTGATTTTTTTTAAAGCCCAATGTCAAGATTGTCAAAATAACCATTGTCAAGAGATCCTTCCTCTTAGAAGTTATATTTACTTGCATTCATAAATTGTCTCTCTTGTTTACTAGGTGCATTTCTCTGTTTCTGGGTTTTGTCTGTATGATTATACAATAGGATCAACGATGTATACAGTTAACAAAATAATCAGCTAGAAACCTAATTGTGCTGGTACCAAGAAATCCAAAAAAGATTAACAATAGGAACTCACGGTTTGCGGGTTGCAGGGCGACCAGCATGAGCTTCAAACTGGGACGGACTAATCTGTACATGCAAATGTGTGATAAACATAAAAAAACTACACCATAAAAACTTAACAGTTTTACAGGAAAACAAAGTAGCGAGAGACAAACAGAACGGAGAATTAAGAGACCGCTTCAACAAAAAGAAAAAGAAAGAAAGGAAAAAAAAAAAAAAAAAAAAAACAGCTACAAGACCATTCCTAAGCTGCTTCCTACTGACAAGTACCGCTGGCACAGTAGAGTACAGCCAGACAGGTTTGTATCAAGGACCACCACATTGTCATGTTCCATATAATCGTACTATTTCAAACTGGTATGAAATCAATTTGAGGATTTAAACGATTAGATCCAAAACTAAATGTAGTGGTTGAAACAAAAAAAACATCAATTAAACACTTACAAGCGAAGACATAAGAAAAAAAGGGGGGAAATGACAGAAAAAAATGTTCAAACCAGTACTGAGCAAGCAATGTATGGTATCAAACCAGGCATGGAAAATTCCAGATTGCATAAAAGATGAATTGCTTTGCAAGCTCATTACATGAGTTACCATGATAAGTGCAATACATTATAACACTGGTTTGACTCCAAAAAAATTCAAAAGAATTACCACTTTGCTACAGCAGTCGCAGTATATTCCAGAACCTTTAATATGCCCTTTTAGTAATGTCACCATTTTATCTTTCTTGCCCTGTAGGGTAATCACGGCAAAAGAATTATAAATTATCAGACAATGCAGTACAGACACACGCTGAACAGTATAAATCCATGGCTTGGTTAAGATAAAAGCTAATTTGTTATCTTTTTATAATCAATAAAACATAAATTAGAAACATGCCTTAACATGGACTCGGTAGCAGACCATAGTCCCTTCAGGCACTTTCTTCGACTCGAACACCAGCTTGTGCAACCCCAAATCCCTTCAAATGGAAATTAACATACATGTCTACTTGTTAATTAACAAACATAAAAAAAAAAAGGTAGACAAGAAATGCACAAATCGGCTTTTCATGGAACTGAAATGTATATGCTAATCAAATCTTTGGTGCTCACATATCATCTACAAGATTCTTTGGTTGTTCTGGTCTAAACATAACATCCTAATTCTACACAAAAAAAATATTGATCTAACAATTTAATTCTAGTGTTAAATCAAAATCCAAAGGTGCCAATTTACAATTATTGAGAAAATAATAACAATTATGGCTAAATATTTTTAGAATATAGTCTTTTAGTTTCTATATTTCGGTTATGTTTGGACCCTGATTTGACTTAAAAAAACTTTAGTAATGGCATACACTTAGATTGGAAGTGTTCAAAGGACATATCCATAAAAGTTTACAACAAAAAGTAGATAGTAGCACACTACTAACTTCAAAGTCAATTGCCCAGAGCTGGTCTTTTTTATTGAAGAGGCCTTCATAGGAGGTGAGGCTGGACCAAGTGGTCTGGCAGTCCTGAGAGCCAAAAGAATTATTTATTGGATCAATTTGCAATTTTCTATTGAGTAATGACTATTGCAGGAAATTAAGGATAGGACAGAAACAAAGAACAGGTGAACTACCTCCCAGATGTAGCCACCAATTTCCTTGGGTTGCTCTCAGATTGATGCAGTTTAGAGCACAAATCACACAAATTACCGCTTCTATATGTTAGAAATGGCTCTGCAAGTCAAATAATAATAAACTTTGATAGGCATAACTTCAGTTATTTTATGGTAAATGCTCAATTGATTCCCCCCCTCCCCACACAATCAATTAAAAAAAAAAACAATACCCCATATGTCAATCAAAAATGTAACTCTCATGCTCTCTGAACTTGGTCCATGTTGAGTCAATAATATCATGTTTTCCTGATGAAAACACAAAGCATATTACATGCCAATATATGTACTGTGTTCCATATGCTTCCTCATCATACAACCTACTTTTGCGTACAAAATACAAGATTTGAAGATAACAACACTTACTAAGTTATGAAATGTAGAATACATTTTTATGTCTCACCCCTTCTCTCAAATCCATTATTTTTAAATGAAAAACAGAGCAAAATCACATCATACAACAAACACTTTGTTCAATCTCCTGTCTCTAAACCTTACTCGACAAAAATTATAAAATTGTATATTCTAGTGTTCTGCCGCATAAAAGGAATGTTTTTTATGGTTTTTCATTTTGAAGAGGCTTTGCAACATCGAGCACACTTTTGTGCTCAATTGCCTGTTAAACATATGGTCCGTACTAAAGAACATTAAAATGACTAATTTTGCCTGTTTAACATCGAGCACACTTTTCTGAAACCAGTCTGGTAGCAAGCCAATTAGGTGCATTACCAACAGCAAGTTGGAAAAGTATGAAAGTTGACCTTTGCAGTTCATGCAAGTTGTGGGCTTCTGTTGAGATGTCGTGCCAGCTGCTTCTTGGATGGCAGATTCCAGCATATCAAGAGGAACTTCGGTGCATGCTTTCATAACAGCAAAAAGGTTATTACCATTTTCCAAGTAGATATACTTGGAAGGGTGTTTCTTCATGCTCTTCGCATGTAACTCAAAATCGAGCGGAGACACAGCCTGTACAACATATGTTACCAACAGCAAATTAGAAGCAGGGGGTTTGGGAAAATGTATTGCTAATGGGCCCACATATTGTACCAGGAAAGTTAAAGTAACAGGTTTAAGGAAACGTCTTGGTGGGATTAGATCTTTAACATAGAGAATATCAATACAGCCCTCCTCATCCTACTAACAATACCCAAATGCCTTTCTTTATGCTTTCCCATTGCAGTACAAATACAACAAGTCTGCTTCACATTTTTTTATAGCAAATTGAAAAAAGGCTTATAGATGAGTTGTCATGTGAAATAGATACATGTGTTGTAATTCCTATGTTTTCATGTGATATTATGACATTCCTTATTTTGCGCAGGTGCATGTGAAGTTTTGAAGTTTAAATTGTATACAAAATATAGATCTCCTACCATTGTTGGTAAGGATGCAATGGGTCAAACATTCAACAGACTTAATATGTGAGACTATACCAGAAGAAGCACAACAGGAGGTGCACTGGCATACAGGGGACAGTACAGGACATGTACAGTGTACCTGTCAAGATTATTTTATTATGCTCAAGTTTTAATTATTGGCAGTTAAATTGCATACTGGATATCCAAGGGAAGGAAATACCTTGCTACCCCTACAATTGGTGCATGAGCACAAGATTTTAATGCCCTTGATGATTCCACGGAGAACCGGTAACTGAAATAAATAGCAATAATAATAGTGGTCAGTTTGGTGCAGGGATTATCATGCATGAAAAAAAAAACATTTTATAGGATCTGTTTACCAGTGTACAACACTGTATACCTGTATAAAGTGCACATAACATTAGAACTTAAGCAATACCAATAGATCAAAAGGTACAGTGGGAAAACAACCAACTTTTATTTTTCATAAATTATCAGATGGAAACAGAAAATTAATTTAATAAGAGAAGCTTGGAAGCGGACTTAACTGTCCCTGAATTTAAACAAGCCTAGTCATTAGCAGAAACCAAAACATAAGTTTCCATGATTTAAAGATTTAAATGATCAAACTATTGAGTGAACTTCACATAGTAAGAATATAACTTAAATCTAAGATGTTTAGAATTTTAACGTCTTATTAACTAAGTAAGCCATCCCCAATTAACAAACTCTTGATAGATTTCATAAAAATCAATCCTGGCACAAGATTAACTGCAATACCATATAACTGCCTTATCCAACCAAGCAAAATCCACTGTTCTGATAACTTTTTGCATCTCTACCATTTTGGATCAGAAACAAGCCAGTTAACAAAGTATAGGTTTCTTTAGTTGGGAGTAGAAGAGGTGCAGAAATGGTCGGTCGGTGGGGTGTTTGCCAAAGTGCAAATTTAAGGGTTATTTATAGTAATTTCCTTCACGTGCAAATTAAGGTTACAGCATAATAGAACGCAATCTCAGGGTTTTTAAATTTTCTTCGAATGAGCGGGCAACATGATTCAATACTGCTGCACTTGGACATAATGTAAATTTTGCGACCAATTCTTACTAACAGCTACCAAATAACTTTGGAAGAACAGTTTCAAATGATGAGACTGTACTTCAAAAGGTAATCATTAGATACAAAATATCAACATGGATTAACGTATTGTTGTCTGTATTCCAAACTCTACTTTACAAACAAGAAGTGAGCTAGAGCACTATCACACCAGTAGAACTACGCAATAACATACAAGCACTATATAACCATACCTCATAGGTACCAGTTGAGTTTATGTTGTATCCAAAGGGCCTAGCAAACAAAGGTTAAATTAAATTGGTACCAAGCTGGTCTGTTACTCTGCTGGAAGAACTAACACTGGTAAAATGTCACATGGTAATCCAAGAAAGAACTATAAGCAGAGAACATTAAACTAACATGTCAAATTAAAACAAAATTGTCATACCCTTCCATTTGGGAATTTGTATTCCACTGCCAGCCCCTCAAGCAAGCCTGTACCTAGCAGATCTCTCACAGTGCCTGGAACCTTGTTTACCGAGATCTTTTTTGACATCTTAATCTCCATATTATTCTTGTGAGAAGTAACTCCACTTTCATTTGCTTCACCTGCCACAGCACCACTTCTTGAACCCTCTGCCGGATCCTTCAGCAAAAACCTCACCACCTGCCTTCCCGGCACCTGTTCCTGGCGTGCCACATCATCATGCACCGCAACAGAAGCTACCTCGTCTGAACCATTCTCTTCGGAAGTTTGCATTAAAGCTGATCGAGTGAATCTCCTGACAGGCTTATCGCTAGAAACTGGAGACTCCAGTTGCAACTTCTCCTCCATTGGCTTCGACACAGGCTCCATTTTTGCCAACACACTCTCTTTTTTCAAAAAAGAAGTATTCAAACTTCTCCGCCTCGAGTAAGTATAAAGGGGGGCTTCGTTTAGGGGCCCAGCCAATGGCCCACCAGCAGCTTCTTTGCTGCCGATGGTTGTCGCACATGCATGAGCTTCACCACTCTGAGAAGGAGCCGGGTGAGCCACACCAACTGGAGGCTCCATTTTAGCCCCAAATTCATCCAAATTCTCTTTATTTTCGATCCCAGCCCCTGATTTGATCCCCCGTTCATCTAGACTGTCCGTAGAACTAGGCACATTCACCTCAACGAGAGAGGGAGGAACAGGAACTCGATCCATCAGCTGAGACCGACTAGAGAGAGGAAGTTCAGATACCTTTGGTTTTTTGACTGATCGAGAAGACCTGGTTCGGCCGAAAAGGGAGGGGAGCTCGGATTGAGCGCGTATGGCGAAGGTGAACTCCCGCTTGAGACCCGCGCGCACGCCGGACCGGAACACGTACTGCTCCTCCTCCAAATCTGATGGTGGTTTATCGCTGGCCATCTGGTCAAAACGGTTTGGTTCAGTGAATTGGGAAAACACTGTATGAAAGAGAGAGATGGAATAGAGTAGAGGAGGGAGTGGGGAGGTAGCAAAGAAAGGAAAGACCAGAGAGGGATAGAGAGGTTTATAGAAGGGATTCAGAATTTAGATTAGGATTTGCTTAGAAACTATTTTGTATGAATTTTTTGATTAATTCTGGTAATAAGTGGTTTCAGGCATCCACCAAATCTGGAATTCAGATCTAGTGCAATACCGCACCGAGTAGAATGAGATCTGAGTTGTTCGTTTTAATTCAGCACAAATCTCAAAACGGACCCCACATAATAAATAGGCATCCATCTAGCTAGGGGTGTAGACCGCTTGGATATTATCCGATTTTATCCGGATCCAAATCCGGAAAATTATTTAAATTATCCAATCCTTATCCGTATCCGAGACTATCTGTATTCGTATCAGTATTCGAAAAATTATAACTAATAAAGATACGGTAAGATTTTTAACTATCCGTAACTATCCGTATCCGACCGTTTACACTCCTAAACCATAACAAATGTACTATATGTTCTTAAATTGATTTATTAAATTGCATATACATATAGGTATTTATTAAACTGCATATATATATATTGTGATGAACAATATAACACTATAACATAATTAGTGACTAATATTTTGATAATATGATATATGTTTTGTAACCAACAAACTTATTATGAAAAAGATTAGATCTAATTTATGAATGAAAAAATTATTCTTTACTGGAATGTACATTAGTAATTTATTTTTAATTATCCGAATTATATTCATATCCGTATTTGTATCCATCCAATATCCGATTCGTATCCGTATCCGTTTAATACCGATCCGTATCTGTATCAGAGACTATCCGTATTTGTATCTGTATTCGAAAAATTATAACGAATAAGAATACGGTTACGGTTTGACCAATTGACCAATATCCGATCTGTATCCGACCGTTTACACCCCTACATCGATCAGGCTGTAATATTGTACACAGTCCGGTACCGTAGAGGAATGGAGGGTGAAAAAAAATTTGATTGGAGAGGGTGAAAATTGAGAAGACGCAAGCGAAGGAAAAAAGAAGCAACTGTCGGGGTTCCCTGCTAATGTCTATTTGAAGATAACAATGTGGCGAGTTGCAAAGTTTTTGCTGCCTCTTAAAATTAAGAATCAAATATATCTTTTATATTTAGCCATAACATATCTATTGACGAAAACCAAACCAACTCAGACTCGGTAAGATTTAGTTGTTCTTTAATCTTCTTGAATGGCTAGCAGGCAAGTCTCAAAAAAGATTCATGCAGTCCCACTAATTCATCTTTTCCTATGGCAATTAATTACATTAGTTAATTATGTTGTTGTTTTTTATGATACTTTATTATATTACTAATATCTAAGTTTGTCTATTTAGATTCTCTAAGTTGTTTTAATTATGAGTTTTCAGGAATTGATTAGCATATTCTTCTATAGTCTTGATAATATATGAAATGTTTCTTATGAACTGTCTCTCTCTTGTGATATTTCTCTTATTTTTTTTAAATCTCCTCTTATTAAATTGTTCAATATCTCACTAAACAAACAAAATCTGTGTACGCAGAGTGGAGTTTGGAATGTATTATCGTCACTAGACTTGACCAAAAGTCTCTAAAAATTATGATCCAAGAATGAATTTAGAGTCGGGAATGAAAATTCACTGAAGGGTATGAAGTATTTATTTTATACACGGCTTGACCACATGTAAAATGTGATTAAACAAAACATGATCATACAGGGTGTTATATGTGACTACACATAATAAAACTTAATGTGACTATACTTTATTATTTTAGTCACGTCACTGCATATGAAAAAAGTTTTTTAGTTGTGTTGCGTGACCAAATTAGACATGTTATTGTGTTAGTCATGTGTTTTCTTTCCTTAAAAAAAAACTCCTGCTTGTACTTTTTTATGTATATAACTTCTCTGTTGCGAGTTTGGTTTAAAATAAAAAAAATGAGATTTAAATTTATAATTTAAATATAATACGGATATAATTCAAGAATAATTTATTTTTTGCAAATATATAAATATATTAAGATTATGAAGTTCTAAGGAATAATCAAATTTTGTAGATAATTCGTCCGTATTTCTAGTATGATTCAATAATAATTCGTATAATTTGTAAATAATTCCGAATTTTTTTAGAAAAACACAAAAATCCATTTAATTTATCTACTTGTTTGGAAAGGTGTTGAAAATACGAATAATTCATGAATCAATGATGATTTTTTTTTTCAATTTTCTTTTTGTAAATAAAGTTGAGAGGTCAAGTTATCTATCTAACTGTTTTAATTTTTAATATTCACAAGATCTCTTATTGGAATTTTAAATAGAGTAATTCTTTTGTCTCCCGCTCTCCAGTCCCCTAAACGTCCCCCATTCTAACTAACTATAATTAACTATGTTAATCATTAATTAAAGACTTTAACCAACAGTTAGTGGTCCCCATCTAACTGTCAATACCCACTAGCGGGGCCACTATTATGAATACTTGCTCGATTAGGTATGAATACTTGCTCGATGAGGTATGAATACTTGTGCAACAGACAACTCGAAAGTATGTCATCATGCATCTCATTTGAAAGAGAAAATTGTGTAGAAGACGTTCGTGGTTTTAGATTTACAAAATTCCTCATAGATCGTCAGAAATATTGGTTAGATTGAACGGAGAAAAAAAAAACCACCTCTAAAAACGTGTAAAAGAGGAGTAAGTGATGTGTCCAGTTTTTTTTTTAAATACTTGATATCTTAGGTATGAATACTTGATGAATTATATATAAATATTTAATATCTTAGGTATGAATACTTTATATTTTGTATGTGAATTAATTTAATCAATGAATGTAGCACTGGTGGTGTGATCCACGTGACTTTTTGGTTGTGGTCCCCAATCCAGGCTGGTCGTTACTGGCCCCGAAAAGTAATGGTTTCCATTTATATAGTGGTCCCCAAATGTTATGATCCCCTCCAGTTACTTTGTTTTAAATATTATTCAACATATATAAATATTCAGACTTCATTGCGTAGGTATGAATACTTTCAATTTTAGTGATGAATAAATGTTTGACAAACTTTGAAATGATCAACTTGTGTTGGCACTAACTGTAATTAACTGTAATTAGCGCGTTAGTTAGCGGGAGATGTTTAGGAGACTGAATGGGGAGGACTGTTAGTCGATCCCTTTCAAATATATAACCTCTTATACAAAAAAAAAGTTATCTTTTCTAATAGATCAAAAGCTGATTTTCTTTCCCAAATTTTAATTGTGAAAACTTTTCTAATAGTATATATCACCAAAATTCCTCGATTTGGAAAACAAATGGATAAGTTTCTACTTTCTAATTGTGAACACTGTCATGGTTACGGCTAAGTTTAATGCTGCATTTGTTGCATCCTAATTGACGGACATAAGTTTATCAATAAATAAGGAAAGACGTGTGGAAGTAAATAAACGATAGCTGTATCATTTCTGTTCTATGCAATGTTATCAAAACTGAATCAGACATCAACTCCGTCAAATTTCGGATTAATAGTTTATTGATCGAACTGGTGGGTCATCCAGTTGAACTACTGGCTTTTTTAAATACTTGTATATTTTATATAAAATACGAGTATTATATATAAAAATAATCTTATATTTTATATATATAATGAGATATGAGAAAGTTGCAGGGTTATTGTCTATGTTAGTTATTACAAACTATAGTGTAGTGTCATTAACTAGTTGAATTCAACTCTATAAAACCACTCAATGTGCATATATAGTTCGATGACATGAAACTTAAACAGAGGAGTTCAAATTCATGTTTGAATAATATCAAAATTGAGGTCTGCCATTTTCATATGAGTTATCAGTCACATCAAATTTACGAAAATCATAATATTATCTCGTACTATTCTACAACTGCTCAGTGTGCAAAATAAAAAACTGTTTGAGTTTAACAATGCTATTGTTTGAGTTCAAATTAGTTTGAACATTTCATCAAGTATCTTGAGAGCATCTAACATTCCCTCATACACAAATGCTATCTGAAGCATGGGATGTCCCAATACCGGTGCATATACCACTTTATAAAACCATTTAGAATACAATAATATTGGATCATAAATATGTAGAACAGTAATGGCAAAATTTATATGTATTTATGATCGTCTAACTAAAGTGATCTAATATGGATTAAGTATATTTGACAATATATATATTTACTAGAGTGTGGTCAATAAATATGTAGAACAATACAGGCAAAATTGACTGGTTGTGAAATTTGCAATTATGTCTAATTTTAAATGTCTAATTAAAGATGGACATATAAAATATGACATCTAAATCTGGTGCGTCAAATTTAGAGTTACCCTATATAAGGATGGGTCCCCAGGGCACAAGCTACAATATGCACAACTCAGTTTTCTGAGTTATCTTAGACAGAATCTGAGTATCTTCTCTTCTTCTTCCACTATCAAATATTAGAGAGGAGAAATTAATTAGAAAACTTGAAAGGAATTTCTCAAAAGCATGTCTTGTTGTCTTGGAAGGCTTAATCCACGCCATACGACATACAATGAGAATTGGACTTTTTGCCATTGAAAACTTTTCTCGTGCACACGGAGACGGCTCTTCGCACTTGAGAATTCCATGGCAAACATTATAGAATTAGGTATTATGTTCTGCACTTATGATTATGTTTTATGAGTCGGCTTTGTCATAGGACGGTTCAAAGGTTAAGGTGGGGAACTGTTTCTCCTTTTTCTCGGAATGTAAGTGTTTGATTTCTAAATGGGATGTAATTGTTTGATCTCTAAATAAAATGTAATTGTTTGGCCTCTATGATTTCCCAACAAATAGATCTAAAATAGATAAATAATAAGTAGTTTTTAGTCTAGTAACAAAGAAACGTGGTTTATGATGTGAGAGGTCATGAGTTCGAAATCCGAATATGAAAAATTCTTTGTTGTAATATCAGAATATTAAAATAGTTAGGTGGTTTGACCTTCAACCTTTACTATAAAAAAAAATACAAGATAAATAAAACTTCAGTAAATTAATATAAAGTAAATGTATTTAAGGGTAAACACTAACTCACAATTAGCCCCAAAATGAACCTTGAATGGAGCTGTATCTGAGTTTCCAAGAACTTGTGCTCCCTTTCTCATTGGCGCGCAAGAGAGAAATTTAATAATTTCTACTGAAAAAATTGAGAGGGGGGAGAAAACTACACGAGGGGATGAGTTCTTATATATAGAGATCTAATTAATACTCAAACATTAGAATATAATTTTATTTTATATAATTACCTATATATGAAAAATGAATAAAAAAACAAAATAATAAATTATTGACTAGCAAAACATGTAGTCTTGTCGAATCTAGAATAAGTTAATTATTTAATTATTTTGTTTTTGTTTTTATACAGTTTTCTATAATCTCGCAAATTAGAGAAATCTCCCCATCTTATTAGTGATTAGTATTTGTGCTAGCTGTTGTTGTTTTGCTTCCTACAAATGAAATACATGCTAATAATGCAATTTGTGAGACGCAGCGGGCACAAATACTACTAATGTAATTTGTGATATGGAGGAAACGATGCGCGAGATGCTTCAAGGAGAGGTCCAAATCTCCGGAAGAAATCACAGAGGAAGTGCGATGACAATGGCAGGTCCTACAACAGAGAGTAGATGCACGTCTCCGGCCAAAGCATGACTTGGACACGATCCAAGGAGCTTATGGCAGCTTGCAACACGGCCTATTTGTTTCCTCTAACTCACATGAAATATACGCAATACCTTCTGCTTTTGCAACCGGAATTGGACCGACATACCTTCCTCATGTTCCATGCAAGACAATTACAAAAGATGGGTTATGTCTTGTATCCATGGAACCCGGCAGTTAATGCCTGCCTAATGGAACTCTAGTTTAAAGTATGAGTGCAACTAAGTAATATGGCCCTCTAACATGGACCATAAAACACTTATTAGCGGCAGCGAGCTCCTTCGGTATTGTGCTCAACTATGTTCAGCTTACGGGAGCCACATCCCTTGACAAGCTAACAATGGTAGTTGTTGTGCCTAAACTCTCATGTGTACCGAGAAACATCCAAATGTGGATAAGAGGGTTAGCAAGGGATATACAAGTGCTGGTACAATGGTGGATCGAAGAACCGGTTCACTCCTCTACACCTATGGATACGACTCCATCAAACCAGTTCTTCGAAGAGGCTGACCTTGAGAACAAAGCGGTCAAAGGATCATTTAGTGAACATGGTAGCTCTGACCACATACAGAACAATTTCCAAATTTTATTCGAAGAAATGGAGAACTTGCCGGAAGGAGACAAGCGTGATAACCTTGAGATCATGCTAAAGAGAAGCCCTCTCTATGATATCAAAATCGCAGAGAAGGATCCCTCTCTCCCGCCTCATCCACGGTTGTCAGTTATCACGGAGTTAGCTGATCGAAAAGGTAAGAGAGTGCAACTGGAGAGGAACTGCAATGGGGGTATTGGAGAGGAACCGACTGGATATAACGGTCTTGGCATTTATGAGGGGACAAAAACAGTACAGCAGGCATCGCTGGAGAATGTTCAAACATCAAGCATTTAGTTTGCAGTCCAACAGGTTACTGGTACGGTTGAACTAGAGTCGGGGGGCCCACGGATCAAAGAGATGGCTCTCCCATTAGTTAATCAACCACTTTATTGGACCAGGCCGAAAAAAACACTGCACAGGCCAACCAACGGGCCTAAGCTCTACATGGCGACCAAAAAATGGGCCAAGAAACGGGCCAAGTTGAAAATGAAGGAACGGCCTAGGCCTTTCGGTTGGTCTAACATTAAAGTACAACCTATCTGATGAAGTGTTTGAAGAGGTCTTTGAATTATCAGATGATGCAATTGAAGAGGGTTCGGTATCAGAAGAGATGGCAATGAAGCTTTTCTCCCAAATCAGTCCCACACACATGGGAGACTACAATAGTGAGGGTGAATATCCGAGAATAGAGACAGACCCAAGAAACGAGGGCTCTGATGGAGTCGAGGGTATCGACACAGACACATAATGCCTCCAAATAGAGTTCGGACTGGGGAGCAGAACGTGGAAAGTGAACCGGAGGTGCAGGCGCAGCAACCAACCGAGATCGAACTACTATTGGAGGATGAGTTGCCTACTAGAAACGAGGAAATAGAGGGGGACATTGACACTGAAGAGGTGACTCTTAGGCGCAACAAGCGCATCCTTGAAAGGGGAGGAGGTCCGTCATATGCAGCGCCTACTAAAACCAAGAAGAAGAGAAAGGGTGCAAAGCCAGCAGTAGAGGAAGATAAAGAACTGCATGAAGTACAGCTCTTGGAAGCATAGTGACAAATCAAAAGTTCGAGTTCGGTTCGGCGAGGTCAAAAGTTCGTGATTGATGCGTTGTTCTTTATCAAGCCGGAGATGCAGCAACTTCAGGCTCTACATATTGCATTACTAGTTTTTCAAAACATTTCGGGTTTAGAGACAAACCCGCAAAAGTCAGAACTTCTAATTTATGATCTGCAACCTACGAATGCAGTGCAGCTGGCAACGGTAATGGGGTCCAGTCTGGGTTCCTTCCCTTTCACATACCTAGGCCTTCCACTTTCGAACAAAGCTCTTCCAAAAATAGCATATTTGCCTCTGATATACAGAATGAACCGTAAGTTGGCAGGTTGGGCCGCCAAACATCTATCGATCGCCGGTAGGTTGGTCCTGCTTAATGCGGTGTTGTCAGCGCTTCCGACATACTTCATGATGGTTCTCAGACTACCTAAATGGGTGGTAAGACAATTGGATAAAACAAGAAGACGGTTCCTGTGGCACGGGGTGGGGGCGGAATCCAAGAAAATGAGTCTGGCCAACTGGGAGATGGTGTGTAGGCCGAAAAAACAAGGGGGATTAGGGGTTGTCGACCTAATGGCATTCAACAAGACTCTCCTCATGAAATGGTGCTGGTACTGGCAGAAACCAGAGCAACGGATGTGGAAACCAATTTTTCAGGGGATTTCACTCAGCGAAAACCTCCTCCCGATCTCGCCTCTTTTCACAAGAGCATTGCGAAAGAGCCGGGCTTTCTGGGAAAATGCAGTCACTCACATATATGGACAGGGCGACCGGATATCGCTATGGAACCATGATTGGGGACACGGATTCCTAAAATTTACTCTACATGCGCTATACACGCATACAATGAACAGCGCGATCACACTGCAAGAGGCCATGACAACGCCGATCGACCGACAGTATAGACAGGTCAGGACCTCAGAGGCAGAAGAGGAACTCCAAGTGTTACAGGGCTATCTCACAAGAGTGGCACGCCATACAGGGACACGTCAGGATGATATCGTGTGGAGAGGGACAACCACGGGCACCTTCACTGTTAAAAGTGCATACTAGACTCTCAAAGATGTGCCGACAACAACAACTTACACACACCGTCTGTGGAATTTGGTTGGCTCTTGGTCAACAACAAACTGCTGACAATTGACAACCTCAGAAAAAGAGGGTGGCCGCTGACAAACATGTGTATCATGTGTCGCAGCAATGAGGAATCGGTACGACACTTGATGGGCCGATGCCAATTTGCATTGGAATTGTACCGGCTTATGGACATAGACCAGCAAATGAGATTCAAACCAATAAGGGCGGTACTCCGAACAACAAACAACAAAAAGGCAAGAGGAACATTATTGGTGGCCATGTTTGTCATCTGGAGAGAGCGTTGTGCCCGAATATTTACATATACAACAAAAAATGAGGCGGAACTCCTAAATCATGTTTCAGAGATGTTGCATCGGTACACGGACGCGCTGTGAACCGCAGCAAGCCAAGACCGGATTCCTTCTTTCCTATAATAAACTTTCTTTTCTTTTCTTGTTTAGGTAGTTTACTTTTCATAATTTATTTCCCTTTTCTTTTCATTTTTGGCTCAAGTTCGTTTGAGCATATTGTGTTTACCTTTCCACGCAGCTACAAACCTTTGTAACCGCGATTATCAATCAAATACGAGCGAGACCCTTATTTTTTCTCAAAAAAAAATAATTCGGGAATGATTCGGTACAACAAGGAAGGAAAAAAAAACCCCAAAAAAAAAGTAAAAAAAAAAAGAAATTCAAAAAAAAAATTCAAAAATTTTTTTTTGGCGTTTTTTTCGCTTTTTTATCGCGAATAATTCGTAATTCGCGTTTTATTCGCGAATAAACCGTATTATATGTTTTTTCGCGTATTAAACGGAGTTCGGTGCGGTTATTATGCTTGGAAGCTTTGGTGGATGAGATGCTCAAGGCTAGTCCGATTGATGAAAGCACCAAAGAGAGGGTCGAGATTTACTATGGGATCAAGAACCAGCAGGGGCACGACATAGGGCAGAGGCTCGAAGTCGGGCATGGCTCGGGTATGGGTAGAAGGAAAGTTCAACTATGCTAAATCCCACCTTAATAGGTCCAAATGGGTGCTAAGACAACTGGACATGGCGGAAGAACACAGAAGGTTGAATCGAGTAGAGCTACAACTGAGAATCACACTCAGGGAGCACATTTACTGACTGGCAACAGAAAAAACAAAAGTGAAAGCAAAGATCGAGGTGTAGATGGCTCAAGCTGGGAGACCAGAACTCGGCCTATTTCCAAAATGCAACACATTCCAAAATTAAACAAGATACGCAGTGGGCAAAGGAAGGAAAAACCAAAATGCCATCATATCCCTCAACCGGAAAGATGGCACGGAAATTGAACAATCAATATTGAAGAAATTTGTACTGCAATACTTTATACAGATTTTGGAACAAGCACGGCGGGACGCCTGCCTTTTGACTATTTTCTATTTTCAATTCCTTGATAACCAGGTCATGCACATATATGCTTTAACAGGCGAACATGTTACCGAATCCAAAAAAATTTCGGTTCAACCGATGGTCCAGTCCGGTTCGGTTTTAATAACACTGATTTTATATATGTAAGCAATCCATGATGCTATGTATTCTCTCTATTTTTATTAATTTAAAATGGATATAAATCCCCAATGGGTGCGATATTATTTTCGTGTTTGTATCTTTAATCCAATGTATTAATTATGAATGTGTTTCGATTAGAACTGTGTGCTTAGCATAGGTGAGCGAGCACCTTTTTACTACAAAGAACTGCAAATTTAATTTTTACAAGAAATATTTAAAAAATGTTAAAATGTACCGAAACTTTTTAATAAAAAAAATGAATATGTTTGGACATGCAGTTAAGAATAATCTTATTTCAGATGCTTAATTAAAAATCCAAACATTGAGATAGAGTCGAATTAGTGTTTTTGCAAATTAATTTATTCATTGATTCAAATGTGAATTCATATTTATTATCTAACTGATTTCGGATCAGATTAAAAAAATTTATTTTGAATGTTCATCTAAAATATTTAAAATAACAAAACACACGCATCATACAAATGAATATATTTTTTTTGAGATAGAAAGATGAAAATCTAACCTCCAAATTTAATTTAACGTTCATAAAAAAATTCTATTCGGATTTTGAACCCACAATCTTTCACACGAAATTTGTCGTCCTTTATCATTAGATCAAAGATTCATTCTTAAAAATAAGCATAATTATATTATACCGAAAAGTATAAATAAAAAATAATAAACTAATTACTTACATAACTAATTTTGTGAATAAAAAAATAAGTCAAAACGTATTGATTGTATTAGATAAATATAACTTAGTGAATTCATAACAGATTTTAAATTTTGATATAGCTATACCTCATATGTGAATTTAATATATAAGATGAATCATCTTTCAATATCCACATGTGAATCCAAACAATTATCGAATGTATTTTTTTAAATTCACATGCCAAACCATTAGCATGGATTCAAATCCAGTTATTGAATATTCATTTACAACCCTAGATACCAATCCAAAAACATATACATTGGCGCAGAAACGGATTCTAGAGTTTTAGTCGTTGAGTCAAACATCTATGATTTATACCCTTTTAAGGCTTGGTAGTAGTCAGAGCAGGGATACCAACTCCCCTCAGATAAAATCCGTGCCGTTAGATTTTTTTCATGATCTGCATTTGATCAATAACTAGTGAAGAAAAAAAGTGAAACAACGTGACAAACATTATGTACCTTGATCACATTACGTGATTATTTTTTTTTTCATGTAACGTGATATTATTAAAATAATAAAAAACAATTACGTCACAAATATACATGACATAGTGCGATGCACGAGTCACGTAACGTGATGTGCCGTTGGGGAACTAAGAACTTACAATAACTTCACTAAATTTTTTCACTGTTGACAACTAGAAGTGCAGATTTTCACCGCGATTTAAGACAAAATTTACAGCTTCACATATATGCAAGTAAAATATAAATATATAACGAGTGAGAAAACAAAGAAGACGGATAAAAAAATAAAGCAACAAATTCGTCACATTAATCCAGTGCCACAGCAGATCCCCAAGAGAAAGTACGTAACTCTACATGGCAGGGCGGCAGAGTCCGGATCCCCTAAAGTAACCCAATTTATTTTTGAGTTTAGACGTGTCCGGTGCCTATTTGGTGGTAGCGCAGGGAGCCAGTATTATTTGTGGGGTTCAGGCTCTTTAAGATTCGTGTTAGAGCATCTTAGACAGTTTGGATCAAAACTCAAAAATTGGGTTAATTCATGGGATCCGAAATCAGGGCGGCAGGGGTCCAGTCTGCGCTGGTAAATGCTCACATTTTCTGGACGGGAGAAATGGATGTCCTTCTAGTTTATTCTGCGGAACCCTGCTGTTGCCTTCAATATTGCAAGAAACTTTGATTCTTTTTCTGTAATTTTAGTGATGAGATCCAACGGCCCAGGTAATTTATCACAGATATATTACCAAAATAATTTCATGAAGATCTTGATCACATAGACCTTAAATATCTTCTTCTTTCAACTTTTTCCTTCTAAAAGAAATTTAACTTACACATTTAAAAGGTTTGTACCTCAAATTTTCTAATTGTTTCTAAGCTAGGAAAAGATAAATTCCCACAATTTATGTACTTAAAACGCAGATTAAATTTCTAAGCTAGGATTCAAATGCAACTTTTTTTAGTTTCATCGGGACTTCACTTTTAAAATTTCAATAACAAAAATATAAAATTCAAATATCAAAATTAAACTAAATGTGATTCACCACACGCACATAAGAAATTAGCACTTTTTAATTTTATTTATATGAATTAATAAGTTGAAAAAATAATGTTAAAAAATTATACATCAGTAGATTTTTAGAAACTCTTGATGTAAATCAAGGTAAAGTCGAGATACCATAATATTTTACATGTTTATAGAGAAAATGTTATAATGTTACTTTAATATTTGAGTTTTAAATTTTAAATTATTAGTTTTTAAAACAGAGACATACATTGAGTGAGGCTATGTACTTTGCAAAGCACATATCAAGTCAAATTATGAATTCATATCTTCGTTTTTAAGTTCAAATAATTTATCTAAATCTCTTTCCATATCAAAATGTACTTAACGACCAACTTGATATTTATTAGAATTTTCAAATGGTCCAGAATCTTTAGATAAGGTGATTATCTACTTATCTAAAAATATAGTAAAAAATTTAAAAAAATATAAAATTTAGTTTCGAAATATATTTTCACATAAATATCATGTTGAGCAGAGTTTGGATCGACTGTTTAAACTATGAAAACAAAAAAAATGAATCATAGTACAAACCAAACTGCGGTTTGCAAAATGACGTAACCTCACTCGACATACATTTTAACCTCCACACTTAAAAGAACCGTCGCTTCTATTTTGAAATTTGTCATACAATGGATACAAAAAGAGAAAAAAAATTCCTGCTTTGTCCTTCGATCAGGAGATTTAGATCGTTAGGAGGAGAGAAGTTCAACTTTCATTTTCATATTTATCTTTTCATTATTTGTTGTATTCTACGATTTATGTAACGAAGCCAAGCTTATGTTTTGTCGTTCATTGTACTCGTACATTTTCCCTAATATAAATCTACCAAAAGCCTAAAGGTTGTTGAGCAGCAATTATTGCTGGTAAACCTTACAAGTTTTATATATAAGCCAAAATAAAATTAATCATTGGGTGTATGGTATTGATTTCTGGCATGTGCCATTTATGATTAAATTGCAATGTTCTACATGCAAGTGTGTTGGTCTCTCTATATATATGCGTATCCTGAAACTGAAAATTTTGTTAATCAGTAAGTTGCTTCCTGAGATTAAACTGATAAAAAGGAAAACTATAAACTAAAAAACACTAATACATTCCAATTCATCGCCACAAAATATAATTAAATAAACGAACGAATTTATGAACACAAGACAAAGATGCATTTTTTTTTTACAATGCCTTTTAACATTCTAAAAAAGAACCAAATTCAATTGGTTTTGATGAGGAATAAGCCGACGATCGTGACTAGAATAGTAGAAGGGAGACCAAAAACAAGGTGACTCAAGAAAGAGAGGTTGTAGCCATAGTGCACCGACCGCCGCGCCTGTTCACACACAATCAAGTTCGCGGCGGATCCAAGGAGAGAGAGGTTTCCAGCAACTGTGCTTACCCATGCGAGAAATAGCCATGCTCGGGTTTCTTCGGCCGGAGAAATTTCAGCTGCTGATGCTGCTACTTGTGCGCCTAGTAGCAGAACTGTTGAGAGATTGAGAGATGTTTCTTGTTACAGAAGGAATTGGTTTATTCTATGTATAATGTACCAGATTCGTACCATCCCTGATCATGGATGCAGTACAAAATTAAATACTCCTAACACGAAGCAAGGTTGCTTTGTAACAAACACTTAGATCGTTTACTTAATGAGATAACTCCAAAGGTTATTATCCTGATCGATGCATGTTTGGATTTAGAGTTGAGACTACATATCAATACTAACACTGAAGAAGTTTGATATTTTGATTGGTTTATTTTAATTTGGTTTTAGGGTCTTTGGGGTACCAATAATTGGAGATAAATGAGACAAAATGGATTATGTTAATAAATCCATATGAATATAGGACCTATAGACCATAATAGTGTAGCATCTTATACAGAACAAAAGATGTCCATAGCAAGACAGCAAATAAAGCTAAAGAAAAAGAATAAGCAACAATAATTGAAAACTTATAGGAAGGCATAGATAAACTGAATTTACGTGATAAGTTTGTTTACCAAATTACAACTGAAAATAACAGCGAGTATTGTAATAGACCTAGGGCAGCGATTGTTGTAATTGGGACTGACATTTAGTGATAAAAAAATTAAAACAGCATAGTCCCACTGTTTTAATACATAACCATAACAGTAGTAGATTTGTTCATTAATCTCAAACCTTTTCTTTTAAGAAGTCCATCAAAATATGACAATAACAAAGAAACAAAGAATAGAGAGGAAGAGTATTACAAAACCTTTTCTTTCAGATGTTCTACATTTGGAGTAAAATAACTTTAAAAGATGAAAAGAACATACCGGTCGGTACGTTGGAGGCAACATTAGAGAGGAAGAGTATTACAAAAGCCAAGACAAGCATCCCACTGAAGGTATTAATCTGTGCGTGTGGTTTCATGAAATCCCAGAAGGCGCTTGGTACACCTGTTTTGTTGAACCCATCTACCGTCACAAACATACCACAGAAGAACAGCAACAACCCATAGGAAACCTAAAATTCATGAATATGCATTTAACATTTTCTATTTTTCTCTTTTTGTTTAAGTTAATTTTATTTTTTGAATGCTTAAAGAAATTAATACTAATGACTAAGTTAACTAAAATGGTGCTCTAAGTACGTTACCATAGCAGTAGTAATAGGCACTTTAATTGGAACTTTGCGCTGGATTCTGAAGTTCAAAACTCAATTGAGCTCTGATGTGTATCTAAACTAAAACCACAATCAAACGTAGGATGAGACAAATGTAAATGTCAAACTGGATACTACATTGGTACCTAACTGGTACTGTTGTCTAACGATCATTGATTACAAATGTGCGACAAATGGAGCTGGAGAGCCAAACGAGCTCTAATTATTACAATAAGTTTGAATTTAAATCAATGTGTCCTTACTTCTTGAATGAGCCATCAATTAAGCTTTGTTAACTTTCTTCTATGTTTTGTTTGAGCATTAAGGATATTCAATTTAAAATAGTTATAAATAAACATGGTTTCAGAAACTGGTATGTAGCACATCAATTAAGCTTCGTTAACTTTCTTCTATGTTTTGTTTGAGCATTAAGGATATTCAATCTAAAATAGTTATAAATAAACATGGTTTCAGAAACTGGTATGTAGCACACAAGTACCAGCATCGATAGCACAATCTGCACATAAATCAAATCCTCAAAAAATAGAAATAAGAAAGGAACATACCTTCTCAAGACACGGGCCCGCATCCTTGAAGTCGAGCACTATAAGTGCAAGAGCAGCTGTTATTGCACTCCACGACATGTTCAATCCTGACCAGAGTGCGATCAACATCCCCAACGTGACCGCATAAACACATCCATTCCAAAGCAACCTCTGCCACCTCTCCATTGTTGCCTCTTCATCTGGCAACTGGTGAAAGGAAGTCTCCTTTGTGCAATTCATTACCTTACTGTTGCTCCTCACATTCCTCTGCACAACCCCTGTCCCCTCCTTGGATTCACTATGGTCACTGTATACGCGGCCATCTATGTCTTCCTGCCCATTTGATATTATTTGCGTGTTCTGGATGCAATCCATCAAAGAGCCCGAGCTGGAGGAAGGGTGGTGGGACATAGTTGCGGGCGAAAACCGGTGACATGTAACATCTTCCTCTTTTACAACCTCAGGTTGTGCAGATACATCGACCTCCTTGTAATGATATTTCTCCCCTGATAAGTCTCCCCAAAAGTAACAGAGAAGTATTCCCGTATTTATAGCTATACCTATCAGCATGGCAGGGAGAATGCCGAAGAGGAAATCACCAAAAGGGATCTTACTCTGCACTGCTATTACCAAATTTTGCGGGTTACCAATTGGGGTAGTGGCCGACCCAATGTTTGCACTGGAAGCTAAGGCTAGTAAGAAGGGCTTAGGCGGTAAATTATTTTGCCTCGCAATTTTCAAAATGAACTCAGTAAGAACTACACAACATGTGTCATTTGTGAAAAGAGCACTTGCCACAGCAGACACCACACAAATGCGGCATAGAAGATCTTTTCCTCCCTGGCTTTTCCATGAGAGAAGCTTACCCAAATACTTGAACATGTCGGCTCGTTCAAGGTACACCGACACTACCATGGTACCGAAAAGAAGGCCGAGAATTTGAAGGTTGATTGCATCATATGCTTCATCAGCCGAAACCACCCGAAGAAGTACCATTAGCATTGCACCGAGAAGGGACCCGGCGGTACGGCCAATTGGCAAGAATGGTACTGCCGGGAACACAGCTAGTACCCAGAAAATGCCAAATGCAATCGAGCCGAGTACTAACTTGGAGGTGGGTTCCATGGCCAACATTTCTTTTATGCTTTTATGGGTATTTGTGTAAGATTGGTACAAACTTTGTACTTGTAGAGGGGGAACTGTGCAATGGAACAGATGGCTTCTTTTGGGAAAAATATAAACGAAAGCTAAAGAGAAAAACTGGAATCACATGGCCATGATGAGAATTCTCTGGTTTGCTTTTTGGTTATTCTGAGATTGTACAATCAAGTTCAAAGAGGTATAAAAATCCAATCTATCAGTACTTCGTTTTGGTACACTCAGTAGAAATTTTATCCGAATTTGGAGGGCCCACGAAGCAATGAAAGTGACCAAATTCTAATAAAAGAAACAGATCTTAAGCAAAGAAATGCAACAGTGGAAGCAAAAATGAGAGAGAGAAAAAGGTAATACCTTTGCGCACCTAAAATAGGCTCTAAAAAGCACCTTTAAATTGACAAAAATGCTCGGGATTTATGCACAAATTAAGATCTGATTTGCGCTGATTGGCAGGAGAACTGGATAAATGGAAACAAAGCAAGAATCATGTGACAAGAACAAGGAATAATAGTGGATTAAACAAGTCGAGAAGACCACTCATGAAGGAGGGCTGTTGACAAAAGGAGACGAATTTGCACTTTTGGATATGATATTTTTAATATAAAATATTTAGAAGGTTGACATCTTTTATCTTACTTTTGATAACTCTTAAATATAATATAAAAGGTCATATAAATGTCTATTTTTTATGATATCGTAAAATGAAATATCTAACATTTTTATTATGTTCTTTGAATTCTTAAAAAAATTTGTAGTAATGTTATATTTATTTAGAATTTTTATACCGAGTGGAATGCTCGAAGTTTAAGAGATGAAAATAACTCAAAAGAATAACCATTGCTACTATCTCTACAAGAGTCTGACTCTGTTGCTTTTTTTTATAGAAAAACAGCCTCCTACTATTATTTTTCTCCCTCTCTCTCTTCAAAAGTGGAGGAGAGAGAAAGAGGATCACGTGAGAGAGAGAAAGAGGATAGAGATAGGGAGAATTAACAGAAAGAGAGAAGGGATTTGAAGAGCGCCAGATCACATTCTCTCTACGAGTCCATACCATCTAAGGCAGAGTCAAGTTTTCAAATTACAGGATCAAATTTGAACAATGATTAATCATATAAAATCTATTTGCTGCAAGTTAATTTTACATTTTTCAAAATATTTATTGAAAATTAAATACAAATACAAAAATTCGAAAAAAAAATAAGGTCAATTGATCTTATTTCTTTGCAGTGGCTCCACTATTGACATGAGGTAACATAATATATTTCTATTTAAATCCAAACCGTCCAGTCAGTTTTGAGTAAATCCAGCCTGCGATGAAATGGGCAAGTCATAAAAATTACTAAACAAAAATATTTGTGTGGATTATGATTGCACAGTCAGGATATAAACATAAATATTCTGCTAAGTGATAAATTCATGTCTCTACCATTCCAAATTAAAAATGAAAATATCATGCGAATTCTCTCAAAAAGCTTATTTTAAATTACTAGAAGGGTTTTCCCTTTAGTAATATTCATTTATTATGGTCCATTGTTTGTGCAAGTCTATGATAAAATTCTTTCAAATTACACATCATGAGATAATGTTTGGAAAAATTGTAAGGAGGGGATGGTTTTCATGACGAAGTAAAATCTTTAAAATATATTGTGGTGCAAATCTGTAAGCAAACGGAACGAAATATCTCTTTTTTTGACAATCAGATCCAAATCTGTAAGCAAACGGAACAAAATATCTTTTTTTTTTTCACAATCAGGTCCCTGTCACTCCTTATCAGACTGAAGAAAGTTTCTTTCATAGTATTAAAAAAATATACGGACCAAATTTCCTTCCATTTTTAATTATATCACAATTTTTCTCCGTGTTAAAAAAAATGAAGATATCTGCCTAACAGTGATTTAAATAGTGGTCTTTTGTTGGGCTATTAGACAGATGTAATTATGTGAACTCAAATTGCACCTTTTTTTTTTAGAATTTCATGCATACCTCTCAAAAATCTTGAAAATATGTATTTTTCTATATAAAATTCAAAATATCATATCATTATAGATAAAAAAACTCACAAATTTATCTATGATCCTTTTTTTTATTAAAACTAATGTTAAATTTATAAAGTATCCATTTTATTCTTTATTAAAAACGTAAAAATATGTTGCATTTGTAAAATTCCTAATTGGTCAGTTTGTGAGAGCAAACGATTCATATATAGTGACATTTAGCTATACAGTTGTTTGCGTGTCATAAGTAGAAAAATGAACTTGTTGTCCTCATAAACATGCTAATTAGACAACCGAACATATTTTACACATGCTACATATTTTTATTTTGTTAATAAAGAGTAAAATGGAAACTTCATAAAATTAAAATGAGTTAAAAAAAATCCATAATTGGATAAATTTGTGATTTTTTTAAATTTAAAAGGACAATTATGATATTATGAATTTTAGAAGGAAAACACGTAATTTTGAGGTTTTTATTATTTTATTAGTCGTTAATTGTTATATGACTTGATGATACTTATAATTAGAAAATGTTAATTTACTTCTAATTTTTTTCTTTTATTATAGAAAAATTGTTAAGCTTGGCATTGAAAGTGTGACTTTGTGTTTGGCCTACAAAAAGAAAATTAGTTGAAAAATCATATCCGCTATGAACCGATCACTTTCAGTAAATACCCGCTATCCGCTATTCGCTATGACAAATGTCCACTGCTATGAATTATCCAACTTTGATTTCAGTGATCTTGGTCTATAATATAATAGAATATGCACATTTCTTTATTTTAGAACTTGACAGTGGCCGTTAAGATTGTATATTTCACCAGTATAAATTTTTTATTTGGAATCCTATAAATTTGTTGGAGTTCAGGACTTTTTTGTATTGTAATTGCTTTGCAAAAGTGAACCAGGAAGAGTGTAACCGCTTCATCAAAATGAAACATCAAGAAAATATATTTTATAGTTTCCCTCCATCGAAATATTAAGTAATATCTAGAATATCAATCTTTTGTTGTAGTCTGTATCTCAATTAGAAGTCCAGAACAAACCTATTAATATTTTCTTGATAAGCATACAATTTTGCATAAGTATCTTCTTATTAAGTATGCAATTTTAATAAGTTTGCAATTTTGAAGTCAAGCTAAGAACAAATCTGTTATCATTTTCTTATTTACTTTCTCATAGTCACGTTATTTTCCTCCCAAATTAGTATTTCTATTTTACAGTTTAATCCTTTAAAGGACTAAAGAGTCACAATTTCTTTACAAACAAGTCCTGTTGAAAATATCAGACTGCTTTTATACAACTTGGTAGTCTTTACCAAGCATTTAAAATATATATATATATATGAGAAGGGTTCAAATGCCTCCATTTTTTGTGCCTCCACCATGCCTTCATTTTTAGAAACTTTAATAACTCAAAATTTAAATTATAAACATCAAAATAAAACCGTTAGATATGATCTATATTATTTTCTCTATGTGCTCGTAAGCAATTATCACATTTCAATTTTGTTTTTATGTGAATCAATAAGTTGTAAAATCAACGTCTAGAATTTATCCACATTAGTACATGTTTTAAAAGCTCTTGATGACAACCAAAACAAGTTGAAATGTCGTAATTTTTTACATGTGCATAGATAAAATGATGTAGATCATATCCAACGGTTTATTTTGACTTTTATGTTTCAAAATTTGAGTTATTAAAGTTTTCAAAAAAGGAGGCATGATGGAGGCACAAAAAATAGAGGCATTTGAACCATCCTCTATATATTGTTCAAATGCCTCCATCATGCCTCCTTTTTTAAAAACTATAATAACTCAAAATTTAAAACTTAAAGGTCAAAATAAAACCGTTGGATATGATCTACATCATTTTATCTATGCACGTGTAAAAAATTATGACATTTCAATTTTGTTTTGGTTGTCATCAAGAGCTTGTAAAAAACGTACTAATGTGGATAATTTCTAGACGTTGATTTTTTAACTTATTGATTTACATAAAAACAAAATCGAAATGTGATAATTTTTTATTAGCACATAGATAAAATGATGTAGATCATAATCCAACGGTTTTATTTTGACTTTTAAGTTTTAAATTTTGAGTTATTAAAGTTTTTAAAAATGGTGGCATGGTGGAGACACAAAAAATGGAGGCATTTGAACCCTCCTCATATATATATATAGAGAGAGAGAGAGAGAGAGATCAAGCTGTGATTAAGCAAAAAATACCTAATTATGCCAGGAAGGCTAGTATAAGCCCTAAAATCAGATTCTTTTGAAAGTAGCACAAATCAGATTCAATTACCTCAAAATATCTATGGAATTCATGGATCAACTTGATAACTCATATAAGCATCCCAATGGCAATAATTTTTCATTGATGTTGTGAGGGAGCAAGAGCTAGGCGTTTAAATTTGGCACCAGTAATCCTAATTAAAGTTCAAATTAATCAATCAATGTCCTTTTTTTAATGATATATTCAAATTTTAATTAATCAACCATGACTGGAGCGAGAACAAATGACATATTCAGGAAATTTTAATTAATCAACCATGACTGGAGCGAGAACAAATGACAAATCAAAATTTAAATTAATCAACCATCGAAGCAAGAACAAAACTAAAATGACATATTCAGGAATCTGAACCTCAAACACATGAATCCTCGATCTCCTCCGAACTGATGGAATTCAGATCCAATGCAATACTTGACCGTGTAGTATGAGATCTAAGTCGTCCGTTTTAATCTGGCACGATCTCAATACGGACCCCCTATAATAAATAGGTAACAAATTGATTTTGATCCATGGTCAGGTTCAGATATTTTAGGAGATGCTCAAACTAATAATAAACAATGTTATTTTGACTTCATGTAGCGTACGGATAATATGTATTTTTATTTTGACTTTATTATCGGTTAGTTTTATGAAGCCAAAACAATGCAGTCAGTATTTGTTTTCCGATTAATTAATATTCACTCTGTGCAGCGCATGAAGTTAAAATAATACAATCAATATCTTTATTTCAACTAATTAATATTCACGTTTGATAATCACGACTGAACAAGCTTCAAAAAATAAACCATTACTTGTACTTTAAAACAAGCTATGAAATAGAGAGAAAAAAAGAAATGGGGGTGGTCCGATGGGCATCATACTAAATCTGATCTGATGCTCAATTGGAGTTGTTCGATGCGTATCAAGATTCATGCACACTTGATCCACATGATCTTGAAATAGTTTGCATGATTCTTGATGCATATTGGACGAATTTGACCTGATATCAAACCGAATTTGATCTGATGCCCATCAGACCTCCCCTCATTCTGAAAAAGTAAGTGTTTTCATAAAATTACTTAGTTTTTTTTATTTCTTAATTTTTTTTAACGTCTGATAAAATATGATGAAAATATAAATTTTCCTTTTCCGATGCTTAGATAAATAAAAGAGGCATTGGGAGATTTTTTTTCTTATTTTTCCCCATTTCTCTTTTATATGAACCGGTGTTGTGAGCGAAATTATTGAAGGATGCTGTGCCAGTAACAAAACTTTCCATGTGAATGTCAGCATCCATCTCCAAACTTTCCTGAATGATTTCCCACTTGTCGATTAGATATTTTCTGATTACTATTAATAATTTTATTTATTGCAAGTTTCAAATGTTCAGGACAGCTACTTTAAGAAAAAAAAAATATATGAAAAAAAAAATCATACTCATCAATATTTGCTTTGTAGACTATATCTTAGTAAATGTATTTCCTCTGTCTGTTTTAGTTTTTTTTTAATAGAAATTGGAGGACAAGTTATCCAACTATTTAATATTTACAAAAAATTTCTTCTTTAAATTTTCGAAAACCTTCTACACGGAGAGCATTGTTTTTTAGTTTATTAATAGCAAGTATATTTCCTATGTCGTGTATCTAATGTAAGAATGTCTCTTCTATATCCACACCACACAAAATCTTTAATTTTTTATTAGATCATTAATTCAATATTGAATTTATATGTAAAATAATTATGAATTGTATAATGTTAATTTTATGCTCAAATAAAAGTGATTATTAAGATTTATTATAAGCTAAGTATTTATGTGTCATATAAAGTGTGGATCTTTAATGTGTAGAACTTAAGATATAATTTTATTTTAATGATGAATTGAATTGAAAATTACAAATAACTATACATGCCAATGAGTGCTTTAATCATATATTATATGTTTGGTCTCTAGAATACAAGATATCTTAAACTCACTCTTTATTCCATTAGATAGGTATGTGAGAGACTTTGAAAAAGACATGATTTAAAAAAGACTCTCTAAAAACCCTTATTATTCTGGAAAAAACCAAATCAGTGGTGCTCTCACGTACGAGGAAGACATGGATTCATATATGTTTTTGCTTTTATGTTCAACATAAATGATCCAGAAGTCTACAATGGTTTTTGTCGACCCTAACATTTCTTTTGAATATGATTGCCACAACATTATGACCCCTATGATAGATAATAAATTTCGCTAAAGGTTACTAAATTTTGTCCTTTGTTACGATTGAGTCACTCAAGTTTGATTTGTTCTCATGTAGTCTTTGAATTTTTTAATTATTCAAATCAAGTCATTATGTTACTTTTTTCGTCCAAAAACAACAAAATATAAAGTAATGTCGAGATGAGTGAGTATATTATGTTAGTATTTTAGATTAAAAAGTTATAGAGTAACTTGATTGAAACAAATAAAAAGTTCAATGCATAAAAAAGAACAAATCAAACTTAAGTAACTAATTCGTGACAATAGACAAAATTTAGTAACCTCCAACAAAAATAAATAATAGATAGACAATTGTGAAGCACTTTAATGAACACTTAATAAATATTAAGCCGATCGTCACTAAACATCTACATTGGATTCTTCGAAGAAGAGGACTAAAACTACCACTAAGGGAATGGAAGAGTTCGTCTACTTTCTACAGCATTTATAAAATTTCGGTGGGCAATGGTAAACCAAATTGGACCACATCGTTCTTTCTTTCTTTCATATCTCAAATTCCAATATTTAACGACTTAAAAGGAATTCAGATCCAGTGCATTAACCCAATTTTTTAGTTTTGATCCAAACCGTCCAAGATGCTCTAACACGAATCTTAAAGAGCCTGGACCCCACAAATAATACTGACCCCTGCGCTACCACCGAATAGGCACCGTACACGTCTAAACTCAAAAATTGGGTTACTTTAAGGGATCCGGACTCCTTAAAAAGGGGATGTTAGTGGGGTTACATCACTAAAATTAAGAAGAAACTAAAAACAACAGTAAGTACTAAATAGAAATTCAGTTAGTTTTAATTACTAAACCTTTATATTTGTACAATTAATTGCTTTTAGTAGCCACATAAGTAATTATTACTAGATTAGAAATTACGAGAGCTAATATGAACAAATTAGTCTCATTAAAAAACTATGAATAGTTAGAAAACGATTTTGTTAAAAAAAATCTTTACAAATTAAAAATTACACTATATCAAAGTAGAATAGAATGTGTCAGCGTGCTTTTAGAAATAAAAAAAATTTCAGTATATATGCTTTAATGAATATTTACTGTTCAATAATCCAATTTGACTTTAGCATTACACTACTGCTATTGTTTTTGTTATTATTATTGTTATTATTGTTATTATTACTATTATTATTATTATTATTGTTATTATTATTATTATTATTTTACTATCTAGTTTGACTTTGTTATTCCGATTGGATTTCATTTCTATCATACTCCAATTGTTTGGAACTAAAGCCATCATTTTTATTAATATCCAAAGTTAATTACAAATTAGTAAATATACCCACGTTAGCTGGGTATTTTTAAAAATGCCCCAACCGGCCATTTAATGGCCGATCCACTTTTTTTCTCAACCGGCCATTAAATGGCCGGTTCACATATTTTTTTTATTGTTTCAAACCCTATAAATACCCATCTTTCTCTCTCCTCCCTCTCACAACTCACTCAACTCACATAAGAGAAAAAGAGGAAGGGAAAGAGAGAAAAGCGAAGGTGATTTTTGAGACGATTTCCCAGGAGCTAAAAGGATGACCAATAGCAATCGAGGTAGGTCGTCCTATCGTGGCCTAGTGAGAGGAGGGTCAATTAGTGATCGAGGTAAAAATGAGAGAAAAAAGAACAACTGTCAAGTATGACGTGATAAAAAAAAACTGTCAAGTATGTATGATGGAGAAATTTCTTAGATGGCATATTCGGTATGAAATTTCAAACGATAATTTTATGAAAAACCCCTATGGATCTGGTTTGAAAAAGAAGAAGGTTGATCCAGAGCCTCCAACATTGGACGAGAGTTTGTTCCGTGTACTTATTCTGGTAAGGCTAGCACTTCATCTGTTGTGACTGATTCATATCTGGCAATATCGGACTTTCAAGGCTCGTTCTAAGAAGTAGATTTATTAGGATTTAAAATTTGAATGCATTTGAGTTGGGTTCTAAGAAGTAGTATTATTTTAGTTGGATGAATTAGGGTTGTAAAATTAGAGTTGTAAAATTTTTGAGTTAATGTATTGACATGCATGTAGACTTGATGTTTCTCTACATTTGAATATGGTAAAAAAATAGTAAAGTTATAAAAACTTACGTTCAACTAACTCATAACTAGTCTTAATAAAGTCCACACAAATAAAAGCCAATTTAATTGTTCTGAAAGCAGCATCTAAATAAACAAGTTCACAATATGCATAAAATGAGAAGAATTTAAATCACCTATTACTACTACGCCTAAAATTAAATCTGAGAAACCGACCAGTTGTAGAAGATGGCCTACCAAATGGCTCTACTTGGCTTTCAGATGCCCTTGTATGCCTACTAGTTGACCTCCTTGGTTGGCTTCCAGATTGCTCTCCTTGCATCCCAACTGCCTCTCCTCCTATGACAACTGCCTCTCTCATTGCTTCTGCAAACATAGCAGATGCAACTAAACGGCTTGTAGCTGTCCTTCGCTGTGACCCTTGTGACCCAGATGCCTCTGCGATAACTCGCTCATTTTCTGCCGCATTTGCTTCGTTTCTAGCCTCTGCATTGCATTTGTTACTTAGTAAGTTGGTCTAAATTGAAATGAAATATAATTTTTGATGAATGTTACATACCTCTTCGATTCCTGTTGGTAGTGGAACGGCGAGCCTGATGCCATCTTCGCCTACCTTGTATTTCATCCATGGTCATTACATAACGGGTGTGTTTTATCCTCCCAACCCTAATCCAGGCCTTGCTAGGAAGAATTCTAGGTTAATTACAAGTAGGTCATTCTTCCATATTGCCAAAAGAAACAAACACCCCACTCCAAGTACTTTCAAGATAGTTCAGAGTATACCAGTCTACAACAAATTGGTCCTCGCTCCAGTTTCATTCACGACAAACCGCTAAGACATAAGCCCACGAAATGGATGTTAATTTGATACCTCTGCATGTACATTCGATTTTGTTGTCGAGCCCGCGTGTCACAATATACTGAAACTCCCTGTGAATAATGTCCATACTTCCATTGCCGCCGTAGGTGACTGGAACGTACTCATTTGGGGATGAAACTTGGTACAAACCTTCGCCGTACGTATAAGTGACCAAATGCATTTCTGCAGCTTTGGTCCACCATATTCTGATCTTTTGCAAAACCCAATCGGAAAATATCTGATTTGCATCTTTTAAGTCCATTGCTCGCTTCCGCCGCTCAACAAACAATTTGTTGCACTTGTAGAATGTATCCTCCACTATGGCAGCCACAGGCATTCTACGGCTAATCCGAAAGACATTATTGAGCGACACAAGAGCCGTTTGTTGTCATGATACCAAATCGATATCCTCCATCATAGGTTTGGAAAATCTTCTCATAATTGCACGGCTCCATCACATCATTAGGACGTACTTTGCCCATGTTCTTTAAAAATACATTACACTTTGAATTTAGCTGCACAAAAATAAAAATGTGTTACATCATTTTCAGAATAGTCTTATAAAATAATTAAATGAAATATTATAAATTAGACATACTACAGCAAACTCTTCGAACATCTCTTTCAACCTTCTTTGCTTGTTCTTCCTGGCTCCTTGTTTGAACCTCCATCCGAACTAATTGTCAGTAACATGCTGCATACAAAACATGTGCACAAAAAGGTCTGGATATCATCCGTATTCTGCTGTCAGTGCACATTTGATCCCCTTGTGCTGGTCCGATATAACACAAATGAATTTATCACATCCAAGCACTTCATTCCTCAACCACTGCAAGAAAAAATTCCAATTCTCACTATTCTCTTTCTGCATAATTGCAAATGCAATAGGTAGCAATTGGTTCTCGCATTATAGCCGCAAGCGATCAAAAGCCTCCCCTTATACCGCCCAGACAAGAAGCATGCATCTATACTGATCACTGGTCTCAAGTACTGAAACACTGCAATGCATGGACCAAAAGTCCAGCCCTGAATTGAACAATATCTTCCATAATTTCTCCATGTTTATCTCGTATCGGACAAGTCAGAAATTGGTACTTAAGAGTTGGGATTCTTATCGCAAATTCCCATAAGAAGTGGTTTCAGCAAGCTGTATGAATTCTCCCAACTCCCAAATTGTCGGGCTATTGCAAGCTCACGACCCCTCCACAGTCGGTTGTATTTTGGAGTTACATTGCCATATAAAACCCTCACACAGTTTGCCAACCCTTGGATACTCATACATGGGTCATCCTTAATGCTGGTCTCAATAACATCAGCAATGATTGATGCCGTGAGACATTCATGGTCTGTCCTTGTATATTCAGACCTACATTTGTAAGGCTTGTCTTGCCTCGTTATAACTCATGCATCTCCAAAACCCGTTCCTTTACCCCTAAGTTCATAATCACAACTCGGTGTCTTGCACACCACCTGAATCTGATCCCTGTTACTTTTCTTTATTCTAATCTCCTGATTCTTACGAATATGGTGTACTCTAATCTTCTCCCACAGTAAGCAACATCTGCTTCTTGAAAAGAAGATATATCATTGAAGTTTGCGAACGGGTGCGTATCAGTCCGGCCACTAAGCGGCATATTCTTATATCCGGTTTGAATGGGCACTGGACCATCTTCATCACAACCCTTCAGGTGATCAGAGTCCCAGTTTTCTCCCTGCAATTCATCCACAGTTTGCAGATCTTCCTTAAGAATTTCGTTAATATTTTCAAAATCCGACTCAATTTCGTCGTCTAATGGTGTCAGTCTGGGGTGAGGTGATGGTGGCGGTAATGGTAAATGCGCCACATGCCCGGGTCTAGGTGGGGATCTTGTACGGGGTCGTGGTTGAGGTGATGGTGGAGGAAAGTGACTGTATGTTTCTAGGTCAGATACGAATAAAGGAACCATGAGAGTATATGGCTCTGGTTGTGTTGTATAATTTTTCACAACTGAATGTTGGCTAGAACTTCCAACCCCTCATTCTATCGGAACTCTCTTGGCGTAGATTTCTGTCACAAAATTTCCAGTAGCCTTTAACCGACCATACAGGGCTCTCCATGCAGCATCACTTAGTACTTTCACTATGGTATAGGTCGGGGGTGTTCCATGATTCACTCGAGTTGCCAATTCTAAGTTTCACTTTTTTGGGTTATAACCAGTGCATTCATAAATCATGGTTTTCAAGTCCCAAAGTGAGATATCATCAGGAACCATGAATAAATTAACTGGCTTTTTGGAGTAATAAGTCTCTTATGTATTAGTAAGAAACTTCCTACCACAGTGTAATGAAATTATGACCATGACAAACAAACTACATTTTGATAAATGGTAAACAATTGTTAGGTTACTGAAAAAAAAATTAAAATTAAATAAAAAAATTACCTGAAAATCGCATCAAATCGCCTCAAAAATCGCCTTTTCTTTCTCTTTCCCTTCCTCTCTTTCTTTTATGTGAGTTGAGTGAGTTGTGAGAGGGAGGAGAGAAAAAGATAGGTATTTATAGAGTCTGAAACAACAAAAATAAAATAAAATATGTGAATTGGCCATTTAATGGCCAGTTGAGAAAAAAAGTGGATCGGTCATTAAATGGCCGGTTTGAATATTTTTAAAAATATCCAGCTAACGTGAGTATATTTATTAATTTGTAATTAACTTTGGATATTAATAAAAATGTCAGAAACTAAAGGCTTGATAGTGTGGTGGTGGTTGTTGTTGTAATAATAATCGAATTTGAATAAGGCAGATGGTAGCATGGCAAAGAGGTGCTAACTTTTGAAATTAAAAATTTATAATTTTGTATATTAAATTTTATAATATTTATATGCATCAACACTTTTTACTTCTTTTTTCAAAATGAAATTACACCTCACTATATTTTTCAGTCCTCAATTTCGTCATAACTCTCTGATTTTACCAGTGAAAAAGCCAACGGGAGGAGCTGATTTTCAGCATCGTACCCGGTTGCAATCAACAGCTTGCCTGTGGTAAAACAATCAAATTAATTACCTTTAAGAGCCGAAATCAACTAAAATAAATAAAGTGAAAACAATCAAATTAGTTACCTTTATACCGGCCTGACAGAAAACATGCATCAACGGTGATGACCGGTCTGATATGTTGAAAAGCAGCTATGCACGGTCCAAATGCCCAAGCCGCCCTATGAAAATACCTCCATGGTCCAGGTTCACCAGTGGGATATGAGGTCACCTCAAACAATGTTTCTGTCAATAAATTAAAAAAAATAAGTTCAATTTTGAATTTTTGATTGATAATGAAATGACGTAAAAAATGAAGGAACAATGTAGTACCTGGGTTGCTTCTTTTGATTGCCTCCAACAATGGAACTACAAGAGAGTATGACCCATCCCAACTGCCAAATTGACGGGCTATTGCCAACTCACAGCCACGCTATAGTTTGTTGTACGCCGGTATCTGACCATTGTACCTTTCAGCAACAGCAATTCGGACAGCCTGAATACTCAAGTCGACATCGTTCCTCATGTGAGCGGATATACACTCGGCAACCATAGTAGCTGACAACTGGGCGTGATCTGTTCTTGTCGCATCCGCGTGGCATGAATGTTGTGTTGGGCACTTGGAGACACGCCATTGTGTTCCATAACCGGTGGCCCTTGCGAGTATGTACCACCCACAGTAACTGTCCCTGTACTTGAACCTAATTCTTGTGCGGTCACTGTGCGTATTCCTTATCTCTTTGTTGCATAGGATGTGAAACCTGGCAATTGCGCTCTTCATTGCCTCTTTTGAGTCATATGTTTGTCCCTCGGACAATTCATTCTTATACTCTGTCCTACTTCCAAACAAACCCGAATTGGCTTCCATAAACCCTGATGTGTCATTGAAAGCATGAATCGGGTGCTGAAACCCGCGATCCATTATCCGAAACCCGCGATCCATCTTGAAAGTCCTTGGTTTGCCGAGCACAGGCCCGGTATCTTCCTGGTCAGAATAATCGCTCATACCCTCAGGATCAACAGGACTCCAATTTTCCTCTGCCTCTAGTATTTTCGGATCCACTTCTTCATCGGATTCATCCGGATTACAAGTTTGACCCCAATGAGCGGCCGACTAGATGAAGGCTGGTCAGTCTGGGATGGGGCCCGACGGGAGGGTCCGTCCCTCTGAACTGGGCCCGACTACTGGACGGTTGGTCAATTTGGACAGGGGATGGACTAGAGCCGGATGAGTTACCCCGACTACGACCCTGGATTAACCTCATAACTGGGTTGGAACGCCGAGCTCTGGTAACCTCCACATATAGGTCAATTATCTTGTATGCACCCCCAGAAAAACTCATGGTTTGGTTATACAATACCTGCCAGACTCCCTCATTCTGAATTAGAAATAGTTGGAACCAGGTTTGTGCCGAACTAGTCGGCATGCTAATTTTGGCATCAATTTTAAGGTCATACTGACCCTGATCCAACCCCAAATTCTGACATATACTTGATTTAAGTCCTAAATAATCAGTACTCGGCAATACCGGAATCACAGTAACATGTCCAATACTATAGTAAACCCCATTAGGACCTGTTAAAACATCCCCACCAGTGTAGATGGATACCATAAGAGCCATTTTTTTAATCCAATACAGAAGAAACCTACAATTAAAAATTAACTAAATTAATTATTTTAAATTAATTATTCTAATTAAATTATTCTAATTTAATTATTCTAATTAAATTATTAATCTACTGAAATAAAAATAAAAAATTTAAAAGAAGAGAGAAAAAACTTACAGATCAGAGCTAACTCAGGAGAGAGAAGGTGTGAGAGTGTGGAATGAAATTTCGCTGTCATTTTTGGGATATAAAGAACAGGGGCCGCTCCGGCATTCTGCAGACCCGGGTCCGCTCCGGCATACTGCGGCCCCATATGGGGGTCCGCTCCGGCATTCTGCGGCCTCCCTCATATGGGTCCGCTCCGGTGTTCTGCGGCCGTGTTAGAAATAGAATTGTCAGAAAACGATGGTTATTTGGTTAATTTATTTTTTTAAAATGTTATAAAATAAAAATTTCGGGACGGATGTTCCCTCTCCAAAAAATAAAAAATAAAAAACGATTGGAATAAATAAACAGATTATTGTGACTTTAGAGAAGAAATCCAAATGTGGAAAAATTCTGAATTCTGAATCTGACCAGCTTTTAAAAAAAAAAAAAAAAACAGGATGCTACAAACTTTCGTCAATTGAAATAGATTATAATTTTATAGTTCTAAATTGACTTACAAGTATATTTTTATAATTATCTTTAAAGATCATAGTAAAAAAAATATATTATTAACAAAATTTAGAGGAGGGTTCAAATGCATCATGATTTTGTGCTCCAATATGCTCCACATCCTTTATCTCTGTTTTCAAAGTCCAAACAGTCGATCCGGACCGCTCAACATGATCTTCATAATAAAATATTATTGGAGACCAAATTTTATATTTTTTAGAATTTTTTTACTATTTTTTTACATAGGTACAACATCACTTTTTCGAATGGTCCAGGGCAATCATATTTTATTATGAAGATCATGTTGAACGGTTCGGATCGACTGTTCGGACTTTGAAAATAGAGATAAAAGATGTGGAGTATATTGGAGCACAAAATCATGATGTATTTGAACCCTCCAAAATTTAAATAGCAATTGCCATCTCTTGACCTCACTTGATAATCCCCGGAGGGTAGAGTGGAAAGAACGTGTCGTGCCGTGACATGACTAACACGCCGTGACTTTGGTCTCGTGCCGTACCGTGCCGTAACCAAGTTAATTCTTCACGTGCCAGTGTCTTGCCGTGACCAAAATATCAAGGGGTGGTCATGGCACGCGAATGGTCACGCCACGTGAGTCACGCCGTGCCTAAACGTGTCGTGACCATACGTGACTCGCGTGACCATTTAATCATAATTTAGGTTAGTTTATTCAAGATTCACCATTAAATCGATATCTAATGGTTCTAATTACATGTGACTCACGTGACTAAGTGTCGTGCCGTGCCGTGACTAAATCTTTCATGTGCCGTGCCATGCCGTGCCGTGCCAAAGTTTCAAAAGATAGATACGGCACGCGAATAGTCACGGCACGTAACTGACACGCGAGTCACGGCACGTAACTAACACGCGTTCCGTAACAGTGTCGTTCCGTGACGGAGCCAGCTCCGCCGTGCTATTTTTCCCACTCTACTGGAGGGTCTATATCATTTGTCATTTAAAATGCATAGATCGGATCGAATGCTTGATGTTATTTATTAGAGTTTTGTTAATATGCTTTGATCTATTTGTTGTAAATTGGACGAATAAGAAAAATAAACTTTTTATGAGATGAATAGCAGGAAAAAAGATGATGAATTAGATAGCTCCCAAAAAATGATAAAATAAACTGAGAATTCGAAATTTAATTGGAATTCTTAAATTCCGATTTCCGAACTTTTTTCAGCTTATATAAGAAAAAAATATAAAATAAATTGTTGGAATTAAATAGTTGTATTATAAAGTTTAGCTTGATTAATATTGTCAGCTCACAAGAGCGCATGATGCAAAAATATGTGTTTTTTTGTTTTGACTCTTGTTCATGCGCTGCATGAAGCCAAAACACCATTGTCAATATCTTTACCCATAATCAGACTTTCATACAAAATTTAAATACTGCCGAAACAAAATTTAAAAACTGTCAAAAGAGTTCCTCAAAGAGAGAATTAGCATGATTCATGGAGACTTGAGTTTTTCAAACTAAAACTGAATCACCTCCATATATACAGTTCATTACTTTATACAAATTAAGTTAATTATCATAATGCGCGACTACTACAAATATTACATAAAAAAAAGGAAAAATAAGAACAAATGGGGTAATTAATTGACCAGTCACCACCCAACAAGGACCTAGTTTACCACTAACATAACAAAAAGGTTCAGTTCAAAACTGTTAAGAAACAACAAAATATAAATAAATCAATTAACCGCCAGCCGGTTGTTGTAGCATAGGAAAGAAGGACCAGCTCTTACGAGGCGCCTCAATTTCCGAACCGGAAGATGCCTCTTTTTCTGTACTTTCAAACTTGAACTCCTTGTTTGTGGGAAGAGACAAAGAGTACCTGATCTTTTCTGGCAAATCATGATAAGTTTCATCTACCAGTGGTACAGGACCAATTAGTATGGGTACCGGTTCAACTGTGCTCTTCCGCTGGAGGCACCTTGCTACATCCTCGGGCGTGAGCTCGAACGAAACACGGTGGTTGAAATCAACCTGGGGTGGTACCGGCACGAGGACTGGTACAGCCTGGTGGTCTCGTGGGAAACGGGGTGGTATTGCGTACCGGCGGACTGGGGTACCCTCAGAGCTCAAGTTACGGGAAGTGTCGCTCCCTGGATATTGCTCCGAAGTCAAAAGACGCGCAAATGGGACCTCAGGGGATGGAGGTGTTGTCATTTGTAGGGTTTCAGGTGGAGGGGTTAGAGGTGCTGTCGAGGGCTCAGTTGTCAAGGCAGAGAAAGCTGGAGGGGTAACCTGTCAACAATACAAAATTTGTTATTTTTTGCAATCAAAATTTATACAATTTTTTTTTTTTTTTAGATGTGTAACCCAACTTCTTTTCCTAATAGAATCCCAGATGTAGTCTTCAGTCTACATTGCTTGTGACAAAAGAAAGTTTTCACAAACCGAGAAATTCCCAAAGTACTGAGTATATATGCTGGGTAAACAAGAAATAGCTCACACACTCCTTTAAATCGACCAAGTAAAATTGTTTTCAATTGGATAAGTAGACATAAGAAAACGATGGGCTTTTCTTTAAAATATTTTCCTAATTTGGCAGAATGATTGTTTATTTTCAATTTCCAAGGAACACCATTTACTCAATAAAAACAAACCAGCATGTCATGGCCTATATCTAGCAAGGCTTTCACTAGAAAACTAAGTACTAATTTACAACACAGAATTACAAAATATTATTCATTCACAATGCCATTTAATATGACCATAAATTTCAAGCCAAATGTACATGCAAAATTGCTAATAACAAGATTGTTCCGAAAGAAAAGTAACAAGATTGTATCAGTATAATTAAACCAATCAGGTAAAATCTATCCATGAGGCAAAAGATTATTTTACAAGGATTGCAAACTTAAATTCAGAATTATACAAGGAAAAGAAGTACCAATTGGGTCTCATGAGCATAGGGGCCCACTGTGAAAGCTGGCAAGGGACCTGGCATGGAGTTAGTGGAGACTGGGGAGAATGGGGTGGGGCCCACACCAGGGGAGTGGGAATTAGAGGCTGCCTCTGATAGGAGGAAGGAGGCAGGAGAGGAAGGGGGCACTGCAAAAGGATGGATGACAGGAGGCGGCTGGTTCAAATTATCAGATGAAGGCACAGAGGAGTTGTTTGGAGCGGGTTCAGGTGCCAGGACTGCATGCCCGATACGCTTCGTGATTTTGTGAGAGCCGAAGCACCAGTAGGAGCTGAACCATGACTTTCTTCTCGCCCTCTGCAATTTAATGGACTAGTTAGAGAAGAACTTTGCTGGTCCTTTCTACTATGGTACAAATCACTATAATATAAATTCTCATATTTTTCTTTAATTTGTGTTTTTTTGCAATTTAACTTGTGTATTGTTTTAAATAAATTTATGAGCCATCAAAATGTGCACAAGTACACACATACTTGTACTCTCAATGAGCGCTCAATTAAATGTATCTGGTTTCACAGGACTTGTACCTGTACCGAGGCCATATTATGCAATACTTTTACGCTCCCACCCCCCCCCCCCCCCCCCCCAACCCAATCTTTATGCTTATAATTTAGCTATCATCTCTGTAGAAGTCGTGCTTTTAGTAAATCAGACCCAACATTTTACCTTTTCTGAAAATAACTGTCATTTCTGACATATGCAACCTGATAACAATTGGTGCAGAAGGGCCAACTTGCCCCTTCCTCATATAATTTTCAACAATTCTTGTAATTAGCAATACAACGTATAATTTTCAACAATTCCTGTAATTATCACAATAATTGTTGCTGAATTGCTGATGCAAAATTCATGCTTAGTAACATAACTTGTCATTGATAATTATATAATATAGGATGATGATGTATGGTGATGTAAAAAACTTATTCCAATCAAGCTTATAGTTGCAACTTCTATTTTATTATGCCACAATTATATACATGCCAATAAAACAAAATCATCATTTTTTAATCCATTTAAAAAAATAATTATGCTATGTTTTAACATTTATTAATAAGGGCCTATAACTGCAATCAATGTCTGTGAAATCTGCACAAAAGGCATGACCACAATGGATCTTCAGTTTCAGTTAGTTGATTGCTTGATACCAGAAAACATTGATTGCGAGAGCAATTCCCCTATCACTTTACCCTTTTCATCTTTCTTTGCCCATTTTTTAATTCCCTCTCTTACAAGGTGATACTGATGTCCGGTTAGGTTTAGAAGAGGGACAAGTGAGAGTTAGAAGAGGGGAAGGTACCCAATCGAAAAATTGGGGAACATAGAAGCTTTCCTTTTTAATTATTGTTGTACAATCCAAATAGAGAAATAATAAGTGCTTCCAACAATCTTTTCATTCCTTCCACAAGTCTCTCTTCCTTTAAAAAGTATAGGGTATTTTGGTCATTAAAACCTTCTCCTTCCCTACACTTGATCAAATTTAACACATTGGATCAAGGTTCCTATACATCCCTCCCCACCTTTGATACATGACTCGGAAAGATCTAAAGACTTGAAACTAAAAATTGATTTCTTAAGAGTAAAGTACTGGTAATTGCAATCTCATGACTGCCATATTTACTTTAGAACGAAAGAAATCATCATATCTGCACCTCTTCCAACTGTTCATCACAATTGCAAGGATTTTAAGACCAAAATTGACACCAAAATAAACAACTCAAGTCGCTCAGGAAAAGAGATCAACTTTTTTAGAAATTTGTTTTCAATTGTTCGTGCATAATCGAAACAAAATCCAAAATAAATAAAGGGGAGTCGACTAATCCCACCTGAGCAGCAGTCATTTGCAGGATCCGACTCTCAGTAGATGCGATTGCAGCTGCCGCTGCATTTACGGTATCGACACTGCTATTATGCACACCACTCATCCCTTCTGACAAATTCAACTCAGATCACCTAAAAATGCCAAAAAAAACTCCGTAATTTCTACTCCCAAGACAAAATTCTACTTCAAGAACCAACTTTACCCATCAAATTCAGTACTCATATATGGAATTGTTAAAGAGAGTAGAGGATATCAGAGAAATATCTCTCGGCATGCAACGTAAGATAGAGAAGAATGCGAAAGAGAAGCTCGGAGCTGGAGAGAGAGATCGGGTGGCGTTAAACATTTTTTAAAGGGGGAATCTCAGAATGTATATATACCCTGTGAGGTCAAACACGCTATGTTTTACGGCTAACCGTGATTACCAGATTAGCCCTTGATTATAGTGCTTACACTCGGTTTTTCTACCGTACAGAAAAGAGTACGAGAAAAATCTGCATCATGGGTCCAACAAACTAACTAGAGAAATTGGGACATTCAAGCTAAAAGTGTATGCCTAGTGCAGATTAGGATTCATTAATTACAGCAATTAAATTATCCGTTCCTTGTTTGAAACGTGGAAACAGTATGAGCCGTCGGATGAACAAACTGAAAGGACCAGGGGATACGATCCGTTTCTGACATTCTAAAGGCAGCCGTGGCGAAATGGTAATTAATTCCACAAGGTGGGGGTTTTCCAAAAGGGATCACGTGTGTAGGTGCGTTAGCGACCTAATTATTTTTTGTGCAGTGGAAAGTGGATGCGACATCATAAAAGTATACGACAATTTACAAGTCGCTCACTATCCTGTTTATACTGGTTAAGATCTCAAAAGTTTCATATAGTTTAGAATATTGCAATTAGGCGTAAAAGCTCGTTAATGTTATCGGGGGAAGATACAGGGGCAAGTGATGCCTCGGGAGCAGCGGGTTTGGCGTGGTGGGCTGGTGGCTGACGTTCCCCTCGTGCGCCTGGCGTGAGGGCCCACTTTTATGTCCTTTGGTCTTCTGTGCCCACTTATTATAGCAATTAAACTGTGTTTAATGTCAAACCTATATTTTGGAAAGAAAAAAAAAATCGATTCTCATTCTAGATTTTGTATATTAATAGTTAAATTACTCTTGAATTTTTACGTACACTAATTTTCAAGTAATTATATCTTTCAAACAAAAAGATATATTGAGTTTATGTTTGTGGAGTAAGAGGTGAAGTAAACGGCTTAGTTCATATTTAAGCTGTTAAACGAGAAGTAAATGAATAGGAGTAAAATGGAATAAGAGGTGAGTTAATTCGAAAAATTTTACTCTATCTCTTCAATAGATTAACTTACTCCATACTTACTTTGCTTGTGGGTTCCACTGTTATTATAAGCATAGGTTCATTTTTCAACATTTTACTCCTCTAGGCAAATTAAGTTAAGCTATAAATTCAACTACCAAACGAAGTGTGAAATATGAAGAGTAACGGGGAGCAAGTTATTTAATCCTCATTAACTTCACTCCACAACCAAACAACTTAAGGTCACGTTTGATCATTGAGTAAGATGGAGTTACGATGAAGTAAAGTTAAATAATTTAAATTTTGATTTGAACATTGACAAAACTATGTATAGTCCAGGGTATACTTAATCACTTTTAAATTTTTTTAATCATGTATATTGAAATTTAATTGTATTTTTATTTGTCTTAAAGCTTTTATATACTTCAGCTTTCTCACAAATTATCTCATGTTTATTTGTAGCCTAGTAGTTATAATTTCAATTATTATCATGGAGACATGGTTCAAATCCGAACTATGCATATGCATTTTAAATTTTAGTCCTCCTATTTAAATTTTCTAGTTTTGCCTCTGAGTTTGAATTCGGACTCTCCAATCAACTTTGATGCAAATACTGAAGGAGTCCGTAAAATTTCTAACTTGAATCGAACTGACTCAGATTCTTATCGGACGGTCCGAATCCAAACTCAAAACTTGAGTCACTTTAGAGGATCCAGATTCAGACCCGTATTGCCAAGGGCAAAGTCGTATTTTTTGGCTACCGTGGTCAAACTTGAATGAGAATTAATCATATAAAATTTTCATACATGAATGTAAATTAATTTTAACAGTACTCTCAGTATTTTATTCTAAATTATAAAAAAAATCGTATACAGACAAAAAAAATTGAAAAAAAGGGAGTTGACCCCGTTCTATATTTAGTAGCTCCCCCTCTGCGTACCACCCTCCTTTCAGATCGAATAGAATGCTAGATTTTTTTTTTTTTTTTTAGTGAATAGAATGTTAGCCTCCTTGTTTCAATGTCAACGATGAGCTAGCTATACGCTCAGTTAAGACCGTGATTGACACAGACCCTGGACAGGCCCTGTCAAACTTTCCCTCCCCTACTAGATAAAGGCTGGAACCGCCCACTCCGCCAAAGCAGGGAATGTATACGGAAAAGGCTGATCCGTGCTCCGCACGACTTTGTGCAAATTTTGACAAGACAAAAGAAACATTTATTAATAAACAACTGTAGCTGATTAAAGTCGATGTAATATAAGAAAATAAAAATAGTACCTCACAAGCAAGGAAGAGTAAATCGCTTATAAAAACAGTAAATAAAATAATCAAAGTTAAAGAAACGACATGATTGCTTCGTTTGTTATAAAAACAGCAAAAACCGAATCCGGGATTCGGTTAAGCTATTTTTTTTGCTTCACCGAATCCGCTATTCGGTTAAAGTATATTTTCACAAATCAGATCCCGAAAACTATGTAAACTCCGTGTAACACCCACCATTAACCGAATTCCCAATTCGGTTAAGATTTTTTTTTGATTTTTTTATTGTAAACCGAATAGCGAATTCGGTTTACATTATTTTTTTATTTTTTATTCCACACCGAATAGGGGATTCGGTTAAATAATTTTTTTATTTTTTATTATACGGTATTAACCGAATACCTTATTCGGTTAATGCATTCAAATAAAAAAAAATACGGTATTAACCGAATAGGGGATTCGGTTAACCCGTGATTTTTATTTTAAAAAAAATATATTTTAATATAAATATTTTATTAAATGGTAATTTTTCACCGATAACCCTAAAGTTATTTTTATTACAAAGAATTATATTATAAAAACTTATCAATAATATAAAATTTCATTTATTATTTTATTAAATGGTAATTTTTCACCGATAACCCTAGAAGTTTATTCACCGATAACCCTAAAGTTATTTTTATTACAAAGAATTATATTATAAAAACTTATCAATAATATAAAATTTCATTTATTATTTTATTAAATGGTAATTTTTCACCGATAACCCTAGAAATTTATTCACCGATAACCCTAAAGTTTTTATATTATTGATAAGTTTTTATAATATAATTCTTTGTAATAAAATAACTTTAGGGTTATCGGTGAAAAATTATCATTTAAGAAAATAATAAATGAAATTTTATATTATTGATAAGTTTTTATAATATAATTCTTTGTAATCAAAATAACTTTAGGGTTATCGGTGAATAAATTTCTAGAGTTATCGGTGAAAAATTACCATTTAATAAATAATAAATTAAATTTTATATTATTGATAAGTTTTTATAATATAATTCTTTGTAATAAAAATAACTTTAGGGTTATCGGTGAATAAACTTATAGGGTTATCGGTGAAAAATTACCATTTAATAAAATAATAAATGGAATTTTATATTATTGATAAGTTTTTATAATATAATTCTTTGTAATAAAATAACTTTAGGGTTATCGGTGAAAAATTACCATTTAATAAAATAATAAATGAAATTGCAGCTTAACAATATAAAATAAGAAAAAAACAAAAACTCATAACCGAATACTCTATTCGGTTAACAATATAAAATAAAAAAATAATCCAAACCGAATACCATATTCGGTTTAAAATAAAAAATTAAAAAATAATGTTAACCGAATTCGCTATTCGGTTTACAATAAAAAAAAAAATCTATCTTAACCGAATTGGCAATTCGGTCAAGCAGTGAGAGATTTTAAAAAAAATCAGCTTCACCGAATCGGGGATTCGGTTAAAGAAAAAAAATAACCTTCACCGAATCCGGGATTCAGTTAAACCAAAAAAGCAAAAAAATGGTGATCTTCTGTGGCAACCCACTGTATCTCATGTTAAAACCAACTTCTTAACCGAATAGCGTATTCGGTGAAGCAAAAAAATAACTTAACCGAATCCGGGATTCGGTTTTTGCTGTTTTTGTAACAAACGAAGCAATCATGTCGTTTCTTTAACTTTGATTATTTTATTTACTGTTTTTAAAAAAAATCCGAAAAGGCTGATCCGTGCTCCGCACGACTTTGTGCAAATTTTGACAAGACAAAAGAAACATTTATTAATAAACAACTGTAGCTGATTAAAGTCGATGTAATATAAGAAAATAAAAATAGTACCTCACAAGCAAGGAAGAGTAAATCGCTTATAACTCGTGACTTGTTCGTTAAAATCTCGCTAATAACTTGTTCATTATCAATTCGTTAATAACTCGTTTATTATCAACTTGCTCGTTAACTTAATAAACTGAGCATGAGCATACTCCAACTGAGTTACATAAAATCATATCACATCCAATCTCAACAGATCAAACCGAAACCCAAATCCAACTTTGTAGGTCTGTGACAAGAAAATAGCTGTGACCTATGAGCATGTGACATGTAGGGCCGTGAGAATCGACAAGAAGATAGATGTTTGATTTTGTTAAATTTGTATTGTTTAAGCAGGTTGGATTATGACAATTGTTAAATTTTGTTAATTAGTTTTTGAATGATGTATCTAATTCAAATTGCCTACAAGCTTGATTTCTTAGCGAGTTGCTTAATGAGCACGAGTCAACTTGAGCATTTAATGAACCAAGCACGAGCACAACTATCAACTCAGTATGTCTTCTCTAACTCGAGTTGACTCGCTCATTTAGATAATGAACCGAGCATGAGCATACTCCAACTCGCTCGAACTCGCTCATTAATCACCCCTACAGTCACAAGTCAGTCAATACCAATTCTTTAAAGAACTAGCATTTGATCTAGTGACAAAAGTGTAAAGTCATGAATTCAAAACCCGAATAAAAAAAAATTCTTTGTTATAATAACAAATATATTAAATAGTCTCGTGGTTTCACCTCCTATCTTTAATAAAAAAAAAAAAAGTATCATTCTTTCGTTTTCTGGATTGCATGAGTTCACTGTTCAGCTACTTTTGTTGCAGTTACTGTTGACTCGTTTATCTCATAGGCTATGCTACTTTTGTTGCAGTTACTGTGGTCTCATTTATCTCATAGGCTATAGGGTAACCGGTAAAGGCATAACGGTATTTCAGCCAAATTTACCAAAAGCGTTTTATGACTGCATGTTTTTTTTTTAAATATTATTCTAATTTTGAACTCATGACTTTCAATTAGTGTATTGACAAAACCCGCACGGTCCAACCCGATCCGCACAAACCCGTGACCCGGATCCGAACTGACCCGGATCCGACTCAGAACCCGACCCGACCCGTCCTAGAGTGATGGGTCGGGTCTAAAACGGGTCGGATCCGGTTTTCTGGGCGAAACCCGACCTTCCCCCCGCCGAGTCAACCCGTCCACCCGGACCCGACCCGGACCGACCTAAAACCGACCCGAACCGGCCTAACCCGACCCAAAACCCGGCTGAACCCCCCAAACCCGGCCTAACCCGGGCGAACCCGATCTACCCCGACCCTAACCCGACCTAACCCGCGTGAAACCGGGTCAGACCCGACCTAACCCCCCGAAACCCGGGTCTAACCCGGCGGGACCCGAGTCAACCCGAGCCAACCCGCCCAAAATCCGAAATTCAATTTTTTTTACTGTTTCCAACGGCAAATTCCCCCCCCCCCCCCCAAACACACCCTTAAATATACCCCCATTCTTCATAAATTTTCACATCTCAATCTCATACTCATTATTCTCAATCTCATATTCTCATACTCTCAATATTTTTATTATTCTCAAATTTTATTTTTATTGTTTAAAAAAAAAGAGTTGCAATTTATTTCATTCTACAAAATACAAATACGCAAAGGAATACGAAAGACGAAAATAGAGGAATTACGAAGGATTTTTTTCATTCTACCTCCCGCAAGATTTTTCCGCGAGATTAAAAGGTTAGATTTATTTTTAGTAATTGTTAAATAATTAGAATTAGTTTAAATAGGTTAATTTAGTAATTGTTATGAATTGTTAGATAATTTTTAGTAATTGTTAGTAATGTTTAGAAATTTGTAGTAATTTTGAGTAATTGTTATTTGTTAGTAATTGTTAGTATTTTTTAGTAGTTGTTAGTAATTTTTAGTAATTGTTAGTAATTTTTAGTAATTGTTAGATATTGTTAGTAATTTTTAATATTGTTAGTTTTTATTTGTTAAATTCGGATTTATTTTTAAATTTGTTAGATAAATAAGCTACATTTATTTGTTTGTTCAAATAAATGTTATATTTGTTAGATTTTTGAATATGTTAGATTATTGGATTTTATTTTTGAATATGTTAGATTATTGGATATGGTAGATTATTGGATTTGTTAGATTATTGGATTTTATTATGAAATTCGGATTTATTTTGAAATAGGTTAGATTTTATTTTTTAAATTTCGAATTTATCTTAAATAGGTTAGATTTTTTAGTTATTTCTTATTTTAGAATTTGTTGGATAGTTAGATTTATTTCTAAATATGTTATCTTTATTTTTAATAGGTTACATTTGAATATTTTCAAATATGTTAGATTTTAGATTATTGTATTTGTTAGATTATTGTATTTAATTTTGAAATAGGTTATATTTTACTTTTTTCAAATAAGTTATTTTATTTATAAATAGGTTAGATAAATAGATTTGTTTGATAAATATGTTATATTTTATTTTTTAAATTTTGAATTTGAATATGTTAGATTATTATATTTTATTATTATTTTCGGATTTATTTTGAAATAGGTTAGATTTTATTTTTTAAAATTCGAAAATAATCTTAAATAGGTTAGATTTTTTAGTTATTTCTTATTTTTGAATTTGTTGGATAGTTAGATTTATTTCTAAATATGTTATCTTTATTTTTAATAGGTTACATTTGAATATTTTCAAATATGTTAGATTTTAGATTATTGTATTTGTTAGATTATTGTATTTAATTTTGAAATAGGTTATATTTTACTTTTTTAAAATAAGTTATTTTATTTATAAATAGGTTAGATAAATAGATTTGTTTGATAAATATGTTATATTTTATTTTTTAAATTTTGAATTTTGAATATGTTAGATTATTATATTTTATTATTATTTTCGGATTTATTTTGAAATAGGTTAGATTTTTTAGTTATTTCTTATTTTAGAATTTGTTGGATAGTTAGATTTATTTTTAAATATGTTATCTTTATTTTTAATAGGTTACATTTCAAATATTTTCAAATATGTTAGATTATTGGATTTGTTAGATTATTGTACTTTATTTTGAAATAGGTTAGATAAATAAATTTGTTAGATAAATATGTTATATTTTATTTTTTTAAAATTTTTAAATTTGAATTAGACATTTTTTTAAATTCGAATTGGACTTTATTTTTTAAATTTCAATTAGACTTTAATTTAGATTTATTTTATACGTAATTAATAATTAATTTACATTTAATCTAATTTATATTTTAAATATGTTAAATTATATTTTATTTTTAAATTTGTTAAATTAAATTTGAATTAGATAAATAATCTTATTTTTTTTTTAAATTCGAATTTATCTTAAATTTTTAAATTTGAATTAGATAAATAAATTTGTTACATAAATAAATATGTTAGATAAATTTATAAATTTGTTAGATAAATTTGAATTTAAATAATTTATATTTTATTTTGTTAGATTTATAATTTGTTAAAATTTAATTACACTTATTTTTTCTGTTAAATTATATTTTATTTTTAAATTTGTTAAATTAAATTTGAATTAGATAAATAATCTTTTTTTTTAAATTCGAATTTATCTTAAATTTTTAAATTTGAATTAGATAAATAAATTTGTTAGATAAATAAATAAATTTGTTAGATAAATTTGAATTTAAATAATTTATATTTTATTTTGTTAGATTTATAATTTGTTAAATTTAATTACACTTATTTTTTCTTTTTCTTTTTTTTTCTTTTTCTTGTTTTTTCTTTTTCTTTTTCTTTTGAAGTTCAACAAAATTGGATTTTTTTTTTTTTTTTTATTTCGGCCAATGGCCACACGCCCACACCAGAGGCAGAGGCCAGAGGATAAGTGGAGAAGGAGAAACATTCGGCCATAGGCCATTTCGCAATTTTTTTTTTCTTTTTTGTTTTTTTTTTCTTTTTCTTTTAATTACTTTAATTTATATTTAATTTAGATTTATGTTAGATTTAATTTAGATTTATTTTAGACGTAATTTAGATTTATTTTAGACGTAATTTAAAATTAATTTACATTTAATCTAATTTATATTGAATTTAGATTTATATTTAAATAGATTTATGTTAGATTTAATTTTGATATGAATTTGGTTTTAATATGTAGAACAAATGGACCCCGAAATGCCCGAATGGATGCGTCTTGCTCATAGAGCTTCCGCTGATTTTTTCAACCCTACGCCCGATGGCCAACAACAAAATATGGAGACAATAGAAAGTATGATTCAACCACAAGAACCACCTATTTATCCACAAAATCCCTCCCAAATTCAACCGCCGTGTTCACAAAATCTCTCCCAAATACCACCACCTATTTATCATCAACAATATCCTAACTATTATCCACAAAATCCATCCCAAATGGCACCACCTAATTACTATTATTCTAACCCTTCATATGGAGCAGGTACGGCTTCTACGGGATCGACTCAATACACCGCCCCTATAGGAAGCGGTCCCTCGACAAGTGTCCCGGAAATACAAGAAGAAGTTGTCCCCGCAACCACCGCCGAAGTTGTTGCACCCATTCCCATGGAACCACCGAAGAAGAGGAAAACCAAGGTGCCCGAATACAAGGCCGATTGGTGGCGGTATTATGAGAGGACATTGAATGCGAGTGGAGTTGTCCGTACTCTAAAATGTAAGGTACGCGGTTGCAAGGTTATTTACGAGTATAAACTTGCAAATGGTATGTCCACTTTTAAGAAACATGCCGATGGTCATGCGAAAAAGGGTGAGTTACCGCAAGAAAATACGGACCCGCGGTTAGTCCAAACCCTTATGAACCCGGATGGTAGTAGAACCCACCAAAGATATGATGAAAAAATAATGCTTGAAGAATTTGCCCGATATATTGCCCACAAGGAACAACCAATTAGTATGGGTAATTGTAGTAGTTTTGCCCGGCTATGCGTTCGGGGGTTAGCTCAACCATTGTATAAGAAAATCCATCATAGAAAAATGGTACGTGAAATGAAAAACCAGTTTTTCCAAAAGAAAAACGAGCTACTAGCTATATTTGGATATGCCAATTATAATGTCTCCATTACCTCCGATATATGGACTGCCGGTAAACACGGCCTAGGGTACTCTGTATTACCGGTCATTGGATCGATGAGAATTGGGTTTTACAAAAACGGGTTTTAAGTTTTCGGGTGTTAGAGTCCCCGCACACTGCACAAGTTATTTACCATTCAATTATTGAGGTTTTACAAGAATATAATCTAAAAAGGGATTTACGGAACAAGATTTTTTCTATCTCGTTCGATAATGCTAGCAACAATGTAGCGTCTATCGATCATTTCATCCGGTCTCTAAACCCAATCATGAATGGTGCACTGTTTCATCAAAAGTGTGCTTGCCATATACTAAACCTTACCGTAAAAGATGGTCTTAAGGTAGAAGCCGTAAGGACTTGATAATTAAATTCAAGGGAGGTCTTGCCCATATTTATTCAAACCAAGAAAGAAAACAAAATTTCGCAGCTTTGTGCGAAAGAATAGGTTTGGGCAAAATGAGGGTACCTTGGGATATAGACACCCGTTGGAATTCCACCTACAGGATGCTGCACCGATGCATTCCTTACAAGGCGGCTATAGGGGAGATGTTGAGATCGACGGACGAAGGACAAGCTTTGGAACTCACCGACCCCGAATGGCAGCTAATATAATGCTTGCACAATTCCTTGGAACCTTTTTCACCGCAACCGTGAAATTATCTTGGCTCGTACACACCGACGGCACATGAGTTGCTGCACCATCTCTACTATATTTCCAAGGTGTACCGTGAGATGGAAGATAGGGATAGTGAGGATTCCCCTCTCCATCAGATCGTAGCAGCCATGAAGGTAAAATTTCTTAAATATTGGGAAGAGGTACCCCTCTTGACCGTTCTCGCAAACTGCCTCCATCCGGCATACAAGAAGAAGTTCACGGTAAAAATACTTCAAGCCTACAAGAGAAATCTAAAATTAAACTGGAGGGACGAGGAGCCCCGCGTACAAAAGGCATTGGAGGACATGTTTGCCATATACAGCGAAAGAAGAAATGCCGACCAACCGCCTCCGACCGGTGGCGTGAGGTATGAATATAAATATACATATGCTTTTAATATTTATTATTTATAATATCTACATTATTTGTCCACTAATTTTTTTCTATTGTTTTAATAGTCTATCCACACACAGCAGTACTGGATTGTTAGGCGATTTTCAGGATGATGACGACCCGACGGGATCCCAAGGTAACACGAACGAGTTAATGAGCTACTGTTTGGGGACCACCGAAAATGAAGGAGTTGACTTCATGGATTGGTGGAGGAGGAATGCAACTGCCAATCCAACACTGGCGATGATGGCCCGCGACATATTTGCCGTGCCCGTGTCAACCGTCCCTTCTGAATCCTGTTTTAGCTCGGCGAACAGGATCCTTACCGATAAACGAAGTAAGCTGGGTGCACATGTTTTCGAGAGACTTGTGTGCTTGAAAGACTGGATTGATGCTGAAAATCGCACGCAACATGCCATGAGATTGGAAGCGTCATCATCCGGTGTCGACACTCAAGAAAGCGGTACCGAGGGACCTGAGCCTAACGAAGATTCGGACGGTGAGCAAGAGAGCGACCTATGGTATATGCACAACAACTACTAGATAGGTAGTGTCGGTATAAAATTCTATCCTCTTTTAATTTTTATTTACATTTTTTTAAATTATAATTTCTAAATATTTCAATTGTTTTATTTTAAAGAATAATTACTAACAAAAAAAAAGTTAGAACTCCGCCTATGTTATTTTACATAGCCGGTCCCAAGCCCGGAATAAAGGAGGAGGGTAACTTTTGTTTTTAAATCTATTGTTTTAAAATAATTCGATTTTAAAGATAAAAAATAATTCGGTTTTAAACTAATTCGGTATATCTCGGTTTTAGAATAATTTGGTTTTAACAAAATTCGGTTTTAATTTAATTTGATTTTGTTATAAGTTATAACAAAAATATATTGAGTTAAAATAAAATAAAAAGAAAAAAAAATGCAAAAAAAAAAAAAAATGGCTCTCTGGCGGTCTGGCCGCTGCCCTCTGCCCCTCTCTGCCTCTGGAAACAGAAAACAAAAAAAAACAAAAAAAACAGAAAAAAAAAAAAAAAACCAAACCGGACCGGCCCTACCCGGACCGGACCGACCCCTGACCCGACCTAACCCGCCCCGTCCTAACCCGCCGGGTTTAGACCGGGTTAGGTTCGGCCGAGTCAGACCCCAACCCGCCCCCCCTACCCGACTCAACCCGTTGACCCGGGCTAACCCGTGCCCGAGTCAACCCGGGGACCGGTCGGGTTTGGACCGGACCGACCCGAACCGGCCCCTTTTCAAACCACTACTTTCAATACAGAAAGACCTTACATTTTGTCATTAAATCAAATATCGTTTCCAATATTATATTTGATAGTTTTTTATTTTTTATTTTTTTCACTTTAACTATCTGATTAATAGCAGATATCAAGTTTTTTATTTAACTTTTGGAATACGGAAATTAAAATACACACGCAAACAATATATCTTGAGTCTGGCTAGTATGACATCAGTGTCATTTCAACCTATATATATAACATCAAATCCAAAACCTATCAAATTGACTTCAAATGGTAAATCCAAATCGCTCATTAGTTGCGCGTTTACATGTAAAATTTATAATTTTTCAAATTTATTTAGTATCAAGCAAGCGGTCAAATGTGAGAGTTTGTAAGTTAATTTTAATGCATTTATTTTTCAATATTTTTGACCGCTTGACTCTAAAATAACTCAAAACAATAAAAAAATTTGCATATAAACTCATCACTCATAAAGTAAATCGGTTTGAACGGTTTGGATTAGTTGTTTGAAATATTATCAAATAAATTTTGAAGTTGGTGTCATATGATACCGATGTCATACTAGCTGGACTCTTTTAAAGTCTTGTCATTTCAAACTATATAACACCAAATCCAAAACCTATTGAATCGACTTTAAATGGTGAATCCAAACCATTCAAATCGATTTACTTCATTAGTTGGGCGTTTACATGTAAAATTTATATTTTTTTGAATTTATTAATATCAAGTCAAGCGGTCAAATATGAGAGTTTTTAAATTAATTCTAATACATTCATTTTTCAATATTTTTAACCGCTTGATTTGATACTACGACATCATTATCAACAAAAGATCACAAATCCGATAATACATCATTGGTGAAACTTCAACAACAAATTTTCTTTAACGTCCAAAATGAAATAATACTGCGCACCCAAAAATTTTAAAATCGGTCTTTTTTAGTATCATCAAAGGTAAGAAATAATATATTTTTTTCACTGCAAAGTTATGGAATTTACAATTCGTTTTATTCTGTTATTCTTTGATGAAGCCGAATTAATAAATAACGACATACATAATCTTAGAACTAACAAAGTAAAATAATTTTCTATTTTTGAATATACGAATTACATGTCTTCAAAAAGTTCTTGTATGTATAACTTATCATGAACTCTGTTTCAATAGAATAATGGCAGTTATAATCAGAAAATTATAAATAACAACAGTTGTAAGCAACCAAACAACAACAATTATAAGACAAATTTAAGTCCTATGTACATGTTAGACTTCTTAGAGCTCCTTAGCCTCTTAATTCACCTTAATATCAACGAACAAGATCCAAATTTGCTGATATTCAAAACCATGAACAGTGCCGCTGAAATTTCTGAAATCCTGAATTCAGCCGTTGAACTATTTCGAGATACGTGTACAGAAAAATCAGCTGTTTCGAGATGCGTGCACAGAAAAAGTTGAACGGCTGAATTCGGAATTTCAAAAATTCCAGAAATACTGTTCATATATTTCGGATTTCAGCTGATTTGATTCCCAACGAACAACCTTTCCTCATACCATATGAAGCATCCCTCGGTAAAAATTCTCAAATCCGTCTCCTCCTCTTCTTAAGAATCAAGCTTCTCTGCATCTCCTTAAAGCCCAAAATTACACATTTTCGGACAACTTTATCCTAAAAAAAATAATGGTTCCTTAAGTATCCTCGTTATTTTTCGTTTTTTAGTCTCCTTCTCTTGTTTTGAACCTTTTGGATCAACGTGAAATAATAATATCGATGAAACTTTGAGCAGTTAAATTCAGGAACAACTTTTGAGTTTTGCACTTAATATATATTTTAAAAGAGGAGAGTTTAAAATGCTTTTATTATGTTTTTATTTTAGAAGTTTTAATAACTTCAAATTTAAAAATTAAATGTCAAAATAAAATCTGAATTCTGATTTATATAATTTTCTCTATGTATAATGTAAAAGTTGATAATTTGTTTTGATTGTTATCAAGAGCTTACAAGAATATTTTGATATTTTGATTTTTAAACTTATTCATTCATATAAAAATATAACCAAAATATTTTTTTTATGTACATGTAGAGAAAATAATATAGATCACATTTAGTGATTTTATTTTGACATATAAATTTTAGAAAATTTGTTATTAGAAAATTAAAAAAGCGAAGGTGTGATGGAGGTACAAAAAATAAAGGCATTTGAATCATCCTTATAGTTTTTGAAGAAGGAACCATCCTTATTTTAAAAATAATAACATTGTATAAATAATTATACAATGACATAAAAATTAAAATTAATAAATATTGCTTTACTGTAATTATTTTTTATAATATAAATAATACGATTAGCTGCGCATAAATTTCTAGAATAAGAAATATTTTTTTTTTCTCAACTAAGAAGAAAGGGAAAATGAGAAATATAACTTCTCCGGTTATAATAATCAAGAAGGGAAAATACAACTAAATAGATAAAAGTATTCATAAATCATAAATATATATAAAAGCATTTGAAACGTAAATTGTTTTTATAAAATATATAGATTCGGTATTGTTTAGGGACAGATAGGCACTCTTATCCATTCCTTGGAGAGTAGCATGTGACAAGTACTGTATTATATGATCAATATGAAGAAATGGCTTTTTAATTACTTGTACATGTATCTTTTGTGCAGATGTACATGTCGTGGATTATGACAGGTAGGCGATGCCTAATATGAAATTAACAATTTATTCGTTTATCGCTAACCCATAGTATAAGATTAATAATTGAGATTTTGCACAATTGACAGTTCTATTTTGACTTTATATAGCGTACGAGTCATATACCTACTTATTTTGATTCTATTGTTTATATGTTGTATGAAATCAAAATAGTATTGTTAATATCTTTATCCTAATTCGAGTTTGATAAAAAGTTACGTATATGAATAATAAAATATAATTATGATTCGAGAGATAGTGTAAGATCGAAACTTTGCATTGATTGTACTAATTAAATTGATTAAAGTAATTACACAAATTAAAATAACAACAAAAATATTATCAGGAAGTAATAACACAAGTAACGTTATAGTTCGTAGTATTAATTTTATAAATCTAGTTAGATAAACTTTTTATTAATTATAAGACATGAATTAGTAAATTTTTTTGTTGTCTCAATAATATAAGTATTTTTTAAAATGGTTATTAATTATATTTAGACTAACATCGTTGTATTCTAATTACACTTTCATTTCTATAGTCATGTGATAGGTCCATATGTCAATGGCCCTTAATAAGCTCAAGTCCAGTCCAAAATAAAGCAAAACAAGACCAATGCAGGCTACGGCCCAAAAGGAATCTCGGGACTCGGACACCCTCCCGGGGCCAGCCCGAGACCAAAGGCAATCTGGGACCCGGACCCCCTCCCGGGCCAGCCCGAGATCGAACAAAGCAAGGCTTGAAGCCTAAAAGCCAAACAGCAGAAGAAGACCGACATAAGGCCTCATTGTTCGGCTTAAGACAACCTGGCTAGCGAAGTCGGGTCGGACCTTGATCAAAGAGGCCCCGCCTAATACTCACTTCGCGTCACCGCCAGATTATGCAAATATCACCGCCTATTATGCGAGCGCCCTCAACTATTATGCGGACCTTTGTCATTAATGATGACAAGACCCCGCTACAGTAGGACACCCCCTATTTAAGGCAGAAAATTCTCCATTTAAGGGGATGACATTTATTACTAACGATACTAACAAGAGGTATCTGAAGGATTAGAGCGCTGATACCTCACCACCTTCACGCGTGTTTACAGTCTCGGCCCGTTTTACCTAAAACGGGATGAGCCCAATCTTTAGGGCCCAGTTCCCTTACGGCCTGCTCCCCCGAGACAGGACGTATCTCTAGCTTACCGGATCAGATCCACGTACGGCCCGCCCCCGTCGGGTAGGGACGTATCATCATGCAACATAATTCTCTTGTACTAAATTAATTTTAGTCGAGAGCTAGTTTTTAGTCTAGTGAAAAAAAAAACAATGTTCTCGTCTATGAAATCACAAATTTGAAATTCAAATACAATCTCTTGTAGATATTAAAACAGTTAGACTAACACAACACGATACAAAACAAATTAAAAAAATCAAATAAACTAAAATTCAGCCGAGAAAGTCCGAATGTACTTTTTTTTTAAAAGAAGCAAAAGAGGGTGCAAATTTGAAAAATATTTAATTCTGTACAACAACATTAAAAAAAATATTATTTTGTTGCAGAGTGCAGACCATATATTATTTTTTTGGAAAATATAACAAATAGAATGTTGGTATTTTAATTTTTTTTTAAAATAAGGTTTTCTGTTAATTGCGTCACGCACTGTAATTAATAGAATATTATTTTGTTGCGATAATTAATTGCGTCACGCGCTGTAGAAAGATGACATCCGTCATTATTTGTGTTAGGCTGCAGGAAAAAATGTTTATAAATTGTACGGATTGTCAAATGTGTACAATTTATACACAATAATGAATGTAAAGTCGTATCCGGATGATAAGTGGTTAGCTGCGCTGTATATAAAAAAAGGATTAGCTGCGCTGTTCAGTGTTCACTGTATTATTGCTATTTTTCACTACATTTTTTTTTTCCTTTTCCAGATGTAAAGTTGGATAAGAATCAAATCAATACAGTTGTTGTAGAAAAATGATAGGAGACATGTCTTCTATGAAACACACCGAATAAATGCAATTTTGGATTTTAGCAAGTCATGTGTTTGTAACCCTTATAGGTAACTCCCTCACGCTTGAAGCAAGCCAGACCGGGCACATGGATTTGTTGGAGATGCAAACTTACAAGCAAAGATAATCACTTGTGTCAAACAACTAAAACCAAAGGGAATCTTTCTCTTTGTGGTATCAATTCAAATATCTATTTTCAAATATTGATGACAATGGGTCTTACCTAATATGTCAAGCTTAATTAAGTCTGACATGTCTGTCAAAATATCATGTTAGACATGTCTGGACCAACATAATAGGCCTAAAAATCAATACCCGGCTCACTTGTAGGCCTTTCTAACATATCCGCGCCTAACTGCCCTTGTCTACCTATGGACTGCCTTACCCGTCCTAACATGTTGACCCGCGCACGACCAACCACACCAAATAGACAACAATTATACAATTCAAACAACAAAATAAATATTTATATAATAAATAGATTAAACAATAACAAATATTGTTTAACAACTTACATAGTCTTACACTAAATAAATCAAAATAACACAACAATAAACATCAAAATAATTCATTGTCTTTTAATCCTAAATAATATAGTTGATCAACCGTGTCGACCCATATTTTGCAATAATTAGAAACTTATGCAGTAAAAGAAAAATGATAAACCTTAATTAATTGTCAAATAGCATCACTGGATAGTTATTTTTGAAAGAATAAATAATAAAAACAAGAAAAATAAATCTATATACAATACTTGCACTCAGTAATGCAACTAAGGCTGAGTAATACAACCAAGCTGTTGATTGTGCTACACATATCTTTTAACCCTATATTAAGCTCCACTATAAGATATAGGAGTGCTGAAAAATGGCTATATATACCAGTTAGACTATTGTTGTGAAGAATAAAAGAAAATTAACTAGATTTGTGCATTTTATAATATAATTTTAGTTGATTATCTCTAATATCTCATTGCAAGATAAAAAATATATGAAAATCATGAATATAATTACTAAAAAATATGTTTTTATAAACTTTTTTATTAGGAAATGGAGATGACATTGAGAACCATTTTGTACTCATTTTCTGTATATGAATATAACAATAATAAATAGCGTCATTTACATAATTCATGAGATACTTAATCAACAATAAAACAAAACATACATGATACATCATGCAAAGTTTATTTCATTCTCTTTCCCTCTCTCTTACATGCAAAACTTCTCTTAGAAGGTGTTTTAAGTTTCGCATATTAATGTTAATATATGTAAAGAATTCCAGGTTGGAAATTCAATTTTTTAGATTTGAAGTTGGATTAACTAAAGTAATTATCACACTCAAATCTAACCGGGATAACATGTCCCATATATTATTTATCATATATACGACACATGTATAATGAATTAATGATCAATATATACACAATAAGAATAACATAAGAACTTTGCCCCATTATGACAAAATTCCATACATGTATAAACCAGTGTTGTAAAAAATATCCGTTTAGGTCGATTAATCGGCCGATTAGCCGTTAGCGATGACTAAACTGTTACGGATTTTTCCGACCAATCGGCTGATTATTTTCAATTATAGCATATTATTTCCAATTATTTCTGATTAATTACTTGACAGTATCCTATTCGTCTGACAACCACATACTGTTATTTACATCACTATCACTAGTACAAACATACAAAAAGAATAGCAAAAAATAGTATCGCGTTAATTACTTCGGCAGGCAATGATAATTAAGATAAGTTGTTATTGGTGATATAATAGTAGCAAAACAATATATATATATCTGCAAATGTTAGTTCACATTAAATTAAAGTATAAACGTGTAAGTATTAATTTACAACGTAGATAACATAATAAAAGAGTGAGACTACGTTACTTTGCAAAGTGCGGAACAATCCGTGCTATAAATTAATATCTTTGTTTATACAGTTTAAACAATCGATCCAAACTATTCAACATAATTTTTATATTAAAATGTATTTAAAGACTAAATTTTGTATTTTTGTATTTTTTTATTATTTTTATACATAGGTAGAAAATCATTTTATCTAAAAATTTTGAACAATTCGAAAATAGTGATTTTCTACTTATTTTAAAAAAATAGTAATTTAATAAAAATGTAAAACAAAAGTTGTGTTCCAGTTAGTCAAACAAAACATGACTAAATGCAAAAAGAGTAATAATATTGGTTGCTTAAGATCATCATCTCATCTTGGTTTCTTTTTTTTTTTTTTTCTGTTAAAAAGCTAAAGCCCATTTTCATTAATGAGAAGTTAACTTACAATCACATCCAATTTGTTTTAACAAAAATAAACTAAAATAACCCTTCGTCAGCTTTATCTCAGCTAGTAGCTCAAAAAGATAGTAATAAAGACTAGGTAATTCAGGACACACAAATAAGCCACACACAGAGGCTGAGGGTAAGTATGGTAAACTCTAAATTTGGCTGAATAGCCATAGATTACTTAGAAGTTAGCATCTGCATCATAAGGAACAATCTGATTCCCTGGATCTTCTTCAAATATCTGATCTTCCTCTACCAGCTCATCATTAGAGTGCCAACTAGCAAGTGGAATAGCCTCCATATCAACTGGTAGCCAGAGGGCTGTGGAAGTTTTCACTTTATGTTTCACTTGCCTTGCCCAATAATGCACAAGGGAAATGATTAGTAGAATGATTTGTCTAGGTGATTTTTTCTTACCTGTGTCAAAACACAGTTCATTTCTGTGTTTCCAGATGGTCGAGCACACATCACTGTACACAAGTAGTAATTCAATTCTCTGTGCAGCTGGGAGCTGTTTAGCAAAATGAAGTATATCTGACAATTTGGTCCATTGTGGGCTAACAGCTTGGCAAGCTCCCATGAAAAACCAAATTTGTCTAGCAAAAGTGCATGTAACAAATAAGTGATTTATGAATTCAAGCTAATTACAGAAGTAGCAAGTATCACAACCCCGCCAACCTCTTTTAAGAAGATTATCAGTGGTAAGTATTCTATTTTTATGAGCTAACCACATAAAAATTCTAATTTTGAGAGGAATAGAAATTTTCCACCATAACATGGCATTTCTAGGTTTGATACCTCTAAAGTTGAGAAATTTATATAAGGATCTAACAGTAAATTTTCCTTGGGGATCCCATCTCCAACTGTGTTTGTCCTCTAAATGGGTAAAGGATAAGTGGATAATAATATCTAGTATCTCTAACCAATCAGAGTATAGAATTTCATATAAAGACCTACGAAAGGCAAGGGCACTCTGATGAAGCCAAAATATATAGCGAAAATCACTATTTTTTCTTCAGAAAAATGGCAAAAAGTGAATGCAAAGTAGTAATTTTTCTGATTTATTTACTGCAAATGTGTTTTTAGGTCTTTTTGGCAGGTTTTTGAGAAAGTTGCGTATTCAGGGCAAAAACAGAGCAAAAGTGTCGTATTTAAGCGATTTCTAAATAAGGCGCCAAAATGAGACATTACATGGAGCATGCAACACCTCACATAAAATACACAACATGTGAAATGATAAAACTACAAGAAAATCTGCTAAGTCAAGAAGCCGTGCGGCATACCCTGATGCCGCATGATCCGTGAACTGTCCTAAAAATAGACGATTTCTCTAATGGGCCTTCCAGAAGGAAGAATTCCTGATGAGCCTTCTAGAAGGGCGCATTTGCTTCAGAGCCAAGCTATTATAGCTATTTTTGGCTTCATCTATCTAATCATGGGTGGACCCTACGCCCCCCACTACTTTCACTACTTCACCTATCATTTAGGAAGGAAGGCTATAAGTATCTTGTAATAGAATTTAGTGTGCGTGTTTAATTGTATCAAGTACGGTATAGTAGACTAGCAATCCTCATTGTTAAGTTAGGTTAGAGAGTTACTTAGAGAGAGAAGGGTAACCATTAGAAATCAAGCAAGAGAAGAAAACGTCATCTAAGGAGACAGAGGTTCTTTTATCTTCAATTGGGTTGTAATTTATGTTCTCCTTATTTTATTTTTTTATTTTTGCCATGGCTATGAGAAGCTAAATTTCTCATCTCTAGGGTGAGAGTTGTACTTGAATTCTTAATTATGTTTTAGTATATGTTTATATTTTGTTTATGATTGGTTTGAGTTTCTTTTTATATTTTAAATTCTTTTTTATTACGTTATTGCATACACAATTATGTCTACTATATGCCAATGAGTCTCGACATACCAATAGGTGTTTAGTCATTGCATCATGGTGTGAGTAGTATAATGCATGTAAGTATTATAGACACTTCGGCTAACGAGGCTTGGCAGCGGTTCAAAGACTAGGGTTAGAATCTAGTGGGCTCCCTTTACATGATAGCGTAAATTGTATATTTAGATTATATTAGGTATCACTTAGATTAGATAGGGTCTTTGAGATATTTCAACTATGGGGTAGTATAAGGAAATAATATAATTGCGTACCTAAAATACTTCAGTCTTGGTAGCCCAAAAGTTAATCGCAAGATCGGAAAACTTTTCCAATCGCATAAACAAACACCCAACAGGCCCTGCGGGTAGTGACAGTGCCGCATGCGGGGTAGCTATGGGACAATCTAGGGCGCATGCGATAGTGACAGTACCGCATTAAACTTTTATAAAACCCTATAACCTAGACTAGTGAAAATTATTTAAAATATAATACACTATCCCTGTGGATCGACACCCCAAACATACTGCACAGTAGGATCATGCGCTTGTGATCTGAACGTAAGTAGAAATTAGAGTTTACAAATATTTAAAAGTAGTAGTTCACTTTGGACTCATCACACTCCATTGTGAATTAATGACCTGTTGGAAAGATATATTAGGATTGAAGCAAACCTCAAACAGATAAGGATACTTGATGGCCATTGAGCAATGTTGGTGCCAGATCTCATTCCAAAATAACACATTGGTATTTCTACCTGGGTCAAACTCTACACTAGATGTACCTAATTGATTTAAAGAGGTAATGGTAGCTCAGAATTCTGATAGATGTGAATTATTAGATGAAGAACTGTATTTGCTTAAGATCATATGTTTCCAAACACTTGTATGTGTGGGATCTTTAAGTTTCCATCACTATTTCTTCAGGAGAGACATTCATTTGTTTAAGATCAAGAATACCTAAACTCTCAAATTCTTTAGCTAAACAAGCAGTCTGCCAATTAAGACGTGAGTATTTTTTTCTTTTGTGTAGTCCTTTGCCATAGAATCCTGCATCGTATTTGATCTATCTTTTTAACGACAAACATAGGAATTTTATCTTGGTTTCTCTCTTAAGACTTAGCTCCAGATTGGGTGACTTTAGGCCTTTAGGGGAAAAGAAGGGAGCAGAGAGGAGATCGATCTGACCGCACTTGATCTGCGCTTGGTTACGATGGAAATCAGAAAAAGAGCAGACACAGGAGAATGGACGTCTAATTTCAGCAATTTTCCTCACCGATTCTCACCACCAAATTAGAATGCAGAGAAGGTGACTTCTTTACCCGCCCTCTCCACCTTCTTTTCCTTTCTTTTAAGTCTAAGCCTCTTGTCTTGTCCAGAACCATCCACTTGACTCGTAAATAATTGTCAAAAACAGAAAAGCTTTTCATTGCTTTTAACCCCTTCTGAAATTCCTCGTGTCTGAATTCATTTCAATAACACTATCGAATAACTAAGTGACTAAAAACATTAACATATTCACGAGGAAAAAAAAAATCACTTCTCACGTGTATGTATCACTTCATTGCAGCTCAGGAGAACCAAATTAGCAAGCCATTAAACCAATGAATCGTAGTACCAGACACAAGTGTAACAACAGGGTTTAGAATTTTACCAATTTGGGTATTTGTTAGACTATTCTTTCGGCATTTATACAAAAGATATTTTGCTGTTAATTGCATTATTGAGGTTATATAGCGGCATGCTTGACAACAAGAGTACAAATGAAAGGAGCAACTGAAAACCTTAGGACTCTTTCTATATGGCAGGTGGTACATGATGATTTCAATCTGATGCATCACATGCCTATACCAAACTCTGTAATCCTTCAAATGTTCAACCAAACTAATACAGATAAACAGCAAATAAAGACATATCATACCAAATACATTATTTTGATTGTTTCAAGCAAAGCAAACATTAATATTACAATCAAAGGTATTGTGAAACCATTTTCTTACTTCCTGTTTTCTTCTTAAAAGCTTACAAGGACAATGAGATGTTGGGTGGTAAAAGCTATTTACAATACACGCCTTGAAAAATGACCATTGATTTGAATTACTCATTGGCTGAAAGCAGACAATTCAGTATTGGTGAAGGGATAATGCTGGTTGTTAGTCAGAAGTACTTTAATTCGATTCAATGGTCCTGCCACTGTAGAATTCATCCTCTGAAAGGAAAAAAAAAGGGACATTAGAGCTTAAATTCAAGCAGCATTTCTTATGTACCCCTGAAAAATTCAAAATACCCCATGCACACTCAATGTTCCCACTGTCAATTTTCAAATGCTTTACAGGAATGATATTGGAAGCATTAACATACCTAAATCAAAATTCAAACCATCCTGGTAGATAGAAACCTCAAGAAATTAGTGCACTAAATGGTTTGTATCTGCACTGAGAAATGACTGACAACTACATTTGAACGACAAGACGAAAACCAACCAAAATTCTTGTATTACAGGAATACATACTTCCTCGGATCTGAGATCCATGAATGTATAAGCAAAAGCACAGATTCAGTATAAAATCAGTAATATACAAGTTCAAACCATGTACAGATGCAATACCAATATTTTTGTGTTTCAAGTATAGGAAGATGGAAAACTGTACCTCTTCACTGACACTAAACTGTAGCCTCTCCCTCTGCCACCTACGGCTGAGAATTGCAACACTGACCATAGCAGCAGTGGCTACAAAAACACACAGCATCTTGTCATCACTCACCTTCTGATAAATCAAACCCAATTTTTTCAACCACCAACTCTCCTCCTCACCCTTGCTCTCTTTGATAGCCTTCTCCTCTTTGCACCCAACATCTTTCCTTTCTTCGATTCCCTTCTCCTCATTGTACACTGAATTGTCCTCTACATTTCGAGTCACCTCTTCCACATGACTCGGAACATACTCTGATGAGGCATATAAAGTGGGCTCAATAGAATCCACATCTAGCTCATCCTTGGTTTTATCTGATACCGCACTTGAGTCCATTGTTTGGTGGCATGATTCGTTTTGAACTACATACTTGCTATCAGAGCCCATTAGAAGGGATTCAATATCGGTTTTTTGAGAGAGGGAGAAGTGGCCAGACATGAACATGGCATCAGATGGCGGTTCATTATCTTTCGCCTCATTGACAGAACCAGTGGCTAGGTGCATCGATTCTGTTACTGAGACAACTTCCCAAGCTGCAGTCTCACCCTTGTTTTTGTTCTCCTCCATAGTGCTTTGACCTATGTACAAGGTTCTACAATTCTTTAGATATTCTATGTATTCCTGAATACAAAATTCACCCAACTACCAGTTGGATGCCAGTGCACTGATATCAGTAAGAGAATGCAACAATCATACACCATTAATTCCAAATACTCTGTTAAGGATTGAACTGTCCGGTAATTTGTTATCTTCACGGTGCTAATTGGATATTGATGCATGTCCACACCAGGATATTCAGGTCCAATACCAGTATTTCCAGCAATTTTCACTGCTAGTGATGTTCGTAATGTTAAAAATAACTCACCTAAAGGATCTCAAAACATCAGAAAAAATTATTCTCTGAGTTGCATCGAAATAAAAGTTCAATAAGAAACACCTTTTAGTTTCTTTAATATAAACGGAAGCAGCGAATTCTAAAACCTAAATTTCTACAATCAAACAACTCAAACATCGATGAACACAGTACACGAAAGAGGACAATCAGAAATTAAGCCCTGAATATAAAAAATATACTAAAAACCAAATCGAAGATAAATAATCACATCGATCAAAAAGAGAGAAGAGAGATCGGATACCTACCTTCAAAGGCAAAGGAAACCCCGCTTCTCACGCTACAGGGAAATTGGAAAAATAAAAAAAATTCACTGGAATAAATTGGTATGGTGTTAATATAATGGGAAGATTTTCCTGTATGGTAACCGGCTAACAGCGGTCACGTCGTCACGTGACTGAGCACTGCAGGCACATGTACGCCTGTTCCATACGAACCGCTCAACGAAAGAGGTCCAGTTGGAATTCGGATCCCTAAAGTAACTCAACGTTTGAGTTTGAAGCCGAACCGTACGATCAGAATCCGCAATTATCAAAGCAACTCGATAAATTTCAGCTTGTACCGAATTAGTTGGGATTCTACGATCAGGACTCAACCACAAATTTTGAGTTACTTTAGAAGATCCTGACCCAAGGAAGCTATATCCCGGGAAGTACAGTACTACCATTCTATATTAACTAATAGATTTATATAAAAAATAAGATTTAAATTTTAAGTAGAATCGATTAATTCTGTTTATTTTAATTAATATAATAAGACCTTACTTCTTTTTCTTTAAAAAATAACATTCAAAGGAATTGATGGCGAATACAGATCCTAATAAAAAATGTATCCATTATTTTTTTCATATTTTTCTTTTAAAATTTACTTTTTTATGTTCACAATTAAAACTATTTACAAAACGTTGCAAAACGCATTCTAAGAATGGAAAGAAAGAAAAAGATGCTTCAAACATATAATTATTAAGCAAAAATATTTTTGAAGTTTTGTACTGGGGCAAGTCCTTTCCGGAGTATAAATGTACATGCAAAATATTTTTGAAGTTTTTAAACTTATCTTTTCTCTATATTTGTGTATTAATTTTACTGCTAATCTAACTTTTAAATTTTACCACAACACCTTATTTATGATACTTCCACACCAGTGGCGGAACCAGGAATGATCAGTAGGGGAGGCCTAATTAGTTTCTCTAGGCCAAGGGGGGGCCTAACGAGTTTTAACTAGTTATCAGATTTGAAATTTTTTCGGTCCGATGCATTTTGACGATATTGTTCTGTACTGATTGAATCTGATTACACTGTTATAGTTGTTTTTAGATGATATATATATCTGTATATTTTCTGGGTCAAGGGGGGCCAAGGCCCAGGCTAGCCCAGGCCTTGGTTCCGCCCCTGTTCCACACTACATATGTAACATATCCCTCTCTTCAACTTTTCTCTGAGTTAGATGTAAATTAAAAGTCTAAATATATTTTGTTCAATAGAGAGAGGTTTGAGTTCCGAGCAACTATATCAAAGATGTCTGTTTGTTGCTTTCTTAAAATATGTGTTTTTTCTTTTATATTTTTTCTTAGTTTTTAAACTGTCTAAGTGTTAAATACTGAAAAACATAGTTTTTTTTGTGATCTCCTTTATAAAATATATGATAGCAAAACACATGGCTCGACTCTAGTAATTGTTTTTTTGAAACACAAAGTTATGTTTATTGTACATTTTTATTTTTAAAAGCAGTTGGCGTCGTTAAAGAATAGAAAAGAAAAGTTAATATATTGAATGATATAAAGAACTGATTACATTTTTAGCCATAAAAAACTGATAAAGATATTGACAAAATTATTTTAAATTCATCCAGCACATCACTAATATAGATATAATGAAAAAAATTAGGACTGATTTGCTGCGTAAAATTAAAATAGCTCTGTCAAGACTTTTATAGTTTTATTCATAGAAACTTCGGCTAAGGAAGCTATAACGATGGATGCGTGTGATTGCAAAATCCGTCGCAACACACTACTTGACCAAAGGAGCTGGGTTGAGCCTCGAGTTTTCTCTAATTTATTCTTTATTGCAAAATCCTTCAGTCTAGGATTCTCTGTTCCTGTTCCGGAACAGAGTTACTGACTACTGGGGTCTGGGGACCACTATTTAAGTGCCCAAAGGCCAAAGCAACATATTTAAAATAACAAAGCCGCTGAATCCGTCATAAAGTCATTATCCTGGACCTGGAGAGTGAAAAGCGAGTCATGCTGTGAAATAAAACGGATAAATAATAACTCCAATTCTATGGAATATTGTTGACCGGGTAACTCCCATTGGTAACCGGTTATTGGTGGTCATGGTGACCGGATGGTAGGGGAATTCGGATCTCCTAAAGTAAACCCAATTTTTTTAGTTTTGATCCGGACTGTCCAATGTGCTCTAGCACGAATATTAAAAGGGCTGTGTGTTCCGAATTGGCCGAATTTATGATCGACGGTCTGGATCAAAACTAAAAAAATTGAGTTACTTCAGGAGATACAGACTCATAGTAGGGGCTGAAAAAAAGCTTCTCGTGGCTTCTTCAACATCAGCTGGTAATTTTCTCATTTGATTCTGGCTGAACTCGTCATTAGTGAGTTTCTCAACTCATTGCACAAAGAAAATAAACTATTTTAAAACTTTTCACTATTTCTTTCTGCGTCCATCAACAAATAAAAAAGCTTGTTTTAAGAAAAAAATAAAATACTTTCTCCACATATAGTCTATGCGCAGTTCACAACAATAAATCGACGAAAATCTTTCATCTTTGCACGACTCACAATTTAGCTCGACTTGACTCGTGAGCTCGGCAAAAATCAAGTTGGACTTGTTCTGACATTAGCTGAGTTGGAGTTTTGTTTACCTTGGACTCGTTGACGGCCCTTCATAGTACAGCTGCAAATTTGTCTAGGCCTGATCCACAAGCACCAAAAAGCCCGTTGGAGAAAAGGAACCGTTGATTCTTTTTTCATTCAAGGGCTTGTTTAGAGTTTAGACTGAAGATCAGTGCAAGGGTGTAGATTTGATTTTCTTTTTAACAAGAGTGAAATTAGAAAATTGGAATTACGATATATTGTAGATAAACTTCTCAATTTTGCACTTTTGTCCTCTCTATTTTATCCGAATTTAATAGAATATTTTATGGTTTTTCTAACAAAAATAGACTATTTTACGAAGGTGGAATAGTGTCACAATATATTTTTTTATTTATGAATTGAAATATGTTTAATTATACATTTGCACTATTTTATAGTTGCCAAATACGAGTGAACTGATATTAATAGAAGTCTATTTGTATTTCCCATTTTTGTCAATAACATTGTGATTTTTAAATATTTGAAAAAAAAAATAGTATTTAAATGTAGGCGGACAAATATTTTAGCTAAATGTGTCCAAAGCATTAAAGAAACATACCTAAGTTCTAAAATGAACTATGAATTCATCAATATCTGCATTGAAATATTCATTCTAAACACATAAGTTTAGCTTTCCACATTTCTAACTAAATATTTTTTTCACGAAGGAAATACATTTATTTCTAAATTTAAGATTTCAATATTAAAAAACCATATTATTATTATTTTCATTTTCTAAAATGAGAGAGAATAAATAAAAATTATTGTAAATCACTGGTTCAAATGTATATACATCTTCGTTCAACTGCTTGCCCTGCCCGGCTGCCCCACCTTTGTGGGTATGCTTTTAACTCTCTTTATTTTCTTTTGAAGAAAAATTAGGATCTTTGCCCACATTTATATTGAATTTAAAAAGGTTCCGTTAACCACCAAAACAACAATAGTAAATTTTGCTCAAAACAGTTGAGCCGAAAATAGAAAAAAAGATTTGAAATAAGGAAGAAACAAACACACATAAAACTAAACAGGGAGTAGGAATCTCCGCTGGTCAGATTTCCTCCTACTGGTACGGTGGACGGTGGTACCAGTATCCGCCTTCTAATGATTTCTCCTACTGTTGCACTGGTACCAGTACACTGGGACGCCAGTATCATTGTCAGAGTCTGGGAATTTGGTTCCCCAGTTCATCTTGTTAAATAAACATTGCGGTCCCTGTTGTTTACTCAATCCTGGGTCGAAATCCTGAATTCTGAAACAGAACTATGCTGAAACAGAATCAGATTGCGCAATCTATCCCATGTGTTGTACTCGTTTATGGTGATGATCCTTCTGTACTTGTAGTAATTAAGATATTTATGTTAGTAACGGAACAAATGTAACACCTGAACTCATAGGACCGGTAAACCCAGCTTTGTGTGGTATGCATTTTAAAATTGCAGATTTAGTGCAGTGGTACGAGTCTCTGTCTTTCTACAAAGAGACGCATGTTCAATTCTCAAGGATAACATCTAAAAAGTATTGGGGGTACCGGAGTTATTTATTAAAAAGAATGATAAAGAGTTTTATTATTTAAGGGATGAACTTTATATAAATAGTTATAATGTGTAGATAATAAAGAAAAATGAATAAATTACCATACAAACTGGTAACGTTGTGAAATATCTTATTAACATTTTTGTAGACATAACATGCAACTCTGGGTTTATTTAAGTCGGTCAAGTCTGACAACCACTAAACTTGAAAGTTGCCTCTGAACAAGTGGATATTTGTATTCTTTGATTTAATTATAGGGAACTTCACTTGAGCTAATGATTTATATCAAGGTTTTTCTTTTCTTTGACATACCGACTAATTGCGCGGTTTTTCATAGAAGGTTAATTATGGCTGAATACTCATAACAAAATATATAGCATCCTTTACTGTTCAATTATTTGCAAGTTGCAGAGAGCATGCCATATTTTCTATGCTATTTTCCTCAATTATACAGACCACGATTTCAATCATGTGCTGTCACTTTCATTTTTTCTCATGACCTATTGAATTTAGAGTTTTTGATTTAATATATATTTATGATCTACTAAAATTTGAAGTTTTTGATTTGATATATTTTAATATTGGGGTGACCACTTTTTTCTGAGATTATTGAATAGTTATTAGCCTCTGTGGGAATTTTGACTTTAGCAAATGGACTCAGAACAAAAAAAATATTCAGCAATTTATTAGCTGTCTTGCGCAACTAAATCATAAATAACAAACATTTTTGTATGTAATTTTCATAAGTTATTAACCAAAAAGCATGTAACAAATTGGTACCGACTCCATATATAACTCTGAAATACCAAAGCAAAAGAAAAAGACTGGATAATGAAAACAATCACTACAGCAGAACAACCCTTCTGCGATCGGCCACATCAGTCGCATAAGGGTAAGTCGACGGTCGCAGAAGGGTTGCACCGGTCGCAGAAGGCCTAAATCAGTCGCAGTTGCTCCGTCCTTGATGCCCTCTCTGCTGACGTCACCGGTCGCTGAAGGCTAAAGCGCCGGTCGCAGATGCCCCTATAGCGACCGATGAATTCGGTCGCTGATGCTATATGCTGATGTGGCGGAAGACCATCAGAGACCGATTGGGCAGTCGCTGATGGGCCCAAAATATGTCGCAGAAGGATATTTTTCTTTTTTTGGTATTTTTTTTGTTATTTTTAATCCCCATTTGGTACGAATGTACCAAACAAATATAAATCCATTCTGTTCATTTATTTTTCTCCAGCCCTAATTGGTACGAAACGTACCAAACAATTCACAAGCAATTCAAATATACAATTATACTGGTACGAAACGTACCAAGCACTAAGCAATTTAAAAGGAATTCACAAGCAATTTAATTAGTACGTGATAAACATAAAAGTATGACATAAAAATAAACTATCTAAAGTACGACATAGAAAAACTTAAATAGATTATTACAAATTCCACTTATACAAGGCTTCACATAAAGTTGTATCTTTTAGAAATTAACCAACCAAAGTAACTACAAAGTACCAAAAAGACAAATGAGATTAAAAATTAACCAACCAAGATAAACTAATTAAGAACTAAGACATGAAATAATCAAGCATTCCTCCTTTTTTTATGATACCAGAGATTTCCTTCTACTCATCCAGTTTATCAACTAAGGAAAAATATTTAGTACTCAGATATCCTGAAGAAAAAAAAAGAGCTTGTTTTATTTTTTTAGCTACCAACATGTCTTCATGTTCCGACACAAGAATCATTTTCTTTCAAATAAATTGAGGACTCCAAACTATAGACTTAAAACTTCATTTGATTGGCCGAAAAGCATGTAACAAATTGGTACCGACTCCATATATAACTCTGAAATACCAAAGCAAAAGAAAAAGACTGGATAATGAAAACAATATAATTGAATTACTTAAATCACCTTCAATCTCGCAATTTGATCCCTTTATTCTTAATATTCACGTGGCACCTCAACTTCTCCACAATCAACATGACTGTCAAGTCCAGCACCATCACAATGTTCATTAACATAATCGTGACCATTCTCATAAACTCCATTATCGCATTCGGTACCAGCATTTACATCATAACCTCCATTATCACATTCAACACCAGCATTCTCATCGTAACCACCATGACCATATTCTTCATGAGTAGCATATTCCCCCGCACCAGCATTTGCATCATAACCTCCATGACCATATTCTTCATTAGCATATTCCTCCACGCCAGCATTCTCATCATAACCTTCATGACCATATTGTTCATGTGTAGCATCTTCCACCACACCAGAATTCTCATCATAACCTCCATGGCCATATTCTTCATGAGTAGCATCTTCCACCACACCAGCATTTGCATTGTTACCTCCATTATCATCTTCTTCAGTAGGATATTCACCGGAGTCGTGCCCTCCGTTGTCGCTATCTACTGGCTCACTGGGAGTTTCACCGTAAGATAAATGCATGCTTTCGGCATCATTGAATGTCTCAGCAGAATGTGTTTCTTCAACATACTCCGCGTTAGAATTCTCTACTGTATTATGACTATTATCAGCACCAGTGGCGCTATTTTTTTCCCCGTTATCACCAGGGGTGCTCTTTGTTTCCCTGTTATCACCAGGAGTGCTCTTTGTTTCTCCGTTATCATTCGCTCCTGCCGCTTCCGGCGATGCATTGCTGTTAAGATTATTCATATCTCTGTTCTGCATTGCCACATTTGCCCGGGGACCCATCCCGAAAGCTGGATTATATTGTTGCCGCACTGGTCCTGGATTGACCTGCTGGCGCGCAGGCCTGTTCTTAGGTCCTTGTGCAGGTGTTGGCCGGACAGGCCTGTTTGAATTCGGTGGGGAAACTATTTTAGGTCCTTGTGCAGGTGTTGTCTGGACAGGCCTGTTTTTAGGTCCTTGTGCAGGTGTTGGCCGGACAGGCCTGTTTGAATTCGGTGGGGAAACTACTGGCTGTACCTGGGGATGCAATTTGGGATTTTTTTTAGAACCAGGCCGAGGTTGTGACTGGCCTTGATGCAGAACTTGCGGCTGCTGTTGATACTGAACTTGTGGTTCAACTACCGGCCGAGGTTGATACTGACCTTGCGGTATGACTTGCGGCTGAGGTTGAAACTGACTTTGTGGTCGAACTTGTGGTATGACTTGCGGCTGAGGTTGATATTGACCTTGCGGCATGACTTGCTGCTGAGGTTGAAATTGACCTTGCGCGAGGACTTGCGGCTGAGGTTTAAACTGACCTTGCGGTGTGACTTGCGGCTGAGGTTGAAACTGACCTTGCGGTTTGACTTGTTTCTTAGGTTGAAACTGACCTTGCGGTATGACTTGCTGCTGAGGTTGAAACTGACCTTGCGGTTTGACTTGCGGCTGAGGTTGACACTGACCTTGCGGTATGACTTGCGGCTGAGGTTTAAACTGACCTTGCAGTATGATTTGCGGCCGAGGTTGAAACTGACCTTGCGGTTGAACCTGAGGCCTAGGTTGAAATTGAGCCTTAGGTTGCATCTGGACCTGAGGCTGGGGCTGTGCTGCCACATGTTGTTTGTATGGTGTTTGTTGTAGATTATACTGGTTTATCTGACCAATATTCGGATCTTTTACTCCGATATTGATTTCGACGCTCCCCTGAGGTCTACGAGAGGGGCGCAAAAGATTCAGGTGAAGTGGCACCTTTCCATGGGACCGAGCTTCATTGAGTACTGCGCTTAGTTGAAATCGAGCCGAGCCAACCAGTGGCTTGGTGCCAGCAGGAGCATGGGCATGGACTATGTCTACGCAGAGGATGGCAGTTTCCATGAAGGAGGTTGGAGGAAGAGCAATGGTAAATTGTTCACCCCACACAGGATTCATGCCGTTATTCATGTCGACCTTTGTGGAGTACTTGCGGCTTGTGTCGATCCAGACCACGGCATACGGATGGAGCATGCCGTACCGCCAATTCACATTCTTCAGACCGCATGCAGAATTGATAATCACTTGTACCTGCATTGTTGTAATCTGAAAGAAAGAGAGAGAGAGAGAGAGAGGCAGAGAGCAAGGGAGAGATGCTTGCACTTGAGAGTTGAGAAATTAAGTTGCCTTGATTTGTAGATGGAGGAGACTTAAGGGATAGACGTTGACTAGGTAAACGGTCACGATTAATTGGAATTAGCGAGTTGGAAGTTAGCTTTGATTTGATTGGTCTCAATTCAGTTGACTTTAAAGCCGCAAATTAAGACTTATTTTACTCATAGAAGGTACGAAATCAGGCACCAATTATATTCTTGATAGCGAAACACTTTGAAAATGAGAACCATATCATGTGCGGATGTTCCCTGCCTTGACCGAGTCAGGATGAACTTAAGAATGATATTCATTCAAGCAATGAAAATCAAATTATTTGGTACATAAAGGTTAAAATTTTCTTTAATTATTTTCCTTATCATTCTCTTCAGTACTGTTAAATCTCTTTCTTCTTTGATTTAATGACTCTCCAAAGTTGCATGTTAATTGCTGATCAGAGGTGAATCTTCCATTTGGAAAATTGATTGATTAATGGATCTGCACTATGCATGGAACACTCTATTGATTAGCTTAATAGGTTTTTTAATTTTCAAAATTTTAATTAAATTTTAAGTCAAATAAAAAATGAACTGTTTTTTATTTGCTAGTTACAGATATATAAAAGACAGATCATTAATTGTCAGGTTGACCAAGAAATTGCTAATAGCAATTATATTTGACATTGTAGAACTGTCATTAGTTGGCTTTAACTTCTTCAGACCATTGCAGAGACAGGAAATTCCAAGGCTGGTGCCCAGAAGTTCAAGTAATTAAATAACGCTTTATAATGACGAAAAACTGTGCTAATTTGATCCCATTATGTGAAGTCGTTCCCCTTCGATAAGTTAAGTAGGTGGCATGATCGATCTCGAAATAAAATTGTATTATTATCGGTTGCTGTATTAAATGAATTAACGACTTACTACAGGACAAATCAGTAGTTTAAAAAATTAATATAGACGACTATTACTATAGTACACATCAGTAATTTTAAAATAAATTAAGGACTTGGTCAATAATATTTCAATTGAACCGAACAACATAAATGTTTCCAACCAATTAATATATATCCACTATAAATGAAAGAATATAAATTAATCATTTCTATTAAAAGAAAAATGTATAATATTACGATAAATACGAATTTATTATTTATCTAACTTTGACGAACACCGAACACAAAATAGGTAATTAGACAGAGAAATGAATGTGGCATTCTTAAGTCTTTTCCACACAAAAATATAAGAGATAATGACATATTATACTTAACTAGAAGGTTTTACTCTCAAATAACCCCCAATTCTTTTTAGCCATTAAAAAATAAAAAAAATAGGCATGTATTTGTTATGATTCAAATAATATTTTGATTTAGACAAACGTATATTTTAAAATGGTTCAAATAACAAATTTATCAAGAGTTTGTTTTCAGTTTAAACAAGCAGTATATATTTTGGAGGGTTGGAACTATGAGTTTGCGAACATTGTTACTTATATTTGAACTAAAATATATAAAAGTTTGTTTTGATTTATACGACTGTATGGATTTAAAGTGCCAAAAAAAACTGCGTGGGAATCTCAAGACAATCTATGGGGACAGTAAGTCTCCACTACGAAATTTTAAAATTACATTTTTTTTTTTTTTGTAACGACGTTTGCCATTCTTTTTCTTTTGAACTACTCTTTAAGAGAATATTACGACTTTGTTCCAGAAAATCTGTATGAAATATATATTGCTTCTCATTTATCTTTCCATTTTGACAGCTAAAGTAATTAAGAAACGAAATCATTCAAATAAATGTAACCTTAATTAGTACAAATACATTAATCAACAGAACAAAATTATAATAATAACATCTTGTTACACAACCTCCAAATATGTCTGAATGTGATGTGCTCACTACCATGATTGCTTTTCCTCAATGCCAATGGAAATCTCAGTGCAATTCAATCATCTCTTGTGTCCGTGTTACATTGAAATATCGATCAGCCCACTGAATCAAGTCCACTGGTATCAAACCCCCCTAAATCGAGCCCGCCATCGCCGAACGCTCCATCAGTACCGAACTGTCCGCCATCAAAAGCGCCACCGTCATAGCCGACGCTGTCAGTTGTTCCCATTGTATATGAACCGTCATCATACACTGTAGTGTCGACGTACCCTTGAGCTGCAGCGGGATCATTGGTACCACCGTTGCCAAGCATTCCAGTGTTGTTTACCATTCCCATATTTACGGGTTGAGGTGCATTGAAGGCACGGACAGTCATCCTTTCGACAGACCTTACCATTCTTCCTATCTGATTGGGGGTGACACCTAATGTAAGAGCGCAGAGTGCTGATGCTACTGACGGCTGCTGGTTGACAACCGGGCGATATTGTGGCCTTGGCATGAGCATGCCATTTCTGGGTTGTTGGACTAAATTTGGCCTAAGATTTTGTGGTGAATTAACTGGATATACCGGCGCCACAAAACCTTGCACATTAGGGTATTGATTCATTGGCCGTGGTTGATACTGGGGCCGAGGATGAGGCCTCGGCTGTGGCTGTAGTTGAGGTTGTGCGGGTATATATCGGGGTTGTTGTCCGTATGGTTCCCTTTGAATGATGTTTGCGTCTAGTATTTCGATCTGGATTTCAAGTTCCCCCTGAGGCCGGCCTGACGGTCTTTTCAAAATCAGGCTAAAAGAGGCCTTCCCTTTAGACCGAGCTTTGTCGAGTATTGCTTTAACGGGCAGCTTGGCCGACCCGATAAGCGGCTTCATATCTGCAGCAGATTTAGCATGTACTATGTCTATGTAAAGAATGGCAGTTTCAACATGTGAGGTTGGTGGAAGCGGAATAGTGATCAACTCATTCCATACCGGATTTACTCCGTTGGTTGCATCAATCTTTGTGGAGCGCTTCTTACCGGAGTCGATCCAGGCTACGGCATAAGGCTGTAGATCGCCGTATTGCCAGTTCACATTCTTCAGGTCGTACGCTGAGTTAAATAACACATTTAGTTTCATTTTTAGTGATAAAAGAGAGCGGGGGGAGGAATGGAGATTGAGATGCGCGCCTAATAAAAGCTAGGAAATGGCTTTGGATTATAGAAGGAGATGTGAAACTCTTAAAACATGAAGTGGACGGCTCCCATTTCCATAATTTTTAAAAGTTATCTATTTCTGCGTTGACTAAATCAACCTCCGGGATTAGCAAGTGCATTTCTCAGCGTCTGTAATTCTATTTCAGTTTTTTTTTTTTTATTTCAAAGCCCTTGAGCATAATTCTATTTCAGTTGGTACCTATTACATGGACACATGGTCTTATTAATTTTAATGAAGTTTGTTGGTATGGTGGTTGCACACAGCACATAGTAGCTCTTATTATGATTTTATATATTCACGTTTCAATTCCAAACAATTTATTTTATATATTCACGTTTCAATTCCAAACAATTTATTTTAACGCTTAACGTTTGATTAAAAAAAACCGTTAACGTGATTTTTTTATAAATATATATTTGATGAATTTCATGTATTTTAAAATGTTTGTACTATTTATTAGATAGATAAAATATTACTGAATTGATTAAAAATTCCGAACCATCTAAGATTCTAAGTAGTGTCAAAATCAAGAGGGGAGAGTTCCTCTGTAACAATCGAATTTTTTTTTTAAAGCACAATAAATTTTCAAAATTTACAAAACCAATATGATTATAACTTTTTTTACAAAAAATCATCTCCACCGGAAATAGTATTCGGTATGAAAATTAAAAAACAGATACCATACTCGGTGTCATACTTGGTTTCTATTTTTAGCTTTTTTGCAAAACCGAAAACGTTGCTGGTTAATTTAAAAAAAAAAAAAATTTTGCTTTTTTTGCCTAACGGAACCTGATGGCCGGTTTTCCTTAATTTTTTTTTTCGAATTTGTCAACAAGAATGCAAGACCAGGAATTATTTTTCTTTTTTATTTTTTATTTAATATCTAATCCAATTAATATTGTATGAATCTAGAGTTTGCTATAATATCCCTTCTCCTCGCTTCCAGTGTGAGCTACTCTTTCTATTTTTTTTCTTCTAGTCCAACACAATATCGTGGTCTACAAATCCAGCGGTGGAAAGTCTGTAATTTATAGATCGGTTTTGTCATTGTGCTTGTTGTTTCTGTCAAAGGAATTGTAGTAATTTTTTTTTCAATTACTGTAATATTTTAGGTTGAAAAATTGAAAAATAATTTTTTTAAGGTCAGTGAGAGGATTTACTTCGACAATTTCATTGATAATGGAAAAAAAGAAAGTTATCTACAAAGTCTTGTTACATATAAAATTGAAAAGGATTTAGAGAGTTGATTGTTAAATTTTTTTGTTCTAGGAAATGTCTATTGTAGTAGTAAATGTATACTATAGACGCAGAATAGAAGACACACTGACCTGCATAATTCCTATTACGGACTCAATCAGCTTTAGTGCACTAAGAAGACAGATTTATGTTGTTATTCATTTACTCCCAAGTCAATTCAATCTGACAATCAGTACACGTTTGAATATTGCACCACCTGACTTAGTAGAAAAATACAATTGGTTTGGCATAGATCACGAAATGATATGGCGTATGGTGCTTGCAAATGCCACTACAGTACTGAATTTTAAACTTGTTGATTTATTGGTTTTGCATAAATTAAGATTATAAGTAGTGTTTTTCTTTATATCTATAAAATAACTATAAAATTAAAGAAAATAAAATTTAATCTATAATTATATTTTCATATAAGAGTTATGTTAAACGGTCATTATCATTTATCGTTTGAACTTTAAAAACAAAAATATAAATTTATAATATGAGCTTATGTAAAAACTCACTCTTTTACTATGTTACTCGGATACTTCAAACTGGGACCCGTACCCGATACGGATACGGGTACGATACGTACTGGATACGCCAGCTGGCGTATCGGATGATGTGACATATCTCTAATGATTTGATACAGCTCCGATACGGATTGAAATGGCCTGATACGGCCGAAACACCATGGTGCACCCTACGCATGGACGCGGTCCTGTGCACCGCGCATGGCAAAATTTTCTTCTTGCACCAACTACGAATCGAATTTGGGATTCACTCGCTAAGCGACGCATCACTTTCCCACTGCACTATAGCACTTTTGTTGTTTCAAATTACTAACGTTTATATTTAACATATACTTAAGTTGATTTTGATATTTAATTATATAATAAAAGTGTTAAATTAATAAAATAATTAAAATAAAATATATATAGTACTCGTATCATATCCGGAATTATTTGAAATTGACGTATCACCGTATCCTTATCGTATTCAATATGATACCGGCATCCGTATTCATGCAACATAGCTCTTTTATGGAATGATCTCAACCCCTCTCTCTCTTCCTTTTCCGTTGTTTCTAGTTCTACCCTTCGTCTCTCCGGCAGGAGGTTGATTAATTCTGAAATTTTTATTCTTGTCCTTTAAAAAAAAAAAAACAATAAACCCAATAACCAGTTTTCTCTCAGAATTTCAGTTTGATGATAATCGCAGTTTGAAATGCCAACCCTAACCCTTTTTTATTTTTTACTGTTCATCATTTCTAACTAGATAACAATTGAAATGAGAGACCCAACTTAAATATAAGCCAAGAGAACAATAATGAAATGAGGGTGGGCCCCACTTGGACACACGGTTACGTACGGAACCGTGTCCGCGTGCATCATTAATGAGTGCTCACATCACATCTGAGAAGATAAACTTGCTTCGACTCCCTAGTCCCTAGTCCCCACCACTCAAAGAAAAACCAACAGAAGGTAAAGACTTGTACAGTTCGATGAAGTGAGGTAGAATTCAGTGACCATATTTTTAAGACAATATTTGCGCGTCAGGAGCTGCAACTTGTAAACCTCAGGAAACATAGATAAATATGAGTGAGTTAAAGGACAAAGTAAAGTGTGAACTAAGAACAAGTGAGTTTAAATTTTAGTGCACAAGTCAATGAGAACGTACATTGCACTTTGTTTTCATCTGCATATTCAACATTTCCATGAAATAGATACTATCCCTATCTTGAATTTCGGGGTTATCTTGGTGGGCCCCACTTAAATATTTAAAACTGTTCAAAATTAATTGAAATAAAATTTCTTCGGAGAAAAAATAATATAATTGCAGTTTCAAACGGCGGATCCTCATATTTATAAAATTCTAAGGAAAAAAGAGTTAATGAATTTTTTTTAAAGATGGTAAAAATAAAAATTTCGGTGATCAATTAGTCAATCTAAAACTCGTCATCTGTCTTATATATAAAAAATTGTTATATATTTTTATTTCTTATTTTTACATATTCTCCACAATATTGTATTAGTTAATTTATATATTTGAAGATGATAGATTGGATGTTGTACGTTATTTTTACATATTTTCTTTTGAGTGAGCCTATGGTGCTATGCATAGCACGGATGGGGTCCGTGCTACGGCCAAAAATTTGACTTTTTAAAATTCTAATGGTCGATCCAACCGTTCAATATAATAACTATATGAATATGTACTTGCAAACTAAATTTTATATTTTTTCGAATTTTTTTACTATTTTTTTAGATAGGTAGAAAAATCAGTGTTTTCTGAAAATTCTGAACCATCAAAATTCTACCTATCTAAAAAAATAGTAAAAAAATTCGAAAAAATATAAAATTTAGTTTGCAAGTACATATTCATATGGTTATCACATTGAACGGTTGGATCGACCATTAGGATTTTAAAAAGTCAAATTTTTGGCCGTAGCACGGACCCCATCCGTGCTATGCATAGCACCATAGCCTCACTCTTTTCTTTTTGAATAAAGATTAGATGTCAAGTCACCTAATTATATATTTGTTATATTTGACCTAATTATTATTTGAAACCCATTGAACTATGTATGTTTATTGAGTAGGGTTAAAATGCACCATTGATTTTGTGCACCAATCATGCTCCATGTCTTTTTCTCCGTTTACAAAGTTCGAACAATCGATCCGAACCGCTCAATACGATCTTCATATTAAAATGTGCTTGGAGACAAAATTTTATATTTTTTGAAATTTGTTTACTATTTTTTAGATAGGTACAAAATCACTATTTTGGATGGTCTAGAATATTCTGAAAACAGTGATTTTGTACCTATCTAAAAAATTAGTAAACAAATTCCAAAAAATATAAAATTTGGTCTCCAAACACATTTTAATACAAAGATCATATTGAACGGTTTGAATCGATTGTTCGAACTTTGAAAACGGAGAAAAAACGTGAAACATGATTGAAGCACAAAACCAATGGTGCATTTTAACCCTACTCATGTTTATTTGTTGCTTATGTTAAGTCTCTAGTATGCAACATAATTTAGTCTTGGATTAAATTGTAAATACTATCAATTTATTTGTTTCGTATCCGTTATCAATGTAGAATTTGAGTAAATTAATATTTAATAGGTAAGGGTATATGGTGTGTAAGGTTAATTTTAAGTGAGTATGATCGAGTATGAAAATGTTTTTATCCGATCTATACCGTATCCATTGACACTCTTAAATTTCAAAGTGCAAACTTTGAAAATAAATAAACGATTACATTATATACGCGATAGCATTATTTTTATCCATAGAGCAAAAATCATTCGATTATTGAGCACACTAAATCATATAAACTTATCACCGTTTAATTTATTTAATATACTTTTAAAACACTATTCCTCGATAAAATAATTTGTTGGAAGCCTGATCTTAGCTTAATTATTAATATTGTGTTAATCTTAAGATAATATCTTTGCTAGATACTCATTTACATAGAAGTATCCGTATTACGTTTGCAGTGCATGACATAAGAGTTTTGAGAAAAAATAGGATACATGCGCATTAACTCGTGATGATTTTTTCTTAGTAAGAAACACGAGTCAAGTTTCAATTTTATTAACTGCAATTTGTTTCAAAAAATTTGAAGGTTTTTGAGAGAATGACTTGTGGGTGGTTATACACAACAAAAGGTAGGCACTTATTGCGGAGTCCGGATCCTCTAAAGTAACTCAATTTTTGAGTTTTGACGTGTACGGTGCCTATTCGGTGGTAGCGCAGGGGGCCAGTATTATTTGTGGGGTCCAGGTTCTTTAAGATTCGTGTTAGAGCACCTTGGACGGTTTGGATCAAAACTCAAAAATTGGGTTACTGCACTGGATCTGAATTCCTTATCGCGAGGGAACTCCGTCGCGAAAAGAAAAAGCACAGTTATGACGGTACTCTGTCGCGAAAAGTGCCTCGCGATAAGTGCCTACTTTTCGCGACAATACTTTTCGCGACGGAGTACCCTCGCGATAAGTGCCTACTTTGTTGTTGTATATCTTGATATTGTGTGTGATGATATAATTTGAATTAGTAGAATGAGTTTAAGACAATTTTTTCTGTTGTTTTAAAATTTAAGCAATCAATATCATGTATTCTTGACACTTGTGTCCATCATAAATGAAATCAAAGGGCATGAACCTTACCTTTCTCTCAAAAAAAAAAAAAAAAATCATGTAATACTCAAGCTTTTGAAATTTATCACAGATGTACAATGTAAATATCTCAAAATAAATATATAATTTTTTTTTCAAAATTTTGAGTTATTACATACAGTGTCTTAAATGGATTTTTTTTTTTTTTGAGATAGAAATTAAGATAGAGATTTAGCAATTCAACTTTTTGAGATAGAAAGATAGAAGTCTAGCAATTCAACTTTTTGAGATATAAAGATAGAAGTCTAGCAATGTCTTAAAAGTGCTCATTAACAATTGCATTAATAAAGAAAAGTGTTTACACTCTTTAAATTATTGCAACCTTTAATTAGTAGAGAGGTACATTAATCAACAGAACAAAATTTTAATAATAACAGCTTGTTTACACAACCTCCCAATATGTCTAAATTTGATGCACTTGCCAGTCGCTACCTTGATTGCATTTTCTTAATGCCAGTGAAAATCTCCGTGCAATTCAACCATCTCTCCTTACCTACTCACAAATTTGACTTTTATCAATTGTGTCCGTGTTACATTCAACAATCAAATCCCCCTGAATCAAATCCACTGGCATCGAACCCTCCACAATCAAGCCCTTCATCAGTACCGAACTGACTGCCATCAAAAGCGCCACCGTCATAGCCAACGTTGTCAGATGTTCCCGTTATATATGAACCATCATCATACCCTGTAGTGTCGATGTATACATCTTGAGCTGCAGTGGGATCATTGCCATATGTTACATATGTACCGTTGCCAAGCATTCCGGTGTTGTTTACCATTCCCATATTATTATTCATCCTTCCAAAAGAATTCAACAGTCTTCCCATCTGATTGAGTTGGTTAACAACAGGGCGATAATATTGTGGCATCATCATATTTGGCATGAGCATGGCATTTACAGGTTGTTGTACTAAGATTGGCCTAAGATTTTGTGGTGAATTGACTGCGTATACCGGTCCCACGGGACCTAACACATTAGGGTATTGATTTATTTGCTGTGGTTGATACTGATACTGAGGCTGTGGCTGGGGCCGAGGCCGAGGCTGAGGCCTAGGCTGTAGCTGTGGCTGAGGTTGTGCAGTTGGTTCACTTTGAATGATGTTTGTGTCTTTTATTCCGATCTGGATTTCAAGGGTCCCGTGGGACCGGCCTGACGGTCTTTCCAAAATCAAGCTGAAGAAGGCCTTCCCTTTGGAGCTGGTTTCATCGAGTACGACTCTGATGGGAAGCATGGTCGACCCAATAAGCGACGGCTTTGTGTTTGCAGCAGAGACAGCATGCACTATGTCTATGTATAGAATTGCAGTTTCAACATGTGAGGTCGAGGGGAGCGGAATAGTGATCATCTCATTCCATACCGGATTTACTCCGTTGGTTGCATCGATCTTTGTGGAGCGCTTCTTATCTAAGTCGATCCAGGCTACGGCGTAAGGCTGTAGATTGCCGTAACGCCAGTTCACGTTCTTCAGGTCGTACGCTGATTTCATAAACAAATTGAGTTTCATTTTGAGTGACAAAAGAGAGCGAGGGGAAGGGAGGAAGAGATGCACGCCTAATAAAATCTAGCAAATGTCTTTAGAAATATAAAACTTTTAAAACATGAAACGGCCCGAGGAAATCCATTTCCACAAGTTTTAGAAGTATTCTACCCTCATATTTTATAAAAAAAAAACTTACAAAATATCTTTAGAACTTAGAAGTTTTCTACCCTCCATCTCTCTCATATATAAAAAAACTTCTAATATATTCTTATTTCATATTTTTACATATTCTTATCAATATTCTATTAGTTGATTTATGCATTTGACGATGAGAAATTGGAGATGGGGCAGTAGTACAGTTGGCTAGGTGCGAGAAAAGGTTTTAGGACTATAGTTATTCAAAGATCGAAAGTTTAAGTCTCTCTCATGACTTCTAAAAAAAGAACAATGAGCAATTGAAAGTTATTTGCATTTTGTATGCTGGTAGCTTCTACCATGCCTTTCAAAAAAAAAAAAAAAAAATTGGAAGTTATGCATTAGTTTTTAAACTAATTAAGATAAGATCCGCGACTGTGTTATCGGAAACAATGAGATATTTATTCAGATTTAGAGTGTTAATGATACCATTTTAACCGTTTACCCGATCACGTACCGAATTCGATAAAGTGGATATGAGTAAGATATTTTTTTCATTAGTCTGAGTACGAATAAAAAAAAAATCATTAGCTTATTAGGCGAAGGTATGAATAAGAACTATTTCGTACTCGTTATTCTATAAGAAAATTAATAAATATAAAATTATATATGTATTTTTTTATTTATACATATAGCTATATTTTTTTTTAAAATGAGTAACTAGCAAATGTGCACATATATATGTAAACATTACACATATGTACACATGAGTTTTGAAAATTTTAGATACATGCGCATGAACTCGTGATGGTTATCTTTATATTGTGTGTGATGACATAATTTGAATTAGCAGAATTAGTTTAGACATAAATTTTTCTGTCGTTTTCGAATTTAAGCAATCAATATCATGTAATGTAATGTTCAAGTTTTTAAAATTTATCACCGATAAATACTATAAATATCCAACAATAAATATGTACATCTTTTTTCAAAATTTTGAGTTTTCAAATTAATACAAATGTCTTCAAATGGATTGTTAAAGTACGTGGTAAAATAATAAGTTTTTAACATGCATCTACCAATTTTTAGCATGTTCTTTCTAATTCCCTTGAAGGATGGGATATTGGCAAATGTACTACAAGATATTGATTGGTAGATGCATGTTAAAAATTCACGTTAACAATCCATCCTTCAAGGAATTAGAAAGAGCGTGCTAAAAATTGGTAGATACATGTTGCCAGTGTACTACAAGGATAATAATAAGTTTTAAATTAAAGCACGAATAAACTTCCGGTTAATCTAATTAAACAATTTTACAATATTTGATAGTAAAATTCTTTAATGTCATCACTTTGTTTACCTGCTATTAGATAGCGACTAAACCAATGAAAAAGTATGAATACTAATTAATTCTAAACCGGTACAGCTGCATGTACAGCAAGTACATTAATGAATAGCGAATAAACCAATGAAAAAGTATGAATACTAATTAATTCTAAACCGGTACAGCTGCATGTACAGCAAGTACATTAATGAATAGTTCTTTTTAATGCACTAAACAACATTAGTGCGCTGAATGTGATAGAGTATAAAATTTTGGAATTAGCTGTCTGATTTGAAAAACAAAACAAAAATGTATTGTTATTTGCATTAGTCAAGTCAACTTGATATATTATATCTACCTTTTAAGGCAAAGCAGGAAATTAATTAAGTAATTAACCAAATCATGAAGTCGTCAATCATTGAATTAACCAGAAATTGTAAAAATTGCGGATTTGATTCCCAATGAATGTTGATTAATTGCACAAAGAAGTCAATGGGGAGCTTATTTTGAGCTAAGAACTCTTGAGATATATATCTCCCTTTTAGTAATGAGATATCAGGGAGTTCAATATTTTTATTAAAGATTTAAGTTCAATTAATCTAACTATTTAATATATATCTACAACAAATTTTCTATTCATATTTCAAACATGTGATATTTCACACCTAAAATATAGTTTTTTCACAAGATAAAATGCTAGTTCTCATCATAGAGTTTCATGTTGTTATGTTAGAAAAGTTTTGGTATATATATATAGCGTATGATAATTATTGTGAGTTCTTATGAAACTTTTGAAACAGCTTTATCAAATATATAAATTTCAATTTGTTTGATTTATCAATGTGCAAGATAGGAGCCAGAACAATACTCTATTATTTACTTATTTTAGAACCCCGTCCAATTTTTATTTCACTAGTCACGTATACTTGTCCTTAATGGCTCGGTCTATATAATAAAAACTTGAGCAACTAATCTAATATAATTTATTTTGTCCATTTGCTAAAAAAAATGTGAGAGGAGAAGGGATAGAGGTGATGAAACTTTTTTTTATCCTGGAAGCAGGATTAATTATTTAATTGAAGGGAAACAGCTGTAGTTGACCAGAAGAGAGGGGTGATCATGGATTGGAATTAACCATTAAAATAATAGGCTTCAGTTGACTTTGACTCCAAATCAATCCAATTTGGGTTTATTCCCGGCTCTTAGAGTAAGGCAAGAAATCCAAGTTGCAATATTTTTTTGATTGGCGGGTTCTACCAGTTGTACAGCCAATATCTTTTTTAAAGTATGAATGGCTAACATAACCTAGTCGGAGCGACACTATGGAAATATGTTCCATCCGTGCTAGGTTTTATATTTTTATTTTTAAAAAATTTAGTCAAATTTCAACTGTTAAACATGATGTTTATATGAAAATGTATTTGAAAATTAAATTTTTTATTTTTTAAAAATTTTACTATTTTTCTTATAGATAAAATTTCACTACTTTCAGATGATCTGGACTTTATAGATCAATTGATTTTCTACCTATCTAAAATAGTAGTAAAAAAATTACAAAAATGTAAAACTTGGTCTCTAATATATTTTTATATAAAAATCATGTTTAACTATTTAAATTGGTTGTTTGAACTTTGAACAATAGAGAGATGAATCCGTAGTACGGACCGATCCATAGCCTCTCTCTCATACTTTCCTATAATTTTATTATTGGGACTTCAATAACAAAGTCAGAATTTTGTGAAATAAAATTCTTAACTATAATGAAGTGATTTCTATAAATTAATTGAATAAAACTAAATTAATAAAATAAGTTCGACGTTCGTTTCAAAAAAAAAAAAATGGGGGTGGGGGGTGGGGCATACATCAATTTTTTTATAAAAAGCATTTCTTTTAATGGGTAAGAGAGAGAGAGATGTTATATTTTTTTTTCTTGATTGAGGAGGTAAAGATAAATGCTTAATGGAAACATAGGTGCAAGGGCTGGCCAATTAGACATTTTTTTTGTTGGTATTTTTTTTTTTTTTTGCCACTCTCTCCCTTGCACTTATATAGCATATATCAAATGCATGTTCCCGTTACAATCTCACAAAAAGCATTTTTGCGATTAATCCAACCGTCAAATATAATCAATTACAAATAACTGATACAAGGAAAAGGCAATGGGGAATCAAGTCTTCAATCCATTCTAATTTTATAACGTGAAAACAAATTAATGCAATTCAAATGTGTTCACCAAGTCCAAATGTTTTGGAATTTTATTGTTATTTATTAAAATAATACAACACCTCTCTAATTAGGGCTATTAAAATCCCAATAAATTTAGAATGTATGGCAAGTGGCATCCAATACTCTGATTATACGACTAAGTAAAATAAGCAATACATTCCAAATAAAAATAGCTGGATAGCTGGATAGAGACAGAAATCAGAGAAATTAACAAACAAAAAACACCAAATTAAATTTAATTTATGGACGTCATTCTTGTTTACCTCCCAAAAGCTAAGTAGAAGACGAAATTAAGAACGGTTTGATGTACATCAAATTAAATTCGGTTCAATGTCATATTAAAATCGTCTGATTCGTATCAAAATTTGCACAGATACGTAAAAATTAGTATAAATCAATGCATGTACATCTTGATGCAGAACGAATGACTCTTTTCGAACATCAGACTGAATTTAATACGACTGCCTCTCGATCCAAAATTTTTATTTATACCATCTTAAATAAATACATATGCAAAAAAATCGGCCTCTCGGTAGAATAATACAAATTTTATGGGAATATATGCACACAAAAAAAAAATGACAAAGTCAAAGAACTACTAAAGTACAAGACATCCAATAATCACAAATTTCGCAAGTAGAACAAATCTTGAACAAACATGCAACCACAGCATTTAATTGGGTGGACTCCTCGCATTTTGCGAGAGGTAAAGAGAGAGGGAGGGGGGGTGAGAATGAAAGAGACATCTTGGGAAAAAATGTTACATCGGATATATATATTTTTTTTATCACAGGCTAACATAAAAAAAAATACTTTTAGAAATTAAAAAGAATTGGAAACAAGATAGAAGATTTTTTTGATAAATAGATAAAATAAAATCAATAAACTATTTTAATTGGTTCGGTCCTACTGATTTTCACACCAATATCACACAGTGTTGAAAATTAATGACCGATTCATTAGTTCAGTCTCATTAACATGTCCTCAATAGTACTGACTTATAAATAATTCAGTTCTATTGATTTTTCACTCAATGTAAATTGATTTATACACTAAATGCACAGTTTCTACTGGACTCTTTGGATTTTATGTGATCAAAGCTTACATTAACTTTCGAAAAACTAATGTGAACGAACTATTAATTTTGTTCCAGTATAAAAAGAAAAAACAATCCACCTCTTTTTCGTTAATTTGATAGTTTTAATCTCAAACCATGTTAGGATCTCACCTAACATACTTTGGCATAATTTTCCGAATGGACCAAAAATTCCCACAAATCCCATAAAAGTGTGGATGCGATGCCTTTTTTATTGTTTTGTTTCAATAGTTCTTTTACAGTTGTAAAAATTCAAAATTATCAAAATTATTCACAAATTTTTACGAATTATTTTCCAATTATGCTCAAATTATTTGAATCTATATTCTTTCTTAAAACTTCATTTTTTTTATATATTTATATGCACTATAACAAAATAAATTATTCTCCAATTATATTCAGATATTAATAATATTTTATCTTTATCGATTTTTTTAATTCCTAATTTGTCACAATGCTAATAAGTAGCTAATCGACGGATGGATGCAATTTAGAAACTTCAACAAAAAAAAAAATGGGACTGAAAAACAATCTTTTCCTCCTTAAGAAACCCGGCACATAAAATGATGGCCCAAGAAATAAAAAAAATACAGTATCCTGAAGTACATTTTAATCATATCAACATGCTGGAATGATAAATCGACAGGAATAACAAAGAAACTTGATGGCCTAATTAAAAGTTTAAAGTCGTTTCCTGAGATGCCCAAAAAAGGAGACACGGAAGGAGACACGGGAGGAGACACGGACAATGATCCTAACACTGCAAGAAAATGTTTCGATACTGTTCAAAATGTCTAAACTGATAAATTTTAAAGTGACAACTGTCAAATACATATTGCAATTATAAATGTATTTGTAGAATAAAAAAAAAAGACGCGGAGCAAGAACTTTGAGAGGAGAGAAATCTACATCAGTTATCTAGATCTGTCAAGGACAAAAATTATTTGCTTTTGACATTTTTACGAGCACATCTCTAATTCCAGCACGAACTTGCTAGATCCATTCTTAAAATTAACAATACAAGCTTATGTATTTCGGTGAGTAAAAAAAAATTAAATATTATCTTGATTAAAGAAATCTTCCAAAATTTTGCTAATGGTTGCCAGGTTAGGGTCGGTGCCAAAAGGAGAGTATATCCACAATCTTAATTGATCAATTAAGTAATGTTAATACCAAACAAGTGACTTCAAACATAGACGTGTCAATGCAACTTACATTTCAGGGCAATAAAAGTTTATTAAACAACTTATCCGTCGATGTATTGACATTAACATAGAAAGCAATAATAAAAGGCAATGGGAAATTAAGTCTTCAATCCATTCTTAGTTTATAACGTGAAAACAAATTAATGCAATTCAAGTGTGTTCACCAAGTCAAAAGGTTTGAAATTTTATTATCATTTATCAAAATAATATAACACCTCTCTGATTAGGACTACTTAAAAATCCAATAAATGTAAAATGTTGGCAAGTGGTATCCAACACTCTGGTTATACGACTAACTAAAATAATCAACACAATCCAAATAAAGATTGCTGGATAAAGACGGAAATAAAAAGAAATTAAGAAAAAAAACACCAAATTTAATTTAAGGACGCCATTCTGGTTCAGCTCACTATAGCCAAGTACAAGACGGAATGGCGACGGTTTGATGAATATCGACTCAATTCAATCTAATATCAGGTTTAAATTGACAATTTTTTGTATCCAAATTTGTACAAATAATTTTAAATTTCATATGAATCAAATGTATCCGAATCTTGACGTTATCATACCGCCCCTCCGTAGAACACTAATACAAAATTTGTGGGAATATGTACCAACAAAGCTGAATAGTCAAAGAATTACTAAAGTACGATGCATCCAATAATCTTGAACAAATTTTGATTAACATGCAACCTAACCTGTTTAATCGACTTTATCCATTGGCCGTTGCCTTAAATAAAAAAAATAAAATAAAAAGTCTGGCCGTTCCATCATCTGTGACAGCATTTAATTGGGTGTACTCACATTTTGTGACAGGAAAGGACAGCAAAGAGGAAGTTAGAATGAAAGAGGCATCATAAAAAATTGTTAGATCGGATTATCAGAAAATCACTGTTTTAGATAGATACAAAATTACTGTTTTGGCTGATTCAAAATTATCTGAAAACGGTACCTATTCAAAAAAAATAATAATAATTTAAAAATATAAAAAATTTGATCTCCAAGCACATTTTAATATGAAAATCATATTGAGCTGTTCATATTGACTGTTCATATTTTAAAAACGAAGATAAGAATGTAAAACATGATTAGAGCACAAAATTAGTGGTGCATTTTAACTCTACTCTTATTGGAAACAATAAGGGATAGTTTTTTTTTGATAAATGTATGAAACCAATTCGGTATTATTAAAACATAAGTGAATATGAATCTCTAATTGAAACGTAAATTAATTTATACATTTAATTTACAGCTTCTAGTAGGGCCGAGTTAATGGTTCGGGTATTTTCTGAATTTCTTGTGATCAAAGTTGTAACTTCCAGAAACTATTTGAAAAAAGAAAAGAAAAAAACCTTGATTTCAAAGAAAAAAATACTCAAAAAAAAACATGCAGTTTCTCTCCAATAATGCAAGACACGGGAGGAGACACGGCAGATGATCCTAACACTGCAAGAAAATGTTTTGATACTGTTCAAAATGTCTAAACTAATTGTGCACAATTAAAATTTGAAGTGACAACTGTCAAATACATATTGCAATTACATATGTGTTTGTAAAATTGACAACAACAAAAAAGGCGTGGAACAAGAGCGTTTTCTAAATAAATCCAAGAATAGAAATATATCTTGATTCCAGCACGAATTTGCTAAAAAAAAATATTATCTTGATTTAAAAAAAATTCCAAAATTTTGATAATGGTTGGTATGGTAGCTTGGTGCCAAAAGGGAATTCACATCCTCCACTGTACCGTAATAGGGAATCTTTTACAATTACTGGATCTGGACCGTTCTTTTTAACTTGGCACGAATCTCAAAATCCCAATAATACTACCCCTGCGCTAGCTCGAATCTCAAAGCAGCTGAGAGTTAATCTCAAACCGTAAAGTGAAGGGAATCTTTTACGGTAATGGAGAGGATACTTGTCCTCCAAAAGCAGGGTATATCCAGCATTTTTCAAGGCAAAAAAAAAAAAGTTTATTAATTGATCAATAAAGTAATTACTCACCCTGTGCTGCTTGAAGTTGAAGATATGATTTCATCATCAAATATTCGTCACCATTGAAAGCAAGGACATATGCACTTCCGCGTACAAGTTTGTTTTTTTTTTGGAAGCAGTCAATGTACAAGTTAATTCAAACAGAGACGTGCCAATGCAACTTACATAATTAAAAGATTAGTTTATTTAACAATTTATCTCTCTATGTTTTGGCATTAACATAGCAACAGCGAATTGCAAGGATACCTCAAAAAAATTAATAATGTGGACAGATGATGACAGGCATGGACAATTTATTTTGAGTGAGGCTATGGTGCTATGCATAGCACCAATGACTAGTGTACTACGGCTCAATATGGTACTTTTTAAAATTCTAACGGTCGATCCGAACCGTTCAATGTGATATTCATATGAATATGTACTTGCAAACTAAATTTTATATTTTTTTGAATTTTTTTATTATTTTTTTAGATAGGTAGAATTTTGATGGTCCAGAATTTTCAGAAAACACTGATTTTTCTACCTATCTAAAAAAATAGTAAAAAAATTCAAAAAAATATAAAATTTAGTTTGCAAGTACATATTCATATGGTTATCACATTGAACGGTTCGGATCGACCGTTAGAATTTTAAAAAGTTCTATATTGAGCCGTAGTACACTAGCCATCCGTGCTATGCATAGCACCATAGCCTCACTCATTTATTTTTTCTGATATGGAACATTTTTACTTGCATGGACATAAATTTCTGTTGACGTGTGCATGATTCTTTGCTGATGCTGATGTTGATATCAGCACTTCATATTTTGTTTTAGATAAAAAAAAAAAGTAACAGCGTAATTTGATTACAATAAACTACCTTTGGTAATTTAGAATGAAAAATAAAAATAAAGTTCTGTCAATAATATGCAATGAAATCTTAATTATTTTCAGTGATTTAGAACGAAAAAAGAAAAAGTTTAGTGACTAAAATGTGGCAGATTGAAGAAAAAGTTCAGGAATCGATCGAGGAATTTGATTTAACTAATAGATATGTTGATCATCGCCTTTGTCAGAAGCAATTATTTAAGAAAAGAAAAAAGAAAGATCATCTAGGATTAGTGATTCAAAGTTCAGATCATGCCCAACAGCGATGGAGCTAGAATTCATATGGTGCGCGGTAACTCAAAGTTTGAGTTTGAATCTGGCCTGTTAATTACAAATTGACACAAAATTTAAAATTGTCAGCTTCTTATTAATCTATCTCCTAATTCAGCCGACCCGATTTTACTAATTTTTTCAATGATACTGAAAACATAAGTGTTGCATTTCGTCCTTATTATGTTTTATCAATTGATTTTATTTTTTTTTGTAAAAAGGTTGCAAGGTCCGTTTCATTTCGAAACTGTTTTAAAGTTACATAATCTAAATAGTCTAGAAAGTAGTAAGCATGGGCAAACAGTCCCAGGAGCAAACACCTAACTATCAACTCCAGCGAATATAGCAGGAAAGAAACAAAAGAGACAGTAGAAACAAAACAAAGGATAAACTAGTAAGTCTAAATAGAGCAGTAGAAGAACAAAATGTTTTTTTATGAAGCAGAGCTGTCTGTCTCCTCAGATGCAGCGGAGAGTTGGAGGGCCGCAGTAGAAGGGATAGCTTGCACAGGGATGAGGTTGATATCTGAAGGAAGCCATTGACTCACTGTTGCATCCTCTTCCCCAAGACCTGTCCAATAAACCATAGAAGAGATAATTGAGAGAATAATGGTTTTCCCTGAGGAGCATTGTTTATGCTCAAAACAAATAACATTTCGTTGTTTCCAAATGCACCAAGCAAGGGCACTAAAGGCCACCAGGAAATATTGTTGGAAGTGGTGAGGTAAAGCATAGGCAAAATTCATAATATCATCAACAGAATGTCAAAAGCTGAAATATAGTTGACTTTGGCCTAACCAAAACCAGATTTGTCTCACAAAAGAGCATTGGATAAATAAATTGTCAACAGTTTCAAGATGGTCACAAAAATGACATGTAGTAGAACCTGTCCAGCCTTTCTCAAGCAAGTTATCTTTAGTGAGAATTCTATCTTGTGTAAGGAGCCACATAAAGACTTTAATTTTTGGAGACAATTTAGAATCCCACCAAAGCATACAATGAGAATGTTGGACTCTAAAAGAAATGAAGGTATATAGAGATTTAACAGTAAATTGCCCATTAGGCTCTCTGATCCAACTTAAAGAATCATGAGGTTGAGAGGAAGAAAAGTTGAGAATGAGGGAAAGCAATTCCTCCCAATCTCTAGCATCAACACCCGTAGGGGTTCTTCGGAAAGAGATGATATGTCCCCGTGTGAGTAGGACCTCCTGAAGGCCTATGTTAGGGTTGGTACACAGTTTGTATAGATAGTGATAGTAAAGAGATAAGAGACAAGTTCCAAACCACACATCTGACCAAAATTTGACATTAGTATTAAAACCAGGTGTAATAGTGAGGCTACAATCCAATAACTGGTGCAAAGATTGAATATTGTCCCAAAAATATGAAGGAGGGAGATGGTAAGAAGAATAGTTAAGGAGGAAAGTTGATTTCCAAAGACCCTGGAAACTAGAATTTTTAAGTTTCCAAAGCCATTTAGTGAGAAGAGCAATGTTCATGTGATCAATGTTCAAGATACACATACTACCTTGTTGTTTGGGCATGCAAATAGTAGGCCAGTTGAGTAAAGCATATCTTTTTTTATTGGTACCATAACCCTGCCACAGAAATTTAAGTCTAAGGACATCAATTTTTTGTAACACTGTGGTTAGAACCCGAAAGAGTGAGAGAGCATATAAAGGAACTGAATAAAGTGCAGAATTGAGTAAAGTGAGTCTCCCACCAATGGAGAGGAGTTGCCCTTTCTAACTTTGTAATTTCTGTTCAAATTTGATAAGGAGAAAATCTCAATCCTTAATAGCTAATTTTCTGTTATGCAAAGGGAGACCAATGTATTTCAAAGGGAATTTGCTAATTTTGCAGCCAAAAGTAGCTGCAGCATTGTGAGTGAGGTCATTGTCAAGGTTGTTTTATCATGCACTTAGAAAAAAAATTTAAAGCGATAAGAAAAAGAAACAATAATGATGCAAAGCCATGAAGACCCACCAGTAAGAATTCTCGACGTATAATGTTTGTTTTCAGAAAATATTATGTTTTTGTTTTTTTAGGTTGCTTGAATTTTCTCTCGGGTCGCAAGAATTTCCTACGGACTTAACACATGAAGAGAGGCTAATTTCTTATTTAATCTATTTAGACAATTATCTGTTTCTTTATTTATTCTAGACCAACACAACCTTACAAAGCCGAGATTTTTATTAATATCCAAAGTTAATTAGAAATTAATATTTATGCCCAGAATTTCCGACTTTCGCCAAAAATGTCCAAACCGGCCATAAAATGGTCAGCTTACGTAATTTACTCTTTTTTTTTTTTAGAGAGACACTATGAAGAGCAAAATAATGAAATATAACACTGAAAATTTGAATTTTTTTGTTTAAATTATTTGTTAGATTATTTTTTTTAATTTAAAATTAGCATATTTATACTAAAATATACTAGATTACTTGAAATTATGCTGAATTACACTATATTACAATAAATTATGTTGAATTATACTAAATTATGTTAAATTACGCTAAATTACAATAACTTCGCTAATTATGCTGAAATACGCTAAACTACGCAAAATTACGCAAAAGTAGACTTATTTTGTGTCATCTTTCATGAATAATAAAAAATAGTAAAAAATTCAGAAAATAGTAAAAATTGGTATTCTACAAGTTCATTATGTAACTAATTTACTGAGCTACTTAGATTGAATAATAGAAATGAAAATCTTAATCGGAAACTTCAACTCAAGTTTTGAGGCTCTTCCCTTTGTTTCTTGACAATTCTGAATTTTGATATATGGCATCGAGGGCACTGACGCATGTGTATTTTTGCAAGCTTTCCGAAAAGTGGTCATTTGCTGAACTCGGACACTCGAGCGCCGTTTTATGACCGTTTGAAGTTTCGTCGTCGTTTTTCGCCGTTTCAGTAAAGATATCGTCTCTATTCATATGTAATTTAGCGTAATTTACCGTATTTTAGCGTAATATAATGTAGTTTAGTGTAATTTAACTTAATATAGTGTAATTCAACATAATTTCAAGTAATTTAACATATTTTAGTATAAATATGCTAATTATATATCAAAAGAAATAATCTATCAAATAATTTAAAAAAAAATTCAAATTTTCAGTGTTAGATTTCATTATCTTGCTCTTCATAGTGTCTAAAAAAAAAAAATAAGCCGGCCACAAAATGGCAGGCTTACGAGAAGAGTAAACCGGCCATAAAATGGCCGGTTTAGGTATTTTTGGCAAAAGTCGGAAAATTTGAACATAAATAATAATTTCCAATTAACTTTGGATATTAATAAAAATCTCGGCTCACAAAGAATGGCTTAATATTCATATTATCCAAAGAATTATAACTTGTTTTTCTTGTCTTAGTGTGTTTACAAAAGCAATTATTCTTGCTGTTTGTCACAAAATATAATAAGACCCACTAGTAGCAAGCCCAACGATTTCATCTTCAATAGTAAAACTGTAAAAGGAACTCTGCCAAAATAAAAAAATAGTAAAAAGGAACACATTAATTGGACCCAACAAACTATTAAGTTGAAGTTATTCTAATGTCTACAGCTACCTAGGAAAGTCCAAGTTTTAGGTCGAATTATCGCAAATTTATTTTTTAGTTTTGAAATTCTAGGTTTTTTTGAACAGAAAATGTTATAATTTATTTTTTGTTTTAAAATATTAGAAATATATTTTATATTTCTTTAAAAATAGTTGAAATATTATATAATTTAATTTATTAAAAAAATTACAACAAATTATCCGGACAATATTTTTCAGGCCGGATTTTTTAACGACTGTAAAAAAAATAAAAATATTTTTTATATTATTGAAAAAAAATAAAAATATTTTGAATCTGAGTTATGAATCTCGATTAAAAATCATTTTAAAGTATTTTTTATACATATCAAGAAATAACTTTTTAAATATTTTTATTTTTTCTAATAACACAAAGAAATATTTTAATTTTTCTTACTACCACGAAAAATCCAGTTTAAATAATGTTAATTCAAATTATTTGTAACAGCCTTTCTAATAATTAAATTACATAATATTTCATCTATTTTATAAGAAATATATAATATATTTCTAATAATTCAATAAAAAAATAAAAAAATTATTACATATTCAGTTTTTTTTTTAAAACTCAAAATCAGAAATTTATTTTCCGATTTTAAAATTCCAAAAGCCAAAAATTTATTTTCTAACCAAAACCACAATTTTTTTTACAAATTCTAAAACCAGAAATTAAATCTACAATAATTCAACTTAAAACCGGAAAATTAAATCTGCAGTTTACGCTGTTTTCAAAATCTTGTCTAAGAGCATCTCTATTGGTAAAATTGATATGCAATTGCAAACTGCTGTAAACAGCTGTCAAAAGAAACAATTGAAATTACAGGAATTTCAATTTCACTACCGCTGCATCGTTGAAATTAGCTTGAAATTGTCAAACCGCCGCATGAGCGATATCACCTCATTTTTTTTAGGGTAATTATATCTTCCCCCATCTATCCATCCCCCATTTCATCCCCCAACTAACTAATTACCTTTTCTAACTATAATTACAAAATCTAACTACCTAATGGCCCTACAAATTAATTACCCAATTTTCTCCATTTATTTCTTTCCTCTTTCTCCCTCCCTCTCCCACCTCTCCCACCTCTCCCTCTCCACCTCCGCCTCCGCCTCCGCCCGCCTCTCCCACCTCTCCCTCTGTGCCTCCGCGCGCCTCTCCCACCTCTCCCTCTCGCCTCCGCCTCCTCTCCCACCTCCGCCTCCCGCCTCCCGCCTCCCGCCTCCCACCTCCCACCTCCGCCTCCTCTCTCTCCCACCTCCGCCTCCGCCGGGTTAGATCCATCACTGTCGACCGCTGGATCAGATCCGTCATGTCTATGTTCCTCTTCCTCATGCAGTAGCGAGTTATTTGCAAAGAACAAAGCTTCATTAATGGTGAATTAGACCAATGCGTACTAAGTACATATGGATGAATACTTAATGTTTTAGAGATGAATACTTCAACGTTTATGGATGAATACTTAATATCTTAGGCATAAATACTTTAACTTATATGTATGAATACTTGATATCTTATGGATGAATATTATTCGGCTGCTCTTGTAAAATTAATCGAGGTATGCACATATGTTTGTAATACTCTTGGTACATTAACTATTTACACTTACACGACGATGATGAATACTTGCTCGATGAGAGATGAATACTTGTGACGAGGTATGAATACTTGTGCAACGGACAACTCGAAAGTATGTCATCATGGATCTCATTTGAAAGAGAAAATTGTGTAGAAGACATTCGTGGTTTTAGATTTGCAAAATTCCTCACAGATCGTCAGAAATATTAGTTAGATTGAACGGAGAAAAAAAAACCCATCTCTAAAAACGTATAAAAGATGAGTGATTGATGTGTCCAAATATGCTTATATTGCAAAGATGAATACATTTATATAGATGGATGAATGCTAGTTGTGTTACAGATGAATACTTTTTTTGCAAATTTCTAAAATGAGCTGAAGGTAGTTAGAAGTCCCCCCACTTAATTAATGCGCTGACGGTTATGCGGTCTCCCACTTAATTAATGCTCTGACAGTTGTGCGGTCCCCCACACATGTTGTTTGTCCCCTACTTTCTTGTTGTAATATATCCAAATATATTTCTATTGTAAATGTGAATACTAGTTGTGTTACATATGAATACTTTTCTGCAAATTCCTAAAATACGCTGACAGTTATGCAGTCCCCCACTTAATTAATGCAACTGACGGGATGAAACGGGGGATTGTTCACGGGGAGAGCTAGGCGGACCCTTTTTTTTATTCGCTGACCTCTTCTTCTCCTTCAATTTCACTGATTTTATTTTTTCTTCCATCACCCTTTCCCCTGATCTCCACTCATTTTTTTTTTCGCCTGTCTCCATTCATCTCCCTTGTTCTCCGTCAAATTACGCTGATTTCATTTTTGTTTCTTCTTCTTCCGATATCTCCATCACTTTTTCTATTTCGAACAATAATATTCTACCAAAAATAAAATACGCGACGTTCTAAATAGACCATGCAACATGCGGATTAACCTGCTAGAAAGAATAAATCAATAACATTTCTTCATCATCCTCGTGTTAAATGACAAATGTCAAAATTCCTTTGCCTACTAAGTCTAAAAAAAAAATAATACACAAACTCCTCGCTAATGTAAGAAACATCCCTACCTTTGAAGATCATGAACCACCTTCAGATTACATAAAGAACTGATTGATTTTACCAGGGGAATAAATCTACAAAATCTCCATGCAAACATAGCTCCTCATGTAAATATAAATAATGAGTAGAGAACTCCTTAGTCACTCATGACCTTGCTAGAATCGGAGTACTGGGGACATCTATGACATTTCCAGGCTCCTCTTAATTCAGTTTCCATGACATCTTCAGAAGCCTCATTTTCCTCGTCAGAATTCTTCTCCTCGTAAATTACTGGTGGGGCCTCATCTTCATCAATATAGAATAAATTCAACACTATCATATGATCTCAATTAGTACATAATTAAACAAGGAATAGACAAAAAAAAAAAGAATAGAAAATTATTCTAAATTTAATAATGCAGAAGCATACCCCACTAAATTGATAATCTATACAAGTAGATAACTTCAGTGCTGAACCAAATGTCGAAACTCTTGAATCTATCAGATACAGAACAAATAAAATAAGCAAAACATGATAAAATTTGCTACATGTTTTCAAAATATTATATAAAAAGTTCAAGTTTTTCTTTAATTTCTACAAGAACTACGTAATCCACATCAGATGAATAGTTTAGAAAGGAATATGACATCTTAAATCTTAAATTCAAATTACGCTGAACCCACCAGTACTTCACCAGTATGAACATCTTGGATATTTACATCTAAATTGTGTATAGTTTTTGTTTTCACAATTTTCAGATCACATTTTTCTGACATTTGAACATATGAACCAGTATGAGTAACAACTAAATTGTTGTAGCAGTTCCTTAGTTTTTGAAGTTTCATGCGTGTAAGCTGGTAACAAGTACCCTGAACCAATCAGTAATGCTAGGAATGGTATGCAGTAAGTTCACATAACTTTCTCTTGAGCAAAATCAAAAGTGCTCTGAATTCCAGTAATTGAGAAAAGAAGAGTACCTGAGCAATATGTTTTGCAGAGATTAGCTCCACCATGACTAATGATGCGTGCCAACTTTGTTTCCCCATGGATGCATTCCACTTCCATAGTTGTGACGATTGAGAGCAACTATAGCCCTCACGCTGCATATAATAAGAATTTATGGTAAAATCAGCAATGCGACAAAACAGATGCAAGCAGAACACACAATTATGTTTTATGAAAAAAAAAGGATACTTGCCTAGTTGGTACAGTAATTTGCTCCCACTCATTGGAATTCATCTTCTTGATTGATACCTGCAGAATATTTTTAAGTCCCCTAAATGATAAATCACACGTTAGTAGCAGATACTTGCTTAGCAATTGATAATGAAAACTCTTTCGAAAAGAAATTTTAAGATATTTGTATATATTACTAGGGTTTCTAGTCACACCTGTCAGGTTGGACTACAATTCAAAGTTATTTTACCAAATTCTTACATTTCAACAGATTTAACACCCAAAGAAAAAAAAAAAAAAGATCACCTCAAGCTGGGATCACTGATGCAAGGCGTAAATTGCAGTAATTTGGAAGTGATTTGTGTAATTTGAGGCAAAATGGATTATTTGTGACACTTTTTTTGGGTATTTTGGTGTATAACTTGGAACTCGGGTCTTCAGCGGGAGAGTAGAGTAGAGGAGCAGCAGAGCTCTTCAGCGGGAGGGAGGGGGGAACAGGGAGGGGAAGAGCGGCGACAGGAACGGTGATAATGGAGGACCGTGAACGGAAAGAGGGGAGATGAAGAAATGTTGCTCAAATCAGCAGCTCCATCGGAAATGGGAAGGGGGAAGAGGAAGAAAACGTTTCAGCTCGCGATTTAATTGGCTCTTTTTCGCTGGCGTGGGAGATTGCAATTGAAGATGAAAGCTTTCAAATTTTGAGAGCTTTCAAAATACTGAGGGACTCCGCAGCGTTGAAAGAAGAAATGAAATTGCCACGTAGCGCCAGCGTGGACTTTGCAATTTGATTTGAAAGCCGATGGAGATGCTCTAACGGGATTTAGATTTTGAAACTAAATAAATATTTTGGATATTAATAAAAATTTTGGATCAGGGACTCAGGGTAACATAGCAAATAAAAAACCCTACAGACGGAAAAAACCGCTCCAAAAATCAACAAGATACTACATATTCAAAATTAACAATCTCTACTGACAAAATATCCTAAGTGTTCTAACACAACAATTCAACATCCATAGCTCCATACAGAAATATCAGAAAACATTTAAGTACAGATTTTGCTCTTCAGAATAATGTATTTGTCCTAAGATAGGCTCCTATGCTGTTGATTTGGCCTTCTTTGGCACACGGTAGGCACCGACAACACATGCATGGTCACGCTCAAAAGGCTCCAATGTAACCTGCTCTGCTGGCTTGAACTGCTCAGCCTGCAGCTTCTTCACTTCACTTGCAAACACTGCCTCAGCTGGCACAGTCGAGTCGATACAGTTTGCCTAAATACAGTTAAACAATTTTAGTTCTTATTTACATCATTTGGAACAAAATTTTAGGTTCACATAAAATTCATCTGGTAAGGGCAAAACCGAGTTTGTTGTAAGCAATGAACCACAGTTAAAAAGTTGCACATGTATGAAGGATGTTTGAGTTAATAACTTTTATATATCTTTCTGCAATGAGTGTTTATATTAATCTCATTATTGAGTTGTTGTTTAGAATGCACTGTTTGGATTTGTTATGCTGCAGAAACTGTTACATTATTTCATCTGAAAATATACAGATAAAACTACCAGTAAAATGGGACAGATGAACATTAATAACCTCAGAATAGAAACTTATATTAACCCTAAAATATAACAGAAGTGATTGTACCTTGATCGAAATAACGAAATGACCTCCGTTCTTCAAGAAATAGGAGGCATTTAATGCTAAAATTCTTGCCTGAATGATTAAAAACAAGATAAAACGTCATATCCAAGCAAATTAAAAATACATTAAATCCTTGACATATCAGGATATCACTATAGCCTTTGCTAACTCTAATTCAGCTTAACTTTGCTAGACAACAGATGGCCCAACCAAAAAACATTTAGGAGACATTTACATTTCAAGTGAATCATTTACCAAATTGAAGCTTAATGGATTTATCCTAAACAAGAGTTGTTGTTTTGTTCATCCACTGATATTACCTTTTATTCAAATGGTAACAATTTTATACTAATGTAAATCCTTTTGTTTTTAGAAAAAAAACCTGACAAGAAAATACTTCAAAGATAACATTCAAAAAATTGAAGTACAAGATCCAAAAATCATCCAAACATGACAAAAAAAACCTTGTACTTGTACTTATAGCTAGCAAGGAAAAAGACTACTCCTAAACAAACATTATGTTCATTTTTTTGAAATACCAGGAAAAACTCCATGACAACAAAAAAAATATATTTCAAAGGAATCAAAGGACAAACAAAACAAAAAAAGTAAACAAAAATTAGAGCTGTGAATTGCATCAGATACTCAATTGTAATCATCCAAAGATGTAGTTAAGGGGAATCCGAGTATATAAATCTCATCATTGGTATATTTGGAAGGAATCAAAGGTTATAAATAAAACAAAATGAAAATGTAAACACAAATTAGAGGGTACTTGAGTTGCATCAGATACTCATTTCTAATCATCCAAAGATGTAGTTAAGGGGAATCCGAGTATATAAATCTCATCATTGGTATATTTGGAAGGAATCAAAGGTTATAAATAAAACAAAATGAAAATGTAAACACAAATTAGAGGGTACTTGAGTTGCATCAGATACTCATTTCTAATCATCCAAAGATGTAGTTAAGGGGAATCCGAGTATATAAATCTCATCATTTGCTTGTGCCATCATACCCAAAAACTCAGAAATCATACCAAAAGTAGTATTTTGGCAAGAAAAAACAAGCAATAATTCAATGACTATATATGGAAATTATTTTACACTATACCATAACAACGGAAACTCATTCCGAGGTGGAAATGGCCTCTAGAATTTTCCAGAGGAATTAACTAGAGAAAAGTGTACCTGGTCAGGTTGTGCCACATCAGAGAAAATGACATCAACCATACCAACCAGCATGCGGTACCTGGCTGGATGCCTTGCATCCTCAATGATCGGTATCACATTTGTTCTCTTCTTGGCCATGTTAACCAAATCTCGGCCACTTCTATGTGAGAACTCAACCGCATATACAACTCCAGTCTGTCATACAGTAAAATGTTTTCAAGTAAAAAATAATGTTCAAGACCTAAGAATAAAGATATAATAAAATATTAATATGGTTTAGAACTTACCGGCCCCACAAGGTCAGACACATGGGAGACAGTGGTACCAGAAGCAGCACCAAGATAGAGAACCTTAGTTCCAGGGGCCTGAAATTTTAATTAGTATCAGATATAATGAACAAATTCAACAAGTGTCAACATATATTAAGCAAATTTCATTCTTTACAAAACCGACATGCTCAAGAATTACACTAGTCCACCAAGAAAGATACAGATCTAATTAGTGAATTTCAGAGCTCCTGGTAACAGAACCAGATATACTAACTGGTTCTCTTTACAAAAAGGGAGTGTACTAGAACCAGACTAATAAATTAAACTAATCAGACTATACATTAATCTACATGAAAAAATGCAGTCTATCATTACTAGAACCACAGTATAAACACGCTAACATTTAATTAACTAATCTACTAGAAATATCAAAAGATAAGTTGAAAAAACTTACAATCCAAATGTTGTCCACACCACCAATTATAGCAGCTGCCAGCTTGGATCTAAATGGATTCCAGACCCGATACTCAACTTTTGTTCCATCCTCACTCTACAAATCGTTAAAAAAATAAACTTTATTACACTAAGCCACATTTTCCTCGAATGAATCAGATAGATCTAAACCAAATCCAAAAATAAAGAAATGAAATAAAAAAACCTGAACAGAGATGCGCTTTTCTCCGTAGACAGATTCTCCAGCGGCCATGTTCTTCGTGCAAAGCGCATCCTCCTTTCCCTTCGCCAAAAACACACCATCGTGCCTGTGAGGCACCACTGTAACCTTCGCTCCACCCTTCATACCTCCTCCTCTGCCACCTCTGCCGCCTCTCCCTCCTCCTCTCATACCGCCACGACCTCTTCCGCCGCCTCTGCCGCCGCTGTCACCTCTACCGCCAAAACCTCTCCCGCCGCCATCCCGGCCTCTTCCTCTTCCTCCGCTGGCACTGCCTCCCCTGAAAGGAGAGCCGCCACGCCCTCTAATTGGTGCCCTCATATCTCTGAATTGAATAAAAACTGAGAGGAGGCGGACTGCGCTAGGGTTTTAGTAAACGAGGGTTTTAAGAGTGAAGGAGAGGAGGCTGACAGTGGCAGCTTGTTTTTATAGATCAAGATTAGGGTTTATGCTCTTTCCGTACACAGCAGCACTATAGGACTGGGATCGCTATATGGGCTTTTTTGGGCTGGTCTTAATGGTCCGTTTATTAAGAGTACTCCGAAGTTTAATTACTAGGGCGAATGAACAAGATAAATAGCAGCGGTATTCACTTTATTACTGTCGAATTTATAACTCAAAAGGTGAAGAGAGGTGAACGGAAAAAATCCTAGTTATTTCATTATGATTTGTTTATTCTCAATGTAGATGAAAAGGAAAATCATTTTTTTTCTTTTTTTTTTCTTTCTATTTTCTTTTTGTTCATTCCAATTCAAAAGCATACTCTAGGATGTGCTTTCAAAAAAAAGCGGGTAATTTTTTGTATATCCCTCAAAAATATTGAAATTACGTTTTTTCCTTCTAAAATTTATAATATCGTATTTGTCCTTCTAAATTTCAAAACTCACAAATTTACTCAATTAATTGTATTTTTCAATGTTTTAAATAGCATTTATAGCGTCATAGCGGGAAGGCTACAAAAAAAGCTATAGCGAATAGCGTAGCTATAGCGGAAGCTATTCCAAATAGCGTTTTTTTTTTTTACAAAAATTATATTATATATTTGTACTATATATTAACATTATCTAAAGTTTCATAGAACAATAAATAACACTAAATTAATTAAGAAATTATAATATTCATATTGAACTAGTACAAAAGTCGATGGTTCAAAATATCCATAATAATATCATAATTCATAAACTATCGATCTTTTTCTATACAAAATATCTTAAGCATTATGATTCATTCTCTTTTTTTTCTATACAAAATAAATTTTATGAATCTTTATTTAAGCCCATATAAATTGCCTAAAAAAGCCCAATATGCATAGCGCGCAAATAGCGCGCTACACGCTATGCGCTATAGCGGACCGCTATTACCGCTATAGCGGCCGTAGCGCAATTAGCGTATTTTCATGTCATAGCTTAGCTTTTAAGGTCCAAAAACGCTATAGCGGCGCTATAGCGCGCTATTTAGAACACTGGTTTTTTAATAAAAAAAACTCATTTTAAATTTATATGTACCATTTTTACCCTTCATTAAAAGAATAAAAAAAATTGTAGCATGTATACATAAATGACCCATTTGTGAGGACAAATTGTTCATTTATCTACTTTTGATGCATACACGTTGACATTTAGGTATATACCTGTGTGTACGTCACAAGTAGAGAAATGAATTATTTGTCCTCACAAATATGTAGTAGAATGGATATTTATTAGATTACATATTTTTCTTTTAATAAAGGGTAAAATGAGAAATTATAATTTAAAATGAGTTATAATAGAAAAGACAATGAATTATAAATTTTAGAAGCGTAAATATGATATTATAAATTTTAGAAGGAGAATTATAAATTTTAGAAGCGTAAATATAATTTTAATATTTTTGAGAGATATACGTAAAAATTCTCAAAACAAAAAAAAAAATAGAAAGAGGAGGGAATAAATTGATGGAGTGATGAAAGAAATGACAAATTTTGCTTCACTTTCGTATACATCAATTTTGAGGGGACGGAATAGTTCATTGAGAAGGTAGAAGGGATGAAACATGCCCCCTTCCTTCCTCTTTACATCTTGTTTGGATGGAGAGTAGAGGAAGGGAAAGGAGGTGACAAATAGAAGGAATGTAATGGAATAGAAAGGAAGATTAATATATTTAATCTTTTCATGTTTGAATGATTAATGAGGAAAAATAAATTTAATTTTTCTTTCCGTCTTATTTCTTGTTTGGTTAATTAAAATGACAAAGAAACTTAGATGGCAATTATACAGGTAAGATAGGGTTGGGTATATTTGTGTCATTTTTTTTTTAAATATTTGCAACAAAATTTATTTCCATCCGTTACACTCCAAATCGGGAAGGAAATCGATTATATTGATTATAATTATGCAAGGTTAAATCTTTCACTCCTGGAAAAAAAAATGTACCCTTCATCTCCGACATAATTTTGTCAACCAAACACGATTCGAGATAAACTTTTCTTTTCTTTCCATTCCCTCTCTTCCTCTACTCTCCATCCAAACAAGATGTTATTAAACCGTGGATCAAATAACTTCTTAGTTTAAACAAGCAACTTTCACTGTTTCATCTATGTGTAAGGAGGTAGTAATACGAACTGAAGCATGGTTAGGTTGTTAGATATTGTTGTAAATTTTTAGAGTTACAGAGATCGAGATTATCTAATTCTAATTATAATTAGATGGTATGCACATGCTACTGTTGTTGAAAACTAATTATTGGCCAAATCTACATTTAAATATTAAAGAAAATAATAAATAGGAATAAAGACAAAAATTTACTGCGTTTCAAGCAATTTCTCTGCCATATCACTGCTACAAGGTTTTATTTTGAATGCTTAACATTTACGGGTTTGACGAAGTTTCAGATTTTCTTGGAATTGGATTGATTATTGGTCTGTATGATTTGATTTTTTTTTTTTAATTTAAGTCTGAATTAGGCCTGCTGTTGGGGTTATTGGAGGAGTTCTTTTGATCGTATCAAATTTTGTCATGCTTAGGCTAACTCAGAGGCTAAGAGTGTGCTCTATAAGAAGAGAGAGGAGGGGTAACTTTATTTTTTTTGCAGAAAAATGCTCTTTTAGTGCCATTACATGGGTCGGTAACTTAAACACGGTCCTGCACAGAAAAAAAAATTAGCAAAAAAACATACGTAAATCAAATAATCGCTCAATGTTCTTCAAAAAAAATATATAAATCTCTACAATGTAGTTGACTTGCACAAAAAGAGAGTTTGGTACCAGTGTTGTAACAACAAAATCGGAACTTCCAACTTAAAAGTCGATGTTTGCATACCTGATAGCCCCTTGACCTACATTTGAGGTGATTGATCCTGCAAGTCAATGTTTGCATACTTGATAACAAAAATTCAATGTTTCAGATTTATATTGGATTGATTATTGGTTTGTATCATTTGATTTTTTTTTTTTTTAGAATCAAGCTTGCTGTTAGGGTTATTGGACGAGTTATTTCAATCGAATCAAATTTTGTCATGCTTAAGCTAATTCAGAATTTAAAGGTGTGCTTTAGAAGAGGGGAGAGGAGGGGTAATTTTTTTTTTTTTTTTTTGCAGAAAAATACTGTCTTAGCATCATTACACGGACTGGTAACTTAAACACAGCTCTGCTCATAAAAAACATATGTAAACCAAATAATCGCTCAGTGCTCTTCAAAAAACATATGTAAATCTCTACGACGTAGTTGACCTACAGAAAAAGAGAATTTGTTACCAGTGCTGTAACAACAAAATCAGGACTTCCAACTTACAAGTCGATGTTTTCATACCTGATAGCTCCTTGACCTACATTTGACAAGTCAATATTTGAATAATAAGAATTCAATGGATAGACAAGTCTTTTAAACAACACCACATCTTGTAAAGTGACCGTGTATCTTGAAGCCACCTCTCTTTCAGAAATGGGTTGCGTCTGATATCCATCAGACTCACATTTGAGTCTGATGAGTTCCTCTACCGTCCGATCCACTTTAAGATCTGTGCACACCGTTTCAATATCCGTGGACATTTGCTTTAAGATTCCTGCCAATCCAGTGCATACGGATCTTAAAACGAATAGAGGAATCTATCAGACTCAAATTTGAGTTTGATAGACGTTGGACGCAAACTTCTCCCATTCTATGCGAGAGTAGTCATTAATTGTGCATAACGTGCATTTGGATCATCAAAGAAATAGAACAATATTATTGTTATTTGGATTAATATGTGAAAATACTAATTTTAATAGTGTAAGAACAATATTAGTATTAAGTTAGTGCTATTACGAATAATATAATTATTGTTTAGATCATATATATAATTCGGAATAGTACTAATCTGATGAATGTTAATTCGTTATTTCTATAAAACGTTGAATGTGCAAAACAACGCTAATGTAATGCTATTCTGAAAAAAAAAAAATGAAACACATTTAAATGAAAATAACAACATTATTATCGGTTAATGTTATTTTCGTACATCTAAACATACTCGTTGCGTGTTATTTAAATAGGTCAGTTATTGGCAAAAGAATTTGGGCTCTTCTGGGACTATGAACCTGAAAAAAAACAGACTTAAATAAATAAAATCGGATAAAAAATAAAAAATCCAGAAGTATGTAATCGGATCTCCATTTGTTTATCCCTATTTTGACAGTCCTTATCGTATCCATTCATTAACTTTTGAACGGACCAGATAAATTCTCTTATTTTATCTGTTTCTTAAAATAAGTTGACAACATAAACAACAAGGTCAGGATGGCCGAGTGGTCTAAGGCGCCAGACTCAAGTTCTGGTTCTCGTGAGAGAGCGTGGGTTCAAATCCCACTTCTGACAAACTAATTTTTTCATTTTTCGTTGCCTGCCAAACTGGTTCCCCTGTTCAGCGAGAAGTTTCTCGCTCCATTTTTTCTTCTCTTCTCGATGTTTTCGCTCTCTCCAAGGGATTTTTTTAAAAAACGTAATTAAAATAATTAATTTTATAAAAATAACATGATTACTTCTTTTTTTTACAAAAATCATAAAAACCGAACTGCCAATTTGGTCTGAAGGATTTTTTTTTTCTCTGGACCAAATTGGCAATTCGGTCTAGCCTTTTTTCACAGTTCCCCACCATCTCCTGTGTGGCCTTACGTGTAACTCCTCCTGGACCGAATTGGCAATTCGGTCCAGAGGCTTTTTTAGCCCAGACAGAATTGTCAATTCGGTCTAGGCTTTTTTTTTTTTAGAGACACTAAGAAGAGCAAAATAAAAAAATCTAACACTAAAAATTTGAATTTTTTGTTTAAATTATTTGTTAGATTATTTCTTTTGATTTATAATTAGCATATTTATACTAAAATACACTAAATTACTTGAAATTATGTTGAATTACACTATATTACGATAAATTATGATAATTACACTAAATTACGCTAAATTACAATAACTTCGCTAATTATACTGAAATACGGTAAATTACGCTAAAGTAGACTGATTTTGTCTCATCTTTCATGAATCATAAAAAATAGTAAAAAATTCAGAAAATAGTAAAAATTGGTATTCTACAAGTTCATTATGTAACTAATTTACTAAGCTACTTGGATTGAATAATAGAAATGAAAATCTTAATCGGAAACTTCAACTCAAGTTTTGAGGCTCTTCCCTTTGTTTTTTGGTGATTCTGAATTTTGAAATCTGGCATCGCGGGCATGGACGCATGCGTATTTTCGCAAGCTTTCCGAAAAGTGATCATTTGCTGAAATCGGACACTCGAGCGCCGTTTTATGACCATTTGAAATTTCACCGTCGTTTTTCGCCTTTTTAGTGAAGATATCATTCCTATTCATATGTAATTTAGCCTAATTTACTGTATTTTAACGTAATGTAATATAATTTAGTGTAATTTAACTTAATATAGTGTAATTCAACATAATTTCAATCTATTTTATATTTGTCACACCATTTAAGGTATCTCGCTACAATGAACTTTGGTAAGTGATCTGCTTTGATAAACAATCTATTTTATATTTGTCATTATGTTTTTTTTTTGTAAAAAATACTTGGCAGAGGCTGCCAAGGAAGGAATATCTGCAATTATGTGATATAGCTCATTTGATATTATAACTCCATAAGCGCTGATACAAGAATATCCTATTTATCTCGAGTGATTATGTGATGTAATCTTTTGTTATGGTGAAAAATAATCTATAAAAAAGATGAATTATGTATGAAAAGATATTTAAGCATATGTTATGGCCCAGCTTGCAGAAGGGAAAGGACAGCTCTAGTCTCACATTTTTGTCCATCCTAAAAAAAGCATTTTCTTGATTTGAGCAATTTTGTTATTTCTCTCTTCTTATTTGTCTAGCTTTGCACATAAAGAGGACTATTCCGATACTTCTGATTTTTCATTCAATTATATCAAGTTTATGTATATTTTTTTATCTTTGAAAGAAACTTTTTGTTATTGTTCATCTGCTTTGTGTCTTTTATACTTAGTATCATCAACAACTCATGAAACTTGTCACAATTAAGGTTATAAAATGCAGTTTTCATGCGGTATCCATGCCAAAATGCCAACAGCCCAACAATACAAATAAACATAAATAAAACATAAGTTAGAACTCAAAGTACTAGATTACCCTTCTACATAAATGAAACATAAGTTATTACCCTTCTTCCTCCACTGATGCATATAAATGAGGTTCTTCGTCATCATCACCATCATCATCATAAAAAAAAATCATCATCAGTAATATCATCATCACCTATGTCATCAATGCCCATCTCGTCTCTATTTCTTGCCATCGGTGTAGAGGAAGAAGTTGAACTTGAAGCTAAAACAATTTCTTCGGGCAAATCTAAGGCTGGACCTCCTGTCCAATCCCTCACATGTTCATCTTGCTCTTCTTCTCTTGCACGCAATGGATCAGATTTTCTCAATATCTTTCGATCATTTATACGTGCATTGAATTGAACAAAAACAATATCATTGAGACGTTGCACTTCCAACTTGCCCCTCTTCTTTGAATGGGTCTGTACAAGTTAAGAAAAAATAATTAATGTCTACAAAGAACACTAATTAATTATGATATTAAAGATCTATTAGAGGAAAAAAAACAGCACCCATTCAAATGTGCTCCAGTTTCTTTCGCATCCAGAAGAACTGCATGTCAAATCAAGTATTTTGATAGCTAGATTTTTTAAATAAGGTGCTTCTGAACCATGAAGAGACCACCAATGAGCTATCAATAAAAAAAAAAGAGGCTATAAGAACCATTAAGACTGGTGCTTCTGGTTTGTACAGTAAGGCTGGTGCTTCTAAACCATTAAGGCTAGTCTGAACCATTAAGGCTGGTGCTTCTAAACTCGATTGATCCCCGCAAGATGAAACTTAAACCTGGTTATTCCCCCCGTACAAACTAAATTGCACAATAAATACTTAATTGAATTTGAGTCACTCTTATCCGTCAACCTCCCATACTTCCAGCCAGGATCAATCGAGTTTAACGGCCTATACAAATCTAAAGTAATGGAATCTGAGGTCGATATTGCATGAGAACCAGAACTAGACATGATCCTATTAAAAAAAATGTGCATATCAGAATACAACAATAAGAGATAATAATATCCTATATTGTCTTAACAAATAAGAGAACTACTATTAAAAAAATTTCATAGTACCAGTACAAAATTAGTCGGAACCAGCAAAATCTCAATTTCATAAAATTTCATAGTACCAGTACAAAATTTCATAGTACCATTAACATAACAGTACTACCATTAATTCTCTAAATCAGGACCAAACTTGAATAAGCCACCCAATTTCTACAATTTCGACTATGCTCCAGATAATGGCTATTTTACCCAAAATCAAACAAAACTTGAATAAGCCACCCAAAAGTCAGCCAATAATGGCTATTTTACCCAAAATCAAACAAAACTTAGAAAGAGAAAAAAAAAAGACTTATACCAATATCAATAGAATTGAGCAAAGGAGGGTCTCGATCTAGCGATGGGTGGAGGGCGGAATCAAAATTTCTTTATTAGTTGATTCAGTCACTGTAGGCGATGGGTGGAGGGTGGAGACTGGACTCCAGTTCAGTGCTTCTCTAGTTCTCTTTCTCTGTAGGTTTAGGAGAACAAGTTCGTTGCTTTTCTTTCTCAATGAAGAGGCGATAGGTGGAGAGTTGAGAGGAGCCGGCGGAGGAGAGTGGAGAGGAGCCGGCGGAGGAGGGTGAGAGCCGGCGGAGAAGGGTGAGAGACAGCGTCACAGAGAGGGTGCGGGTGCGAACTGATTTTGAAATTTAGGTTATGTGGATTGTGGAGAGGGAGAGAAAGGTTTTTGGAGGTTATGCGGATTCCCTAAACCCGAATATGCGGAATGCAGATCTTAATGCGGCTTATGCGGCCGCATATGCGGAACCGCATATTAAACCGCATATTGGTTTTTCATGCGGTTTCCAACCGCATACGCATATGCGGCCGCATGAACCGCATTTTATTACACTGGTCACAATAACCATCGCTCAAGCAAAGCGAGACATTATTCTAGTTATTAGTCAAAATGAAAATATATATTGATGCAATTTTCACCATCTTTGTCGTGGAAGAACAAAAATGCTAAGGCAAATTACTGCTTTCAAATGGTCCATAATTTTTAAATCAAGTTGTTATCTATCTAACAAAATAGTAAAATAAAATATAAAATTTAGTTTTCTAGTACATTTTTATTTGGTGATTATGTTTAATGGTTCAAATCTATGTTGCATGGATACGGATAAGGGTATCGTATCGGATACGATACGGATACGGCGATACGGCAATTTTAAAAAATGAAGGATACGATACGGCTATTAATATATTTTTTTTATTATTTTAATTATATTATTAATTCGACACTTATATTACAACTCTATAAGTAATTTGTTCAGTGACTTATTGCTTATATATTCAACAATTTCATTGTACATTTATTAAGTAATTAATGGCATCTAATAAGATCATTTCTTGGGAGAAACCAGTATTGACTAATTTCATTCAGCTTGCAAATCAATCAAAAATTGACAAAAGTCATGCAATAAAGAAATATATAAGGACAATTTAGCCGGTTGGACTTGTCCTAGACAATTTTATAGCAGAGTTAAGAACAAAATAAGAAAGTACAAATTGAGCATAAGAACTTAAAGTAGTACCTCTAAGACTTTTGTCATCAAGAAATAATGCTTGAACCGGAAGGAGTCACGAAGAACTGTTGTGGGCTATAGGAAAAAAAATAGTGAGTCCCCAGTACAACTACATTCACAGTACCAGCAGATCTTAAATCACAGTACCAGCAGAGAGAAAATCACAGTACCAGCAGAGAGAAAAAGGAACCTCATCCTCAGTAGCCCACGATATCTCATCAAAAAGGGCTTCGAGTGCCGGGAGGATATACGGCCGAGTGCCGAGAGGATATACGAGTGCCGGGAATTGAAGCAGAGCCGAGTGCCGGGAGGATATACGGCCGAGTGCCGTGCCGGGATACGGACGGGAGCGCCGGCCGCCGGGCGGATTGCAAGCTTATAGCGCCGCGAGAGAGAGAGAGCGGAGGGTTTTTAACTTTTTAATGTTTTTGTTTTGGCTGCGCGTTCAGAGCGGAGAGAATCCTAAAAGTTCAAAACCTAAAAAATTGAAACGTATCCCGTCTGTCCGTATCCCTGCCGTATCCCGCCCATATATGCCGTATCATATACCGTATCGGAGAGGAAGCGATACGCCACGTAATCTGATACGCCAGCTGGCGTATCAGAGCCGTATCGGGTGCGTATCCGTATCCGATACTCACCCGATACGGATACGGGGCCAACTATGAAGTATCTGGGTAACATAGGTTCAAATATGTTTGTACTTTAAAAATAGAGATATAGATTCATAGCACAGGTTGATATGTAATATTCATAGTATCATAGCCACTCTTAGCAAAAATATTGGAAATAATGACCTCTATGTTTTTTTTCTCCATATTTTTCCTTTCATATGTGTTATCAGTCAATGTAATTTTTTGTTGATGCAATGTGCACCAATCTCTACCGTAAAAAGGGGAAAAAAGAGTTAAGGTGCCTCTTCTGGTATATTAAATTAATTACAAAAATATGAGCAACGCTTGTCGCAAACTGACACTCAATTCTCATTTTCGTAGCTTTTCGCAAGGAACATGTTCCTTTCCTCTACTTTTTCCTAACCTATTTTCTATTGATGCAAAAAGAAAAGAAACTAAGCCGCTCCTTCTGGTGTATGAAAATAATCACAAAAAATATTAATATGCTCATATCCATTTGCTATGAAGTATTGGAAGGAAAAATATTTAAAGTAATGACTCAACTGCTTGGTCTGATCATTCCATTATTTTTCCTTACCTATCATCGGTCAATGAAACGTTTTGTTGATAGGAGATGGAGAACACACTGGCCTGTGTGTAAATGTTGCATGTCTAAAATTCAATGGCCGGAGATAATTTGTCCGTTTTGATTCATATCACATCCTAAAAAAATATATACTGGTCGAACTAGACCAACTCCAGTACTCCACCATGAAAAATAAAACCAATGTGCTTATGTGCATCATTTGGTATATGAAGAAACTCACAAAAAGACGAGGATTGCTCATCTGCATCTTGCTCGAAAATATCCGCAAAAATATAAAAATACAATGATTTTTCAATATTCAAGTTCTTCGCATTTAAGAGTGTTTGATAAGTAGTGATAGTTCATCTCAAAAAAAAAAAAAAAAAAAGATAAGTAGTGATAGTTTAAGAACTTTAAAGATGTGTGTTAAGATTTTTTAAGACATCCAAATAAAAAGTTGTTATAGTTGTATACTTGTTATTTCACTTGCTAACATAATATAAGAAGACAATTTAATCATATAAAATATTACTTTATTTTAATTTTACATCTCTTGCGAGATTTGAGATAAGCTCCCACGGTTGATAAATTATAGGTCTTGGGTAGAAAAGCAATGCATGACTGTCACCACTTGATTAACCCTGTAATTAACTGTTGAGCAGGTCCCATCACATACCAGGTTAAAATAATCTGGTTTCACAAATCATAACTTTACAATGAATTTTAATAAATTGGTTTGCTCAAAAGATACTTCTGTTCTTTTTTATCCTTCAATTTCAGTCACAGTTCTTTTAACATACATAACTAGACATTACAACCGGAGAGCCGTCAAAATTTTTTGCTTTGCACTTAGACCATCTATAGTTAATCTTCGCCTAAGCATCAAAATGAAATCACATGTAAAATAACCAAGACTTTGTAAACTAGATTCCTAATAAATACTATGAATTTTGAATGTCTAGAAACTAGAAAGATTCAAAAATGTAATTCCAAATGCAACACATTAATTTCATTTAAATGGGCTATCTGTGGGAAATTTACAGCAGAATATTTGCATAATGCATCACACAAATTGAATTTAATCGCAATGCCAGACACACCAAGACTCTAAGAGCAATTGTATGTGGAGCTCTGCAAAATTCGAGGAACAAAAACAACAGTTAGATGCTGAAAAATACAAAAATATTATTTGTTCGGTATTTTTTTTGGCTGCCAACAAAAAATAGTAAGTTGATCCTGCAAAGAAGAGAAATAAAACCAGTCTAACAAGCCAGATATCAGCCAAGACCTGGATACAAGGTGCATTGCTAAATTTTACAAAAAGTTACTAAACAAATTCTCAGTTTTAGAACTTTACCTAACAACAGCCGAGTATTACAAATTTGAAATCCTACAGCTCCCACTGTCGGCTTCAAGGCCTTTCATTTATTAGTATAGCTGTGCAGCAAAATCTCTTAAGAACAAAATTTATTCAAATTAACAAATCAGGTCTATGCTACATATGACCCTCCAAAGAACTTCCAATATCCATAGAAGCGCAAAAACACCATCACCTCCAAATAGGTTCCGATATTTATTTAAAGAAGCAGTTTTCCAGAAAACAATAATTATTAAATAAAAGTATCATAGAACAAGTTTAACATACCAGATTTACATGAACTGATCAGGTAAGCAAACGCCATGACCAGCCAGGTGATCTCCAATAATCCTGAGTTATCTCGTCTTCTCTTTGCCATGGATACCAAACAACACACTTGCCTTATAATCTGGCAAAATACCAGCCTTTAACATAGCCCTATTACCTATACATCTCAGATACCTTTTTATTCATCCCTAATTTACAATACCCAATAATAACAGCTGTGTAAGTCACCACGCTTGGTTGAAACCCCAAAGTTTGCATCTCATCCATTAAAATACATGCCACATCCATCCTAAGCATCTTACTATAACCATTGATCAGGCTTGTATATACAAAAGCATCTGGCTCGAACCCCCTCCCCTCCATTTCACAAACTAACTGGAGAGCTCTCTTCATGTTCTTTGCACGGCAATGGCATGCAATAAGAGAGGTATACACCTTTCTGTCGGGAACTATTCCCTCACAGAGCATTTTACGGAACAATTTCATGGCATTTGACATTGTACCTTCTCTGCACTCTCCATTGATCAAAGACAAATATGTAAATTCATTTGGTGGTATCCCCTCCTCCAACATTCTGTCATACAACCGAAAAGCCTCATCCGTATCTAAATCTTTGATGGACCTGTCTATTATTTTACTATAGAGCACTACATCTGGTGTATGACCTCTCTTTATTAAATCCCCGAAAAGGCCCCACACACTGTCCAGTTCTCTCACACCACAGAGACTACTAATTATGATGTTATATGTAACATGATTTGGGTGAATACCAAAATCGCGTATTCTACCAAGGAATGAGAATACTTCCTTAAATAGCCCTCATTTGCAAAACCTGTCTATTATAACTGTGCATGTGACAATATTTGGCAGGATCCCTTGACCTAGCACTTGATCAAATTGATCCAAGGCCTCTTCAAGGAATCCCATTTTACACAAACCATGTATTATACTCGTATAGTGGTACACATCTGGTTTTAAATTACGGGCAACCATTTCATGAAATAGATCAAGAGCAGACTCTAATTCCCCAATTTGACAACAACCATTGATTAAAATGCCATAAATAATTTTATCATGCTCAAATCCTCTTAAATCTAAGTCCCTAAACAACTTTAGTGCAGCTTTAACTTCTCCCGTCTTGCAAAGCCCGTGCAAGAGAGAGCTATAAGTAACCATACCGGGCATTATACCATTCTTTTCCATATCCAAAATCAAACCAACCGCCTTTGAAACTTCCTTCATTTTAGATAGCCCGTCAATTAGTATACTATAGTTATGCAAATCAGGTTTGCATCCCTTTTGCCTCTTCACCTCATCCAAAACTGATAAGGCCTCTGTCATCTGGCCTGCCTGACAGAACCCCCGGATCACTTGAAACAATAAGTGTTACAAGGCATTCTCTAACACAAAGCTCTTTAAGAAATTGCCATGCGGGTCCAACTTGACCCGAACGGCAGAGGCCATGTATGTAGGTGCTATATGTCACAGCATTTGGTTGAATTCCTTTTCTCATCATTTCACAAAGTATCTCATGAGCTTCTTTCATGTACAACCTATCTCCACTGGTATATAAATCGATCATGATAGAATAGGTATACACATTTGGGGCTGGCCCACACATCATCATGTCGTGAAATATTCCTCTAGCAAATCTTAGTTGCTCTTTGTCAACCAGTGCTTTGAGCAAAAAATTGCACAGGTTTATCTCAACCCCCACTTTTTTCACCTTGAGGTAAGTTAACAAAGCATCTTCATGCATACACGATCCAACAAAATAACGAATTACAGCAGCATAGGCATGTAATAAGGTCATGCTGCCGTTTAATTGGGTAACTAGTTCACAGATTAATACAAACAGGTTAGGTCCGGCATTTCCACAGTAACATACCATGCTACCAATCAGACACTGGATTTGTCTGTTCATTTTTCTACTAGAAAATAATTCTGTTAGAACTGCAAATAATTTCACAGAGCGAGGCAAGCCATAACAATTTACTGGTTCCTCAAAGCTTATACTGTAGGAATCGACGAAAATCATCATCGGCCACCGCAGGACCATCTGTGTTGAATATAAAACTGAATAGCGGAAGCGTACCTTAATCCTTGAGTCTTATGCGTGAGAGCGCCATCACCGATTCGGATCTTCCAGAATAGCAAGGCTCTTTAGAGAGTCTCCTTTGTTCTGCCTTCTCCAAAGCCTCTCACACTTTTCTCTAATGGGATAAGAAGAAGTGAATTCAGATTGCCTTGTATTTTGGGGGACCAAATCATATATATACAGCCCAAGAAAACTCTTGGCTGTCTTATGTTGTAATTATTCAATTCAACCCATAATTAAATTGAGTATTACACCTTAAGTTCTACACATTAAAGGTCCACACCCAACATGACACATTAATGCTCAATAAATTATATAATGCATATGACCACTTTTAATTTAGCATAAAATTGACAGTATACAATACAAAATTATTTTACATATTAGTCCAACGTTGGATTAATGATCCAACAATCTCCCACTTGGACTATATGTGAAACCTTATAATTTTGTATTGTTAATAACCGTAGTGAGCTTAACTTTTCTGTCATTACCGAAATGTGTCCCGAACAATTCCGTCCATCAATTATATTAATACAGGATCAAAGCAGTTTTTGCCACATTTATTCGTAACTCAACCAACAATGGTCACATATATTGACATAACCAAATGACATGAATCATGATGTGGATGTGTAGCATAAAAATTTCACGTAATGTGACCATAACGTGTCTATTTTCAACTGGTCCACCCTTAAATGAGATCAACCTTAATAGAGTCAGAATGTGAATAAACTGAAACTTTATTTCTGCAGAAATATCCTTAAACTTTAAAAAACTGAAAACCACATATGTCATACAAGCATAATTACAAACTCCCACTAAAATTTGAATATCCTAAAAAATTGAAGATCTTTAATTTGACATGACACCCATACGAACAGCATGCTCATGAAACCTTTTGGGTGACAATCCTTTAATATGCAGCTGCAATTACGGAGTTTGTGCCATTATGCTTGATAGACAACTGTCCATTCTTAACTCTTTCATTTACAACTAAGAACTTGATCTATATTCTTTGACCTTGTCAAGTTCCTATTATTGGAATATAAAACTGTCGGGTTATTGTCAGAAAATAACTTAAGTGGTATTTAATTCCTATTCACTTTTGCAGCCATGTGACAAAATTTCACAGTTATATTCTCCAATTAGATACTTCATACACATGTTATAACATGCTTTATTGGCATCTACTAAAATCGAAATCAGTAACCAGATGATCTCAAACTTTTCTGATATTCGATATGTGAGTATGTAGTTTTTATTTTTCTTAAAAATAACGCAAGACCCTTTTGGCTGCTATCTTATGGTCTGCTTCTGAATTACTTTAATATCACTTTAGCATCCTATTATGTACGTAATATCTAGACACGTACAAACCTGAGCATACTTCAGACTTCATACTACCGAAACATAGGAAATCTTCTATATTAATTTCTTAAAATCATTCTTAGAGCACTGATTGAGACTAAACTCGTCTCCCTTATTTATAGATATATCTCTTGGTTTATTTTAATGCATACCATCTTGTAAACCTTCACGATATAGTTCTTTTGTGACAACCTGAGAATACATCGAGATTGCTCTTTATGTATTTCTATACCTAACACAAAAGATACATCATCAATATCTTTCATCTCAAAAAATTCTTAAATAGAAATCTCTTGATGTCAAGCAACAAACCTATATCGTTACTGGCAAGCAATATGTCACTGACATATAAAACCAAGAAAGTAACCTTACTCCCACATAAGTTATGGTATATGCATTCATCGACCAAATTCATCTCAAAACCAAACGAGATGATCACTTGATGAATTTTGAATACCATTGTCGATAATATACTTGATTGAGTCTATAGATGGATTTTCTGAATTTGCCAACCATATGCTTTAGATCTTATGACTCAAAATTTTATGGTCGCACCATATAAATCATATCATCAATACTACTATTGAGAAATGACATCTTAACATCCATCTAATGTAACTCAAGATATAAAATGCACCTTTAATGCCATTATTATCATGAAAGACTTTCAAAGTAACCGAAGAGAAAATCTCTTAATATCCTATGTCATTTTTCTATATGAAGCCATATATGACAAGACATACTTTGTATTGCTCCCACATTGCCATTCAAATTTCATTAAAACCATTGAATTTTGGACCTTAAGTGGTAAATGAACAATATCACAAATATCTTAGCCTCTCATGAACTTCATCTCCATATCATGATATCTACCCACTTTACCTAGTGGATATCCTTAATGACAGGTGTTCTTGAGGTGTTAAAGTTTGCTCTTCGGTATTATCATTGATTACTGTGTCTTGAACATAACCAGGATCGAAATCCTAAATAATGCCAATAACACCTGTGAGAATATTTACTTATTCCTCATCAAAGATAAAATCTTGAACTGTATTTCCCCTGCAAACTCAACATCTTCAAAGAACTTTTGCATTTTTCTTTCAAAAAAAAAAAAAATCGACCTTGTTGTGGGATCATAAAACTGTAATGTATTAATTAAGAATATAAGCTGCAATCTTAAGTCTTTATTTCCAAAGTAATAAAAAAAATATAATGTTCACCTGAACTGTCATATCTACTATTGTAGAGAACACGACATTCAAAGCTGATACTTGAAATCCTTATGTTTAGTTGATTCTCAATGCCAGCCTTAAAATTTTGAACACATAAAAAAACTATGCTTTCTCATAAATATGATAAATATAGTCATAACTAAAATATTTTGTCTATAAACATAATAAAATAATGTACATTTTTCTAACATCCATAAGAAAATGGTCTACTAATATCTGAATTTTATTAGTTCCAAGATATCCTGACACTTGTTAGCTATAAATCTCCTCTAATTGGTTCGTTTTATCTTAATACAATCAACACAAATAGCAAAATCTGTGTTATCCAAATGCTCGAGAATTCCATTCTGACACTAAGTTTTTATCTCCATCGGGAGATATAACTGAAACGCTTGTGCCATAATACAATCAAAATTCTCATTGCTTTACTTTTATTAACAATTTAAGTACTTAAATGCAAGAACTCGTTATATTAAGCAATTATGTCTTTAGAATTTAGATTATTATAACCTAAAAAAGACTTGATCCAACCGATTTTGAATCATGAAACAAACCAAAATTTCTATTTCTAGAATAACAAGTAAATCCATATTTGTACATAGCAAAAATAAAAATTAAGTTACGTCCAAAAGACAAAACTTAAATGTTTCATTGAGATCCAAATAAAATCTAATCTTAAATAATAATCTAACTTTCTAATTGCTTCAACTTTAACATTATCATCGTCGCCAATATAGATGTATCTTTCACCATCACTAGATTACGGCTACTCAAACAACCTTGCATAGACATATTGATGTGAGTTATTACACTATAATCTATCCATCATGTGTGTCTAAGTATCAAAGTTAAATTAACTTCAAAACAAACCATATTAATAAGCATACTTTTCTTGACATGCAAAGCATGACAAGTACTTAATTGCTTCATCCTTTATACTTTTCAACAATTCAAAAGAAACAACTACTATCATCCAGTTTAATTGATTTTTTTTGTTGTTCCTATTGAGGTGTTGTATATGCAGCGACCATACTCTTATATCTTATTTGTATTCCTTTGACTTTATACTTTACTGAAAATTTGATTTACTAAGATCGTATCAACTTGAACTATTCGGTCTTAACAAATCTATTTTCAACAGTCGAAAGGAATTCATAAGCCTTAACCAAATTATTCGTAAAAGTGCCCCTAAATGCTTCTAGAATATTCCTTTATTATGATCATATGACACATGCGATTTGACTTCTCCTATTTTTTTTTCTCTTAAATTAGAGGTACTCATAACCGTAAGTATTGGAGAATCGATCCTTAACGCAATGTCAAGATCCATAATTATTAGAACTAACAATAAGTTCTTTCATTCCCTTAAATTTGATGCTAGAATTGATATTAACTAAAATTAGAACAATAAACAAACACTACATACTCATTAAATATCCATATATAATAATAAATTCAAATAAAAGGTAAACCCCATTACCTCAAGATACCGGTTCCATTAATAAGTTGTCTTTGGACTAAAATATTAACTTCTTATGATATCTTGGCGTAGTAATTAAGCACTGATAATTAAGTAACATGTCGAATAATTAACCTTCCTTTGGGCCGATTAAATTGATCACACATAAAAAAAAACAAACAATCATCACTGCACTTATTACCACAAGGCGCACATGCAACTTTAATAAATATTGGTCTTCCTTTGGACCGACAAATATTTACACTCATTACATGCACACAATAAATCCTTTTATATTTTAAAATAAATTAATTTCAAAAGGAGAGCTCACTTTGGCAAGGTGCGATTGAAACCAATATATTTTAAAATATATAACCTTAATACCTTTTATTCGAACTTAAAATTATATCCAAAATCTAAAATTACAGTTTAAACATAAATCTAAATCCATCCTTAATTTATTAAGAATCAAATATATATTTTTCCTCTTTTGATTCTCGATTGCCATGTGGATTTAGTTCAACCGTAATTAACTTAATTCTTATGTTATACCGAAAATATACATATGTAGTGATATCTCAATTCACAGCGTACTTAGATTTTTACATCTTATCACCAATAATAAAGGTGTATCTAAATCCATTTCCTTTCGCTGGGTAATTCTCTGTTCCACTCATAAATGTATATTTTACCATGATATAATTCAAAATCTAAATTCATCTCAACTTTAATAAGAATCAAATATAAATTTCTTATTTTGATTCTCTATTTCCATGTGAATTTAGATTAATCATAATTATTTTACTTTATATTGAACTATACTTAAGAACTAAATCAAATAGGCTTAACCGAATTATCCAAAAATAAAATACCGAAATTACTTAAATGAAATTAAGGCTTAATAAATTTGGTCTCTGCGCAGAACTCAGGACAAGAAAAATAATATTAAACAATTTCATTTTTTAGTAACTCATTTGATCGGTCTTTGCGCGGTTTACCAACCAAATAAATAAATGGGATTGACTAATAGTCCCCCCCATTCAGTCCCCTAAACGTCCCCCTAACTGTCAAAGTACAACTGTCAGTCCCCCATTCAACATACATTAATTCAGTCCCAAAATGGAAAGTATGAATACCTAAGATATGAAGTATTCATATATAATTCATCAAGTATTCATACCTAAAATATCAAGTATTAATTCACATACGGACTGGGGACCATTACTTTTCGGGGACAGTAACTGTCAGACTGCATTGGGGACCACACCCAAAAAGTCACGTGGATCACACCACCAGTCCCCCATTCATTGATTAAATTAATTCACATACAAAATGGAAAGTATGAATACCTAAGATATCAAGTATTCATATATAATTCATCAAGTATTCATACCTAAGATATCAAGTATGTACTCTAAAAACTGGACACAATACTACCCATCTTTTACACGTTTTTCAAGGTAGTTTTTTTTTTCTCCATTCATTCTAACCAATTTTTGGGACGATCTATGAGAAATTTTGCAAATCTAAAAACACGAACGTTTTCTATTTTTTTTTTCTCTTTCAAATGAGATCCATGATGACATACTTTTACACGTTTTTCAAAGTATCAAATATTCAAATATGGAAAGTATTCATACAAAATGGGAAGTATTCATACCTAACATATCAAATATTTATATATAATTCATCAAGTATTCATACTTAAGATATCAAGTATTTAAATTCAAAAAACTAGACTCAAATATAGAAAGTATTCATACAAAATGGAAAGTATGAATACCTAAGATATCAAGTATTCATATATAATTCATCAAGTATTCATACTTATGATATCAAGTATTTCAAGAAAAAACTGGACTCAACTTTTACACGTTTTACACGTTTTTCAAGGTGGTTCAATGATTGAAAAAGTTAGTTATAATGGGGGGACGTTTAGGGGACTGGAGTGGGGGACTACATCTTTACTCTAAATAAATAGCGCGGTGTTCGCGGTCCACAGTGAAAACAATAAACTGGGCTGGTCTACCGCAATGGACGCGCTGTTTCGCGCTGCAGAGAAGTATTGGCTGGTCCATGCGCGGTCCACAGACTTTTCACACGCTCCGATGGAAACGCGGTGTATGCGCGGCTCACGCAACCAACGCGATGAGCAAGGGTTTTGGGCCGGTCTATGCGCGGTCTACAGAACTGAATGGTCGGGAGATTGATTTATTTCTGGTAAACTTGGTTCACACGCGGACCATGCGTGAAACTCTAGATCAGAAATGGCGATTTCAAGATTCTGGACCGAATTTCAAGGACAAATTAACCAAATTAACAAATCTAAAATCGCCAATAATCAGAAATTCAATCTTATACCATAACTGTACCGAAAAATTACAAAAAACTTGTTTCAAACACAGAGCGGCTCTGATACCACTTGTAGGAATCGACGAAAATCATCATCGGCCACCGCAGGACCATCTGTGTTGAATATAAAACTGAATAGAGGAAGCGTACCTTAATCCTTGACTGTCTTATGCGTGAGAGCGCCATCACCGATTCGGATCTTCCAGAATAGCAAGGCTCTTTAGAGAGTCTCCTTTGTTCTGCCTTCTCCAAAGCCTCTCACACTTTTCTCTAATGGGATAAGAAGAAGTGAATTCAGATTGCCTTGTATTCTGGGGGACCAAATCATATATATACAGCTCAAGAAAACTTTTGGCTGTCTTATGTTGTAATTATTCAATTCAACCCATAATTAAATTGAGCATTACATCTTAAGTTCTACATATTAAAGGTCCACACCCTATATGACACATTAATGCTCAATAAATTATATAATGCATATGACCACTTTTAATTGAGCATAAAATTAACAGTATACAATACAAAATTATTTTACATATTAGTCCAACATTGAATTAATGATCCAACATATACCTCTTGCAAACCTCGATCCAATGTACGCAATACAACAGCAACCTGCGGTGAAAAGAAAAGGCGGCGACTTCTCGTGCAAGGTTCAAAATTTGCAACACAATTTGTGGTGGGATTAATAGGAAACTCTTGGCTATCAACACAGGTAACGGCCGGAGCCAAAGAGAAGAACCTAAACAAACTGCCTTTACTCACGATTTCTTCTCGACCAAGCAGCCCGGTTTGCGACTTGAACATAGATTAAGGGGCCTCGATTTATGGTTCAGTGCGAACTCTGCAGTTATTTGGAGGAAATAGGAGACAATCGGCTAAAACCTCATGGAACAAGCTTTTACTGGATAGGGAGAAACTGGGGTGCAATCGAAAAATGAAGGCTCCAATGTTATGACGGAGAATCCATTAAGAGAAAGTAGACATTACAGAGAAGCGTTAGAAAGCATTTTTGTGGGTCGAAAACGGGAGGGAAGGGGCTTGCACCGTAGCAGGCAGCAGCTAGCCAAGGAGAGGAGAAGAAAGGGTTTAGCAGAGAGCCTGAGATGTGAATCCATATTCTCTGAAAAATCAGATGGTCATTTTCCCATTGTAACGACACATCTGGAGATTCTGAAAGATCTTCACCGGTTTTCTTTGATCGGATGTTCCTGATTGAACCTGTCCATAGAGATGAATTAGGGGTGTACGGATCAGGTTTGTTGAATTTTGTCCATGTCTTTAATCTGAGTCGAAATAATCGGTTACGATATTTTCAATTTATAACAATTTATCATTATTTAAAATCCGTTAAATTTCGTATTTGTAAGAAGATCAAATTTAATGAATTTGAACAACCATAGAAATATATATTAATTAGTAATGAAAACATCATTAATTTGACACATTATTGATGTAATAATAAATACAAAAATATTTTAAGCAAACTAAAAGATAAACAGTTTCAACGATTCATTATGTGTAATTCATTTTTATATTATGTTTGTTCTAACATAATTTAGTGTACTTCCAGAATTATGAAAAATACAAATTTAATTATATTATCCAATCAAGTGGATTTTAACCGATATATTTTCAAAATCTATAATCAATATGTATTTTACTTGGCATGAGTTTAGTACACATTACTTTTAAGCAGATAATTGAGCACAGGAAATGCTTGCCTGCTACATCTCAAGTACAAAATATAGATGCGTAAAAGCAATAAAATGTGCTCTTGAAAATTAATGTATTACTGCATGTGAAAATAGTTTGAAGCCTCATGTTGTAGTTACGTGAATCATGTACTACTACTACAAAAATAAAAAAATGCTACAAACGATGTATTGAAGGCATCAAGAATTATTCAACACTAATTAATATGAAAATAGAAGAGAGGCTTAGATAAGATCATGCTTGTATAATCTGCATCCTTTCTGAAATACTTGCACAAGTTACCTTATTCTATTTCTTCTTTTACTTAAATTCACTCAAACTACTCCATTAGCATGTGATCATCACCATAACCTCATGCAAATAAGCAATGCTAAAGCCCTAAACTTCCTAAGCCAACTTCAACTAGAACCATTAGGCTAGAAGCTACTTAAGCGAGCGATCTATTCAACTTTTGTGTTGATGAATTTGCAGAATTTTTTTTAATGAAATATTTATTTGAAAAAAAAAAATCTATCTCTAAAAGGTTAATAAACTTCAGTCGGCAGCTTTAGCTCCTCTTGACCTCCCCACAGTCTCACTCTTTCAAGAGCTTTTACTGCCTAATATTTTTAAAGAACAATAATATGAAAAGAATAAGATTACAGTGCCAGGTACTGGGTATATCTGTAATGCCAGAACAACATCAAATTGGCTTGAACCCGAAATGGGGAAATTTAAAGTTCAAATATTCAATTTCTGTACAGGGAGATCTAGTTAGATAGTACATTCCAGGTATTGTAAATGCACCTACCGAAACTGTTCATTGGTTTGTACCAGTATCTGGTATGATAAAGTTTGAGTTATCCTGACATATCACTTTTAATTTGCATGAAAGATCAGTTCAAATTTATTTAAATTTAGTTAGAAAAGAAGCATTATGAGTTTAAGTATAGACAAATTAAGTACCTCATCCTTCCAGTTAGTTCTCCATACAACAATGAGAAGTACAATTGTTTGTGCTGTTGTTCCACAAAGCATTCCCATCCATATACCCTGCCACCACATAATACAAAGCCAGTCATAATTTTGGTATCAATCTAAATTATTCTAGAATAATCCTTGAAAAAAAAAACAGTAAATTAAAAGCAATTATTTTTTTATGAAGTATTTAGAGCAATATATAGCCCGCACACTGGACAAGTAAATTAAATCTGGAGATAAATTTATGAAATAGGGCTTAGTAAGAGAAATGGGCTTTGTACCTGTACACCCAAATTGAGAACATAGCCTAAAAGGAAACCAAAAGGAAGCCCAAAAATGTAGTAGCATCCCAGGTTAATATATGCCACCAATCCTTGCCAACCCCCTCCTACTGGCTACTGCTACTCCTGTTAAAAAAATTTAAGCAATTTATTGTGTTATTTGTGCCAAATCTGATTAATTATGAGTCTCTACTATGGCAATACCTGTACCATTTTTAATTGTTCATACAAAACTTGCTTTGCTTCCAAGGGTATAAAGAAAAACTAATGTAAAATAGTCATGATTCATGAAAGAGAGTTTGAGTTTGACCTGAAATGACAGGCTGAATACTGTTAAGGACCATAGTTATGGAGAGGAGGTAAGCAATGTCCCCAACAGCCTTTTGTAGCATATGGTCACTTGTGAAAATGATGGCAAAATCATTTCTGAAGACGAGGATGGCGATCATGGAAAGGATGCCAAATGCCAGCGACTGGAGGAGAACCACAATGACTGCATACATGGTTGCTCTGGGTCGGCCTGATCCCAGTTCATTCGACACACGCACACTGAAATGAGAAGAAATGTGAAGTTCTATTTCTTCTTTGAAGAAAAGAAATTTACAGATTAAGTAGGAAGTTTAAGATACAGGACAACACTCAGGTCAGAGACTCTTATTATCAAAGATACTACAGGGTACCGTTAATTTGTTTGCTTTAGAAAAATCTTGCCTGATGGATTCAACTTCTTTCTTTTTCCTTCACTTTGGCATTCATGTTGTCCAATTGATTAATTGAGAGTGTACAGGGAGGACTAATTAATGCTTGGTACAGTATTAAGTAAAAGGCCAAATATTTAAAACAGATTGAAATTATCTTCCAACCAATGGAAAAAAAAATGCCACATGAGGTTTCAGAATTAACGCCTGGGTACCCCGTTATCTTTACACAGTTTGTCACAGTAGAGCTTCGGTATAGTATACCTCATAGCAGCATTGAGTCCAATAAATAACATTGCTTCCCATCCATTGATGTTCATGCTGCAATAGAGGAGAACAGGAGTTACTTTAGTAATATGTAGAACAGGTACAACAGTGTACCGAACAAGGTAAAAACCAGCATTGGTACATATTTTATTAAGAAAAAGCAGGGTATATACCAGATAGAAATAGAATCAATGGCAATCTCAGCATTTTTAAGGTGTCCAGTAAGCACAACCAAGACCATCATGTACCAGATCTCAAGGCAAAGCATTACAGCTGAGGCAAGAGACAGCTTGACAAATGCCCACAAGTCCTTGAACGCTCCCCACGAGAGCCCGGTCCATCCATCCTTACACCATCCAACCACATATACCACCTGACATATCGACACTACCCAACTTGAGATGTCGTACGCTAATGCGGCCCCACCGAGGCCCCATCCGAAACCAAAGATAAACAGACCCAACAACCCAATATGGATGATCAGGGCCACAAACCCAATCCATGCGAGCACCATGACCTTGCTCTGGGCCTGGAGGAACTTCTGGGTTGGGAAGTTGATTGCAAGTGCAAATGACTGTGGAATGATCCAAATCATGAACTGGCCAGCTCGGACAGCAATCTCATCATTTTGGCCGAGGAGTCGGAGAATTGATGCCGAAAAGACGTACAGAGGGCACAAAAGGATGGCAGAGCAGATGAGGATGATCCAGGAGTGTTGCATGTACACGCCGAGCTTTGACACCTGTCCTGCGCCGAATGCCTGGCCGCATAACGTCTCTAGAGCACTTCCCATGCCTAACTGTTAGTGGAGAGGGCCCCGAAAAAAATATTTAACACTGAAATTAACACAGTACAGGGGATTTCAAAGAGTGTCAGAATGAGTGATACGAAAAAAGACGAAGACTGTTATCTGTGTTGGTGTGAAGTGTGTTTTGTAATGAAATAAAAAATGAAAAATATAAACATGAGGAAGAGTGTATTTTCTGCCTCATCTGTTCTTCATTTTTTTCAATATTATTTTTTTTTTTTTTGTAATAGCAGAATAGTGTTCCTCTAAGACTGTTCTTCCAGATCATCCTTGTGTTTAGTATAGTCTTTTGCATGAAATAATTAACATCTTTGTCTATAATAGTGCTTGAAGAGAATTGTCAAACGTGCTATAGTAAGAACAAGGGTGTTTAAGATTACTACTCTAGCTTGTGGCCTCGCAAGAAAGGTTCTAGAGATTATTTGGACGCTCCATTCCAGTACTATTGTTGAATATATAAATTCTAGCACTGCCAAAGACACCAAGTTTTATCCATAGCGTTATTCTATTATTCTTTAAATTATCACTCATTCATTTTTTTACGGTACTCTTCCAACTACCACACTTACACACACTTATGAAGAACCAATTTTTAATCTAATGACTGAATTATTATCCTCTGTATAAAAATCGAATGAGATTTTCCTCAAAAAAATAAAAATTGCATGAGATCACAAGTTTAAAATCCGATTTTTTTTTTATAAATATCTGAAGTTAAAAGACTTCAACCCATCTTAATCTCAAAAAAAAAAAAATACCACACTCGTAATATTATTAGCGTGTTATCAATGAGGCCAATAAGATTTTTTTTTTGTTTGGGTTTCATCATTTAACTTTTTAGAACGTTCTCCGTCCTGCGCTATACTGGCTTTTCGGCCTGTTAGTTTCCTTCCCCTTGAAATATGTGTTTTTTTTTTTCGATACTTGTAAAAAAAAAAAGAGCTTTTTAATGCTATTGAACTATTGCAGTCACTATCTTTGACCAAGTTCTTAACAAATGTGCAAGGTCATACTTCTTTATAATGTAATAATGATAATGAGGCGAATTAATGAATATTTCATAATACAAAGATGCTCTCACTTCTTCCCCAACGAAGAATCAATAATGATTTCAAAATGATAAAAGTAAACCGCTACATTAATTGGGACCTAGTTTTGTCAACAAATGGAGCCCTCCTTGCTTCAAGCAGAAAAATATTCCCTTTTGTGCTGTAGTGTATTAAAGTAAACCGCTACTAATTTTTCGAGAACATTAACCCAAGTAAATGCAAATATCCCCTTTTGTGCTGTAGTGTATTAAAGTAACACCAGTTACTTGTTCATGGACTTAAATGCCGTGAGACATCGCAACTAAACTGCAATGCAATCAGATCCACGATGAAATTTAACTGACTAATACCATAATGATGTAAACAATAACAAAAAGTGGTCGTGCCGGAGTGGTTATCGGGCATGACTAGAAATCATGTGGGCTTTGCCCGCGCAGGTTCGAATCCTGCCGACCACGATTTTTGATTTTTTTTAATTTTTTTTTTAACCTGCTTTTGTTTTCGAGGAGACGGGGGATAATCATAAAAAGGGTGAACGCCTTTTTCTTTTTTTGCAAATTTTTTTACGCCTGCATTCTGCATTCCAAGGTAACAACTAACAACTTAAAAGATACTAACCAAGAAACCAAAGGAGAAATGGGACACAACCGACAGCCCGACGGCTACAGTGGAGAGCTCGAGATTGCCGACATGCCCGACAGCTATCTGAGTTGCCGAATTCATCCCATACAAGCATATTATATTAAATGCTATCGGTGCAGCTATTGCCCACAGCACCTTCGATTCGTTGACAAACACCTCCCATGCTTGCCTGGCATTCCTCACCTTCTCCACATCTTTTGCAACCACCATTGGTACCGCGCTATCAGGTGCCACATCCACTGCTGTTTCAACAGTCTCATGTCCACCAGCTGGGATGAGAGCGCCGGTCTCCTCATCGTGTTTCGCCAGAGCGGCCTCAAAAGAGCAATTGGTTGTGGTGCCTTTTGCAGTGTTTGGAGTTTTGGGGCTGGTAGGGGATGATGAACAAGGGCTGGATGAAATGGCAGTTTTTGAAATGAGAGGAGAGTAGTCCATGGTGGAGGTATTAATCAATTTGTACTGCCGGTGAGTTGGAGATCGGAATTACTTTTCTTAGGGGGTTGAAGTTGTTTGATTTGTTTGGAGAGAAACGGCTCCGTTCACCTTTTTCCTCGGAAAAAGGTGCAATTGGATCAGCTTAGCTATGCATCACTGCTTGGAACTGGTGATAGCTTCAGTGCGAGTGCTGTTGGAATGGAGCTGAGAAGGAAAAGAAAGATGTGCAATGGGAACCCTGGTAAAAGTTGATATTGCGGAAGAATTAAATAACAGCGATTCAGCTAAGAAGAAGAAGGCAGCCGAATTTACTAAAGTTAATTTACTGTTTTGTCTTTTTATGGCTCTCTTTAGTTTGTTTCCAAAATTGGAGTATCAATAAAAAAAAAAAACAAACTGGAGTGCAAGGGTCCTCATCCTCCGAATTAAGTAACAAAAAACTTGAGTTTAGATCCGGAACGTTTGATCAGGAATCCGGATCAATCTGGTCCGACGTAAAATGCACGGGCATATTTCATAATCGTACCAGAGCAGATCTGACGGGTCCAGTCTAAACTCAAAATTTGAGTTAATTTAGGTGATATGACTTCCTGCTGGGTATCGTGAAATTTGGTTCTTATACCAACAAACTCCGAAAAATGCCAAAGACGGAAATTCTAGAGATATGGTATAAAATGAATCGCAACCAACTTTCAATTTTAGAAGACAAGAAACGTGAATAAGTATAATTGCAAGAAAAGATATATAGTTATAAGAAAAAAAATTCTATGATAATAACAGGCATGATAGTAGAGAACGATTGCTCAAAATTATTTAATTTAAAGAACATAAAATTTAAATTAAATCTCTATATAAGAATAGAACTGTAGAAGATTGTTCAAATGACTCTAACTTTTTGTGCCTCCATATCATGCCTTTATTTTTAATTACCTAATAACAAAATTTATAAATTATAGATCAAAATAAAATCGTTAGATGTGATCTATGCTATTTTTTCTAAATGCATTATCACTTGTTTGTTTTGTTTTTATATGAATCAATAAGTTAAAAAATTAATATCAACAATTATTTACATCAATGTATTTTTGCAAGCTCTCTTGGTGACAATCAAAACAAAATTAAAATAGCCATTGCGTCTTGACCTGACTAGTGACCAGTGTCACCCTTCTTTTCGATTCATTTTTCTTCTTTGTTCACAAATCACAAATTTGAATTTGCTTCAGCAATCATCTAGGAGGAGGACCATCACTGTTAGTGACTTAGACTGGCGGGCTGCAAAAAATAAAAATTAAAATCAATTGGTCTAGGACAATATTGGACTTTAATATGGGTAAGCAAATATTTTTTTCAGGATTAACAATAGTCCGATAACATATTGGCTATAATTTTTTTTTTCAAAATTCAGGTAATTGCTTACTCCTAGCATTTATTGAGTCAACCATTGACTTTGATACTTTGCAATGTGCATATTAGTCTCTATTGTGAATCAATTTTTTTTATTTTAAAGTTCAAACAGTCTATCAGAACCACTCAACATAGTCTCTACGTGAAAATATAATTAGAGATGAAATTTTATATTTTTTTAGAATTTTTTTACTATTTTTCTACAAAAGTAGAAAATCATTGTTCTTTTATTATTCTTTTTAGAAAGGTATACCGAATTCTTAAACCAAATTATCAAATATTTCTGACATACTTTCCGAAAGTGTCAAAGAATCTAGACCAATGGTAAAACGCACGAAGAAATGAAAGAGGAATCCAGAACTATAGTGCTAATTAACAAGGTTTGGAAGATGAAAGTGTCTCCAAAAATAAAAGTATTTGGTTGGTTAACATATCATGAGAAAATACTGACGGCTGAAAACTTGCAAAAAAGAAGATGGAATTTGTGAAGTATGTGTGTGCTATGCAGAACTAATGTTGAATCAATCAAACATGTATTCTCTCAATGTCCATTCTGATTGGCAGTCTACAGGGGCGGACCCAGTGTATTCCAGGGGGGCAGCTGCCTCCCCCTGGATTTTGAGTTTTAGTGGAAATTTATCGGTTTCGATCGACTCTGCCCCTCCTGGAATTTTTTTTGCCCCCCTCTGGACGTTTAATTTGTAATTCGAGTTAAATTTAGGGTTAAAATTGAAATAAATCTGTTGAATTTTTATTGTAATTAGAATTATAAGTCAGAGCATCAGAAATTACAAGTCAAAACATTGGAAAGTATAAGTTAAAGCTTATTTTTTGTCGATTACCCAATTGGTTAATGGATTTAAATCCGATTAGATATTTAAACCCGATTCGATATTTTTTTTGCCCCCCCTGACGAAAATCCTGGATCCGCCCTGGCAGTCTACACAATTCTTACTGGTACATTTCAATTACCAAGTAGAAACTGGCAAAGAAAACTGCAAGAAGATGGAGCACATCAATGGATCGTGCAAAAAGAAAGAGACCTCAACTCTAAAGAAATACTACTGCTGGCTATGTTTATTTGTTGGAGGGAGCGTTGTACTCGAATTTTCAGATAGCAGTTCAAGGAAATGCAGGAACTTATTACAGAAGTTCAAGACCAAGGGAATTTTCTTCACTGATATAGAAAAGTTTTATATTTAGTTCATTTCAAATCCTGAATTTTTTTGCATTTTCTTCCCTATATTTTTGCTTTCTCTCTTTTTTATTTTTCTACTTTTTTCGTTTTACTCTCTTTGTATTCAACTTGGTTGAATAACATCAAGTTTCTGTAACAGGTTCCATATTAAAACATATTTTATGATATCAATAAAATAAATAAGGACTAGATCCTTACTTTTATTCAAAGAAAACGCCCGAAGAAATAACAAATATATATATTGAGGAGGGTTCAAATGCCTCTATTTTTTGTGCCTCCATCATGCCTTCATTTTTAAAAACTTTAATAACTCAAAATTTAAAACTTAAAAGTCAAAATAAAATAACCGTTGGATATGATCTACATTATTTTATCTATGTGCTCATAAAAAATTATCACATTTCGATTTTATTTTTATTGTGAATCAATAAGTTGAAAAATCAACGTCTAGAAGTTATCCACTTTAGTACGTTTTTTGCAAGCTCTTGATGACAACCAAAACAAAATTAAAATGTCATAATTTTTTACACGTGTATAGATAAAATGATGTATATCATATCTAACGGTTTTATTTTGACTTTTAAGTTTTAAATTTTGAGTTTTTAAAGTTTTTAAAAATGGAGGCATGGTGGAGGCATTTGAACTCGCTTGGAGTGGCGAAGTTTATCGCTCATCAATTCAAGATTATTTATATTAAATCTAAAAAAAACAAAACAAAAGCGCATCTGCATTTATTGTATGTCAGAGTTTCGTTATTCGTTTTTTTTAAAACAACATGTATTCTCAAATATTATGTTAAGAATGATCTAAGACTTATTCTTCATATTTTACTTTTTTATTTGACAGTTTAAATTAATTTGTCTAAAAAATGAGAGATTGAAAATGAATAATGACTATTGTAGTGGGCTTTATTGAGGACAGTTGGCTAGAAAAAAGTTCTAGAACGTTGAATATTTAAAGGTTGAGAGTTTGAACCCCTCTTATCATTTTGTTACTTCTGCGAAGATTAAAAAAAATGTGAGAAATAAACTAATCTACGTAGTGAGATAGAATAACTTATTCTGTATTAACTCAAATTTTATGTCATTTGACTCTTATTTTACTTCTCACTTGATAGTTTTAGTATGAACTAAGTGTTGTACCCTTATTTAATTTGAAAATATCACGAAGAGTTTACCATATTACCATATTAATTCTTCAAAATTAGAGCGAACACAAAACTCTAAATATCCAATTTTTTCAAATATCACTAAGATAAATAGTGTTTTTCATGAAATAAAGTTCATGATTAAATTATCATAAAAAACTATGAATTTTGATATAAAAAATCCCCAGTAACACAAGACGGTTTATTTTATATGAATTTATAAGTTCTGGGGCTGTGATTGGTTACACGTGGCTGGGTATCCCTAGCAAATACCCATTTGAAACTCTGGGTGTAATCTGGAGCCAACTGAGGGCGCCGATAAGCAGGCCCACATATCAGCGGCACAAAGAGAGAGGACAAAAAGGAAATGGCGCCAACAGGCGCCGACAAAAATGGGCCTTATGTTAGCAGTTAGCCTCATATTGTTTGCACTGGGATCCAAAATTTATTATTTATTCGAATAAATTTCCAATGGATGTTTTTCTTTCTTTCTTTTCTTTCTTTTTAATTTTTTAAAGTGTTCTGATCAATGACCAGCTCCAGATATATCTAAATTTACAGGTTACGGATAAAAGATGAAATTTCTAGCTTGAATCTGAATGGTTGCGTATCTCATAAAAGTTGGTGCTGTGAGCATCTACATCCCAGCAACTCAAATGAGTTACTAAATAACTGTTAATCACTTTTTAGAAATTAAAGTCTCTAAAGTTTCTAACTCTCACATTCCTTAAAATAATTTTGGAGTTTCTATTAAACCACGTCAGCAACAAATTAAAAATGAGAAATAATTTGAGCTAATTATTAGCCAACATGGAGTTTATAAATAGTTTCTTAATTAGAAATTTTACTGCATAGTTTCTAAATAAGAAACTCTACCACGTCCCTGAAACTGGATTAGAAATTGTCACATCATATTAGAAACTCTAACAATACCAGACAGAGATGTAGATGCTCTGAAAATCGAAACAACTCCATCCTTAAAATCTACGGTAAATATAACTGTAAATATATATCTCCCATGCGACGCAATTCTAATTTTTTATAATGCTAGAAGGATAATATACTTTAATTATGCTTTATTGTATTGAAGTTTATTTAGACTTATTGAATATAATAGTCATTAGAAATGAATTTGAAGAAAAGAGGTCAACAATCATAAAGTATTGTTCAGTAATTCAATTATAAAATGAGACAATTGTTTTAAGTTTGATTTTATACTCAAATTTTATTTGCATTTAAATTTTAAAATATGCATATGATATCACCAATAATTCATACAACTTCTTTCAATTATCACTGCTGATGCAAAACGAGACATTTGATCCAAATAATGAAAACATAAATATGCATATGATGAAAACCTGTGAGCCAAATAATGAAAACATAAATAACAGAAGAAAAGGCGAATTTAAATTATAAATCTTGAGAAATGATAAACATGGATGTACTTTTGATTATTCTAGTTAATTAATTTTCCAATTAATTCAAAAAAAATATTTTCTCAACTTCTTTAGGGCAATCTAATTTCACACAAAAGGAGGATTCACGTAATAATTTATTACATGATTGAGTAACAAATCTCAATAAAAATTATTAAATATATTAAACACTCTCACAATATTGATGCAAATGACTAAAATAATAAAATGCCTCATCAAGTTAATTAAGCACTTCTCTTATGAACCAATACTTCATTAATTAATCTTTTGAGATTAACATATGAAGAACCATCGGGCTGCGTCGCACGAACCGCCTTCTCTTTCCACGTCACCACTCTCCTCTTCATCTCCTTGCCTTTCTCTCCATCCATCATCTCTCGAATCAAACTCTGAACATCCTCTCTCTTCACATCATTATCAACCTCCATGCCTATCCCCCATTCTGCACAAACATAGCGGCAATTTGTCTGTTGATCAGCAAAGAACGGCCAACACAGCATCGGTACACCACCGCATATGCTCTCCAATGTCGAATTCCACCCACTGTGTGTTAGAAAAACCCCAACTGCTGGATGTCTCAAAACAGTCTCTTGCTGGCACCAACTCAAAATTAGACTCCGATCTTTTGTCGCTTCCAAAAACTCTAGTGGCAACTTTGCATTATCACCTTTAACCAGATCAGGTCTAATTATCCACATAAAAGCATATCCACTATCTGCTAGGCCCCATGCAAATTCTGTCAATTGTTCATTTGTCACGGTGGTGAGGCTACCGAAATTTACGTATACTACAGACTGGTTCCTCTTCCCTTCAAGCCAATTCAAGCAATCTGATTGCTCCTTCCACAGGTTCAAGCTCAGAGATTTGATCGGGCTTACTGGTACTTGTTCCGAGAGCATGGGGAGAGGTCCGATCGTGTAAATCGGTGGTAAAATTGCGGCCATTGCGGTTAAAACTTCTTGTTCGAGCTCATCGAATGTGTTTAGAATGATTGCAGAAGCCATGGGTGCACGATCCATTTCATGCGTAATAAAATTGAACATAATGTCGTTTCTATCGGTGGTTCGAATGAAGCTTGGAAAATCTTTAAGTCTCATGTGGTTCAGACCCGGGACCCAATCAACCGCGGTGTCGAGGAACCCATTGTGCAGTTGAGCAGCATCTGTTAAAAGAAGATGTTGATTCGAACCTTTGCATGACCTTTAATTATATTTAGCATTGGTAATAATAAAATAATTGAATTTGGATTCCATGCTGAAGTCACTTCAATATTTAGTTGTAAGCACAAAATAAAGATTCATGCAAGTACGAAACTATCTTTAAATAATAACAGTAATAAAAATTTATAATAACAATTGAAACAGAACTACTAACAACGGTAGTAAAAATCTTCTTACATTAAGCACATAGATGTCCTGATCTACCAACGGCTGTGATTAAATGATAGAATTTCAGATTGAATTTCAGCCCTTCAATCAAACAGATGGCATGTTTTTTATTCTATACATCTTTTTTTTTATGTTTTTCTGTGTGTACAAACCTAAATTTATTTATATATGTACTTGCCACACGTAATCACCACATATAGATGCAATAATTACTCCATTTTTTTACCAAAAACTTCCCTAAATATGCAAATTAGACGATTATAACTATACTGCCAACAACAATATATAAATTACAATCATTCATTTGTATCAAGTTTGAATCACGGAACATGATATTCTAACCAATTATCTACATTTGGTATCTTTATTAAATAACCTGATGTGAATCGTAATTAATGAGATTTGATTGGTAGATGCAAATAATTCTTAGTAGTTGATTCAAAAAATAACTACTAATATTAAGTCGTGAATCTAGGAGGTTAAAGATTAATTTGAGCATCTATAGAAACAATTCAATCAAAATTCAATTTATGATTATTAGGTGATCTTAATTGCCGAGTTGGAATGCTAATTTTAGCAAGAATTTTGTTGCTTCCTGAACAAACAATCAAAACCAAATAAAATTGTTTACAGATTTAATTCTTTCTTGTGATGTAAGAAAAAGATACCACATTATCATTAAGAAAATAATTTCTTATTTATTTGGTTTTTATATTATATTATGTGCACAATAAGTTTTTGTAAAAATTAAAACTTAAGACCTCGTAATTAATCATTACTTTAAATTCATTTTAAAATACCACACAAAATCTACGTACTTGTGAATTAAAAGTCCTTCAAATTATTTTCATAAAATAATAAATTTTGTACATGTTTGCTCTCTTATAATATGTCCCCATTCTAATATATTTTAATATCATTCATAAATATTATTGAATAATTAATCTTTTCACTGGTCTATTTTTTTATGAAAATATGTTATTTTCTATGAGAATTTTTTGTTCTTTTATAATATGTTCCCGTTGTAACGCACGGGCACGATAGTAGTAAAAATAAAATAAGTCATAGATAAACGCTAATTTAAAGGTTAAAAGTGCAATTGTTTTTATTCTTTTGGATACATGGAAGCTAATAAATTCCATTTATTTAACTTGTGCTACCATATCACAGTGGAAGTTTACTACAAGAATTTGTATCTATGAGAATAAAAGTGCTTAATTATGTCGGTATTCTCACGGATACTGTTGGTAAATCTTCAGCAATAGTTATTTGTTATTCTCGCATGTATATATTTTCAATTCTTGTATATGTAGAAGTAATTTTACAAAATCTGCAGACCGTGTATTTGTTATTTTAAAAATTCAGCACTCAATGGGAATCTGCGGTAACAGTAGGTTTGGCTGTACGCGAATTATTAGTGTAACTTTCTGACCAATACATACGATAAGCAAGACAATTACTGGTGTTGTTAACATTAAGATCCAGATCCTTTGTTTTTATCTCATAATTTATTGTTGTTAACATTAAGATCCAGATCCAGATCCTCTTTCTGAACTCTGAGTTTTTTTCTTTCTTGTTCTTTTATACTAAAATCTATTAGACAATTTTAAAATGAGCTTATAAAAGCATAAGAGAGAGTGAGAGAGAATCTTATTAGTTTGATAATTCTCTTGTATTGTGTAAATACTTCAAATATAGTAAATTTATCATTTTGTGATTTTTTACGTAAAATTTTGCGTTTCTATTTTATACTGTTGTATTTAATTGCTTGTTGTGATTGTTTTTAATGTGTGTTACATATTTCTCCATTTAAGTAAATATTAGTGTATGCATACAAAGTGTTTGTAAAAATTATTTTTTGAATTATGTTCATAAACCATCCTTATTTATTTCTAATCAATGTCGTATTTTTTCCCCTAATGAACTTGATGGGTGATAGGCACCAAACAAGCATGATATGTATCAAGGTTCTAACGAAATTCAAAATTAAAGAGTAAAAAAGAAAATGATTATTACTAAATAACGCACTTTCTAGAATTAATACATAAAATTATTAAAGTAGAAGTAGAGTGCTCTTAAGCTCATTAAATTTTTTAGTAAGCTTAATTTCAAAACTAATATCATAATAGTATCACTATTGAAACTGATCCACTTCACGAGTGATGCATTTACATGTTAAGTTCATAAATTAATTTAGTAAAAAGTCAGACAGTTAAAAAATGATAAAAAATGCATAGAAATTAACTTAATTATAAACTTTTTTTTAGAGAGCTTGACATTATACTAAATTAAGTCATAAATTTAACACGTAAACGCATGACTTGTGAATTAGATCCGAATCCGATAGATCGGTTTTAACTGCTTAGATTCGTAGTTTGAAATCAATTCGATAAATTTTAGAATTAAACTAACAAGGGACTTAGTAAGCTTAAAAACACCATAGTTCTACTCAAATTATTATTAATTTATTATGCATCTGGCTCTGGCTCAGTAATATTGAGCTATTGCTAAGAAATGTTGAAGAAATTAACCAAGATAATTTAACCCAATGAAAACTTCTAGCTATCTCAGGAAAAAAAAAAAAAAAAACAGAGTGAAACATTGGCATGTACCTTTGAGTGGAAATAAGCCTTTCTCTAGAAGTTTGCCATAGTGAAGATATGCCATGAAGGCACAAGCACTGCAAAACCTAAAGAGAGCACATGGAATACCAATCTCATTTGCCGCGTCTAAAGCAAAGCTCATCGATGCATCAGATATGATGTATGTCACTTTCGGGATTTCCGAACACGAGCTTTCAAGACTAGAAAGGACCCGTCGCAAGTGCGGGAGGCAGTTCTTCATGGTTGATTGACTGAGAGATGTTGTCTCTCTTGTTGAGACATCATCCGAGTCCGGGAGTCCATCCAGAATGGTCTTGAATTGGAAATCAGGAAAACTTCCCAGATCACCGTCTAGTTCGAAGAAAATTCAAATTAAATACGAACCAAAATTATTATCAATATAAAGAGTTAGTCTTCTACAACTGGTACCAACTGATTAGAAATCAGAGATATATTTGAAGTAATTGAGTACGTACTGTGTGAGCGGAGGAGACGGCGGTGGTTGAACTCGGTGTTGACGAAAGTTATGTGGAAGCCGGAGGAATGGAGTAGCTTGGCAAGTGCTAGCATTGGTGTCATGTGGCCTTGTGCTGGGACAGGGATGCACACTGCATGAGGCTTGCTGATACTTGCCATTTTCCCCTTTCTATCTAGCTCTGAGCTAATGAGCTATGTATGTTAGGTTTATATGGCCTAAATTATTATACAACATTTAATATGTCGCATCTCGACACATCACGATTCTTTTTTCTTTTGTTTTTTAATATGTCCAACTTCCTTTATTCTTTTAAAAAGCAACTGTGTACTTGGTTAGTGGTTACCCAAAAGAAAACAAAGGAGAAAAAAAGGAAAAAGGGCCAGTACATTAAAACTACCTTTATTGCAACTATGCTTTAGTTAAAAAAAAAAACAAAGAGTAGTTAATTAGCCGAATCATGTTTTTTTTATGGTTGCAGGCTTGCAGCCCAATCATGTTAATTTTCTACGATATTTCTTTCGGCCACGCAAATAATCACGGAAATTGAAGAACAGAATATAACAGTGACAACAAACTACGTCAATAACATAACATAATACTTGTATATATTGTGCCTGCGCGTTACAACGAGAATAAAAAAAATTATACAAAATAACATATTTTCATAAAAAAAAATTTAGACTAAATGACATATTAAATAATATCTACATATGAATAACATTTCTTAAATGATATATTAAATGGCATATCTTTTTTATCTTTTAACATATTTTCATAAAAAAATCTCAAACAAAATGTCATATTAAATGACAAATAACATTCCCTAAATGATATAAAAAAAATAGAAAGAAATGAAGATATGACCAATCAATTATCAATCAATTCAAAAATTTCTTAAATGACCCTTAAAAAAAAAATCATGACCAATCAGAAACATGATACAATTTGCATGTGAAAAGTACGTGTGGCGAATACGTTTCTAAATAAATTTAGACTTCTATACGTAAAAAAATAAAAAAGATGTATGGAGTCAGGATATTTAATCAGAGGGTTTATATTCAATCCAAAACTTAATCTTTTAATCAATGTTGTTGGCTGATCAGAACATCTACGTGCTTAATATAAGAATAGAGATGTGGCGATAAAATAGAGTAAAGTTTTAACATAGTTTTAACTTCGTACAACGCATGAACCATATACAATCCTATATTAATTATATAATATGTGCATTGCATGAAATCAAAACTGTCACGTTAAAATATATATCAGAAAAATAGTTGTAGTTAGGGCGAAAAATCTTCTTACGTATAAATATATATATATATATATATATATATATATATATATATAGAGAATGGCTAATATCAAAACGTTTGTTCCTGGGGTCTGGAGCAATCAATTTTTAAACCGTCCGATCTGACTGAAGATTCGTGCATATGGGATTGATCTGATCTAAAAAGTTTCGCTGGAACAATCAAATTTCTCTATCCAGTAACTGGACATTACTGGACCCGTCCAGTGGATTACCCCCCCCAAACCCCGACCCCCTCTCTCTCACACGCGATCTCCCTTCTCTCAGAGTCTCTCTAAACCTAAATCGCAATAGGCGATTTCTGCCCCGTTCCTTGATCTCCTCTCACGGCGCCAACTTCTCCAGCGACAACCGCTCTCTCTCTCGGCACATTCTCGGTAAACCGTCTTGACCCTTTTTTCTCCTTTGCTCTGTGTTGAGCTACTCTTGATGGTGGGCTGAGCCCCTTGAACTGTGAATTTCTGAGAATTTGTGTGTTAATTGCTTGTGGTTGTTAACACAGCTTGAATCAGATTTTTGGGGAATTTCTCGAATTGTGAAAGACGAACCTAACAGTCACAGTACTTGTGTTATGTATTGCTCGCTGTTTTTTGCTTTGTTCGGGGCTTGTATCTAAAATTTGTAGTTTTAATTGTGTGAATTGATCTCTTAAAGGGAACAAGGATCTCTTATATGATTTAAATTATTACAAATGCCTTCTCTAAAATTTTGTAAGAGTCGTACATAGATAGGCTGTATCAATCAAGTGGATTAAACATTTTTATAAATTTGATTATGTTACTAAAGTGGGCTACTATTTTTACTAATTCCTAACAGAATCTTCGGTAAATTGTGGTGCCTTTTCTTTGGCAAATCTGATTCGGTTTACCGAGAATCAAATTTAAGGGAGAGAAACCTTTGGCAAAGGCACCAGTAACTAGTGAAATTATTGATACCTTACCTACTTTGTACTAATACTGGTTTTGTTCTCATACTGGTTGAGTTCTGATACCTTGGCACCAATAACTATTGTTGAAATTTTCTGCAGTACTGATACTGGTTTTGTTTTAGGAGAAACCCAGACCTAGGGTTTTGCTAAGCTCTCTCTCCCTTAGAAGTTGATTGTTGTTGGTTTGGTAATTGCTATGCTTGATTAATATGTTGTTTAAACCAATTTCTGACTTTGGTCGTGACCTTGTGTCCTTAGAGAAGTTATTGCAATTGAATCTCACTTTTCGATTTTAGAACCAAAATACTAATCATGCCGCTTGATTCTGATTCTATAGGTTATTGGTCCTAATCATGCCTCAATTCTGATTAAAAGCAATAACAACAAAATTTATATGTGTAAGTTAAAAAATTATAATCTTTCGGTAGTATAGTGATCTCTATGTCAATACTTGGTAACAATTCGATGTTGTTCATTACTATGAAAGCAAAACGTAAACATGTAAATCAGAATTAAGAAAACCAGTTGTAACATTAAGAAAACTAGTAGAGCTAATGTAATCAAGGGTAATTTGCTAATGTTCCTTTTTGTTACCGCTGGAATTTTTCTGTTCTGGTACAACTAATCTCAGTTATTCAATTAAGGGTAATATGCTTGTATTATTTGTTTTTTCTTCTTTTTAATAATTTTTACTAAGTATTGATCTGTTCATCCAATTAACAGAGAGCATAAGGCCTTGGAAAGGATAACCAAAAAGCTTACGATAGTGAGGACAATGATGAAGATGAAGATGAAGATGTTGGAGATGACGAATCTGAATTATATGTTGTGTTGTTATTTGTTTTCTTTTGTTAGAGTGATGTTGGTTTTCTGTCAGTACATTTTTTTTGTTCTGGTATAGTGCATTTTGTTGTACAAGTTGTAGTCAAGGGTATTTTAGAAAAAATGGAAATTCATCATTTGTACTTTATGTTTTCATTAATTGTGCAGTGGAACTAATTTTGTTTACCTTGCAACTGTTTACTCCAGCAATTAAACTGCAAATCAATGAAACTATTTAATTCATGCATTAAACATGTTTTTAATACAAAATAAATAGAAAAAAAGCACTAGAGCAGTAAAAAAAGCTGAATCTGTATTCATCATAACTGTACTTAGCCTATGCTTACAAAAGCTAAACAATAAGATCTGAATCTCAACATAAGAAAAATAATATTTAAGTATCAATATCCCAAAAAAATTATCACTACTCTAACAATGTCCATATACTTCATGCACAATCTGGAGTGAGCATTCCTTTAGTACCACCTGCAAGAAAAAAAAAAATACAAGTTCAGAAAGTTAAAGGGATTTATACCAGATGAGCAACTTAACCCAATATTATGCATTAATAAAAAGGTTGCATTAACAGAAACAAAAAGTAAGCATTAACAGAAAAAGTATACTTATTTCCAAGTTTATTTATAAGTTTTTCTTCCTGCCATTATCAGATGAATCAGAAGAGCTGCGACACTTTTTTTTCTCAGATTTGGATTTAAGAAATTAAATCAAAGATATTTTGTCACTACATAGACACCTCAATAACATAAAATTATAATTCCTGGTGCAAATAAGATGCTTCAAGAAATGAAATAAGTCATTCAATCATCTTAGACTAGTGCGAAGATAAAAACCTAGAAAATTTGATTACGCTAAAAACCTTAAACCTGCTACTTCGGATTGGTGCGATTTCTGATTTCTTCCTTCGAACGGAGATACTAATTTTGAGAGAGAGTTTTGTTGGACTGGTGCGATAATATTAATGCCAATTTTAGGTCGGAGAGAGAGAGAGAGTCTAAGAGAGAAGGGAGATCGCCTGTGAGAGAGGGGGTCGGGGTTTACCGAGAATGTGCCGAGAGAGAGAGCGATTGTCGCTGGAGAAGTTGGCGCCGTGAGAGGAGATCGAGGAACGGGGCAGAAATCGCCTGTTGCGATTTAGGTTTAGAGAGACTCTGAGAGAAGGGAGATCGCGTGTGAGAGAGAGGGGGTCGGGGTTTGGGGGGGGGGGGTGGGTAATCCACTGGACGGGTCCAGTAATGTCCAGTTACTGGATAGAGAAATTTGATTGTTCCAGCGAAACTTTTTAGATCAGATCAATCCCATATGCACGAATCTTCAGTCAGATCGGACGGTTTAAAAATTGATTGCTCCAGACCCCAGGAACAAACGTTTTGATATTAGCCATTCTCTCTATATATATATAGAGTAAGGCTACTGTACTTTGCAAAGTAAACCACTCCGTTTACTTCGGGCTATTTTTTGGATTTTGAAAATTCAAACAACCGATCCGAACCGTTCAACATGTTCTAAATATTGAAATGTGCTTGGAGACCAAATTTTACATTTTTTGGAATTTTTTTACTATTTATTAAGCCACTTTGAAAGTTTCTGATCCGGTGGTCCAAAAAATTTTACTATTTTTTACTGTTCACCGTCGGATCAGTGACTTTCAAAGTGGCTTAATAAATAGTAAAAAAATTCCAAAAAATATAAAATTTGGTCGATCTCCAAGCACATTTCAATATTTAGAACATGTTGAACGGTTCGGATCGGTTGTTTGGATTTTCAAAATCCAAAAATAACCCGAAGTAAACGGAGTAATTTACTTTGCAAAGCACAGTAGCCTTACTCTATATATATATATATATATATATATATATTAGAATATTAAGAAGGGAAATGTTTTTTCCCGCTTTCTTTTTAAAAAATACGAATCTTCAATTACTTAAAAAAAGATTTTTTATATGAATTTTTTTAATTAAAAAAATGTTAAAAGACTTGAGAGATAGCAATAAATTTGCAGCTTTTTTTGTGTGTGTGTGGTATTGTGTGATTGAACTTTTGGGAACAGAAGCCCGATTGTGATTTGTGGGCCTACCACATGCCCATAGCCATATCATTTTTCTCTAAAACTCGTGAAAAATTATTTTATCAACAAGCTTAAAATTATCTTATCTTCCTGATATCTCACCAGTCAATTAAAATCAACAAGTTGCAACAGTGAGCTGATCTCAGTTGAGCTTGAAGAACACTAGCACACCCTCTCTACTAGCCGAAGCAGCATCATACGCTTTGAGGAAATCACTGAAAATAAATTCCTTGTACTTGGGCGGGTTGTTTTCATTCACTAATTCCTTTGCCGGTGCAATCAGGCAATCTGCCTTCGGCATTATCAGTGTAGCAATTGATGTCTGGGCAACGGCCGAATTTGTAACTGCTCGGTGCTCTACACTCTTCAGTATCCCATTTGTGATTATCTAATTGATTTAACATAAAAATATTTTTCTTACACGACAGAACAAGATTTAGAATACTCGCTGAATTAGTTGGAATCATACAAATATAACCCTCTGTTTATTTTAACAAAGTTTTAATGGTTACCTCCAATTAGAGTGGATAGTGGTTTGTGTTCATTTGGTCTTACCTTCACTGTAATCACCGCTAAAATTATCCTTTTTGAGGCCTAATCCTTTTTTGCGATTAGATTTAAGAGTTTTGATGAGACTTCTCTGACTTGAAGTGTGAACTCTGAAAGGGCTGCCCTGTTTATTTTGATATGTATTATAAGATGGAATTAGTATTTATTTACACAAGGATGATTAAATTTGTAAAGAAACACAACCTATTTCATTGGATTAATTTATAAATATATACTTCTTCCAGTGGAAAATTAGAGTAACTAAGAATAAAATTGAGTTTCAAGTTATTTTATTATGCTGGTTGATCAAAGATATGAATCACAAAATTTACTATATTATAATTCAAGATTACAAGATAATGGAATATTTTGTTCTATGCTTAACCCTTCACTTGGTCAAATGAGAATTACAATAATCTTTGGTTTGCATAATTCATCTGAAATAAATAAGCACTTTTTTTTTTCTTTTTTACAGAAAACAATTGTTAAGATAGGCTGTGCTTTTACCCTCTCATCAAGTCCTAGCAATGTTTTAAATAGCGTTTATAGCGTCATAGCGGAAAGGCTACAAAAAAAGCTATAGCGAATAGCGTAGCTATAGCAGAAACTATGCTATATAGCATTTTTTTTTTTACAAAAATTATATTATATATTTGTACGAAATATCAACATTATCTAAAGTCTCATAGAACAAAATAACACCAAATTAATTAAGAAATTATAATATTCATATTGAACCAGTACAAAGTCCAAATTGCGGTTGAAAATATCCACAGTAATATCATAAACTATCGATCTTTTTCTATTCAAAATATCTTAAGCATCATGATTCATGATATAATCTATTTTTTTTTCTATTCAAATTTCAAAATAGCCTAGATCTGTAGCAAAGGGTTTCCTTCTCGGTTTGAGCAAATTAAAAGATCTATAGCAACAAAGCTTTTAATTGATTTCGGTTTAGACTTTTATTTAACTTTTTTGGGTCTTTATTTAAAGCCCATATAAATTGCCTAAAAAAGCTCAGTATGCATAGCGCACGCTATTTGCGCTACACGCTATGCGCTATAGCGGACCGCTATTACTGCTATAGCGGCCATAGCTCAATTAGTACAGTTTGATGCCATAGCTTAGCGTTTAGGGTCTAAAAACGCTATAACGCTGCTATAGCGCACTATTTAGAACATTGAGTCCCAGTGATATCATGACATGTTTTTCAACCTTAAAAATACTGTAATTTCAATTACATCCTTGCAAAAATCTTCAAATTCTTATTCTTCCATGCAAGCATGTGGGTTGAATTTTGCGTTAATCCATTTCATATAAATAAGCCCTTTTTTTTTTTTACTTTTTTTTTCTTCCAGAAAGCAATTGTTAAGATAGACTGCTTTTTACCTTCATCAAGTTCTAGTGATACCATGACCTGTTTTTCAACCTTAAAAAAACTGTAATTTCAAGTACATCCTTGCAAAATCTTCTCATAATTATTCTTCCATGCAACCATACGGGTTGAATTTTGCGTTAATATTTCCCTTTTTTTGAAAGAAAATTATTTTTGCCCCTTTTTTGTTATTTGCTCTCTTTACAATTACCTTTGCATATAAGCAGCTTGCTACAAATTCACCTCCAACAGTATAACTCCTTAAATTCATACACGTATTAATTATACTATACAAAATAATTAATAATATGACACTTGTAAGTTGTACATATGCAACCAAGTACCTGAAAGAAGGCGAGCTCTTTGCCGGCTTTCATGATCTTGCCGATGATCTCATCCCGACTATCGGCATCGACACAGCCACCAGGAGAGTGATCGAACGGTTGATGATATCTTTGATTGGCCCTTTTTTTTTCTGGTGGAAAGATGTACTTCTCCTGTACCGTTGTGTATGTAGGCTGATTTGAGAGAAGCTCCATTTTTATGTTGGTTCTATTTCTTTGTTTCACAATCTGAGCTCTCCAGCTTTTAGTGGGGGTGGCTACAAGGGGCGGGATTTCTTGATCTGTTCCAGAAGAAGTTATTAACCTTATTTTAAATGATGAACTATAGTTTTAGTATAAATGACGATAAGAGGAGAAAAATTCAATTTTCGAAATAGTATCTCAAACGAAATGAATGCTATACGTAGGCCGCTTCCTGTGCTATAAGACCAAGTATCAAGAAGCCCGTAATAAGGCCCATGGGCTTGTAACTATGAAAGTACAGCCGTTGTGGTGACAAGAAGAAAACTCCTTTATTCATGTCTGTGACGAACTAGAAATTATAAATGTAATGTAATTTATATTATAATAGGATTTGAAATTTGTAAGTACTTAATAAAAATTGTAAAATATAAAGGACAAATGTATTATTTATAATTCATAGGGATGGCTAAGTCACCGACTCACCCCGGACTAGAATTTAGATCCATTAAGTTTGAAATTTGACTCAAATATCTCTTGTGAATATTAGATAGTTGAATGATTTGACCTCGAACTATGTTCTAAAAAAAAGAATCTTATTGAACTATATTACTTTGGTACGCGAGATGATGGGCAGGATATATCACCATATAACATTGTTGACTCTATAGATGTAGATATAGAGAAATTAGCTCAGAAACGATGCTTCATCGCAATAAATGCTTTAGGCTACAAAATTCAGAACCCATGATTCCTGAATTTGCTCCAACAAATTTGAAGATACAGAAACCATTTTGCTTGTCATGAAAGAAACACTCATTTATCACAGTTACTGGGTGTATTAATGCTGTACCAAAAGTATCCCAGAATATTACTTTTTTTTGTACCAAAAATTTACAAGTGAATGGTTCATCAAGACTGGTCTATTTGGGTGACCACATGGCATACGCAATATAATTTACTGGTAAGGCTGATCTATTTTTGTGCCCGCAACAAATTGGAAAAGATACTCGAGCAAGTTTATGTCAGTATTGAGTTGTACGTAAGAACAAAATATCGAGCAAAATTTTAAGAAAACCTATAGCTTCCATTTGTTAAGGTTAAGGTCTTTTCTTTTTTTAATATAACAAAAAGAAGAGAAAAATAACTAATTTTGCTTCACTTGGAAAGGATTACTTCAGAGGTCAATTGTATACGCTAACGATTGGCTTGGATTACGTAGTTCAAATTACAATTTCAATGTTTTGTCTACTTTTTTATCGATCTAGGTGCTCCACATCCATCCCAGCCTGGTACCAATGATTCACTGTGCATTTCTAAAACTTTTTTGTCGATTTTGGTGGAGTCATGCACTCATGCCTATCAGATTTGTGCTTATTCAAAATCTCTCATCCCTTTTTAAGGTGAAACATCCCTTGGGTGAATAAATTTAACTAGTATATAAGTTCCATCCATCTCAACATTACAAAGACAACCTCGTTTTTTATTGTAAGAATGCATAACTATGTTGATCGTATAGTTTTATTTCAACCACTGATCTTGAAAGCCTCCATAACATCCACTTTCTTAGCCGACAGATCCGTATAAATTCTAAGAAAATCCTTGAAAACAAAAGATTTGTAAAGGGGAGGATTTTCTTCATTAACCATTTCTTTTGCCGGGCTAATGAAGCTCTCCATGGCCGGCATTATAAACACAGCCAAAGACGTCCTTGCTGCGCCCGAATTCGTAATGGCCCGATGCTCCACGCTTTTCAATACACCATTTGTTATTATCTGATCAAGCAATCATAATGTGTATAAGTATAAAGGAATAATAGAAACAATATTTGTATATTAATGCGTAAAGAAATGGCTCAGAGTGCACTTGACAAAACGTTGGATCCTGTTATAAAATTCAGTTTTGTTTCTTGGTCCTTTTTCTTAATCTATTTGATGCTCTGCCAAAATATAATCAAAATTTGTACCATTTGGTAAGTACAGCCTGTACTGTACTGGAAAAATTAGTTTGATTACATTAATTCTTTTGCAATTTGCATACTGATGTTTCCATTTGTCATTCATATACTGGTCCAGGTACAAAATGCAGGGGGTGGTATTTTGCCAACTTTTCAAAAAACCAAAAAAAACCTTGTAACAATAAATATATAAACAAATTAAAACTGACCTCTAACTGGTGCCCAAAATTTATAACGAACGCATTTTGGATTGGCTCTGCCCTGACCCATTTGCCCTGGTGCATGATTTGAAGACCGCTAACAGCTCCCTGGAGCAAAAGGGTTATCAAGTTGCGGTCAGAGTGTGGCGGTAAGCCAAGTGTCAGATCTGGTTCCGGGCATCGCGGGTAGTAATTCGCATTTATTAGAACCTGACCTGAACTTAAGTCTCCTCCAAAGTACCCTTTTTTGAGACCCAATCCTTCGCAAATCAGGCTCAGAAGAGTCATTGATACCTCTCTTGCCTCAACTATGAATTTTGCAAGAACCTCCCTGATAATTTGTAAAATTTCACTATTGTTAAAGGAACTTTTTATACAGCATAAGTAAATAGTAAAACTAGCAAGGTAAATCGACGTGTCATACTTTAGTTTTGCTGGTTTATCAGGCCACTCATTTATGGTTTCTGCTACGGGATAGCAGGCTAGCTTAAGGCAATCACGCCAATACCTCGGCCCGTCTTTTCCGTAAATAGTACTAGAGAAAAGGCGATTCGTCTTTGATGTGTCTTCACAGTAATATGCCGCTTTGTCCTCCTTCGACATGTTAAAGAACTCCTCTGTCACGCGCATCATATCTGCCATCAATTGCTCTGATACACCATGGTTTATCACCTAAGATAAAAGTACATATTATCAGGGGGGCATAACTACATTGTAAGGAAAGGAGGCTAAACCCCCCTTTTCAGTAGAAAATTTTGCACTTTTGACCTTTGAAGTTTAAATTTTACAAAAAATATTACTATTAGCCTCCTTCAGGCAAAAGAAAGGACTTTCCTGAAAAATAAAACAGGCATAATTCAAATAAACACACAAATCAACAGTCATAACTTATGAAGAAATACAGACTTTGTAATTTACGTAATCTCAGTCCAGTGCGCCAATACAAAATATGGCCTCACCTGAAAGAAACCAAACTCTTTGCCAGCGCGGAGGACTTCTCCAATAAGCTGATCACGGTCCTCCACGTGGCAGTGAGGCCCACCTCTCAGGTCGATCACTGGTAATCTCACAGTAGAACTGACCTCTCCGGGCACGCGATTCTCAGGCGGGAGAATGAATTGCTTAGGAACTGTTTGATGAACTTGCCCATTGGAGAGTAGGTTGTCCATTGTAGAGGTTTCGGTGTTAGATGTAAGAGATCAAAATAAGAGATCCAGTGAGTACTGACTATTGAGTAAAAGTCAAAACAAAATCGCTTTCTTATAGGACTATAGGAGGAGTAAATCTAGCATAGATTTCGTTTAGATTCGTGCCGTTTGATAGACTTAACTCTAGCACCGTTTGATTTCGTTTAGATTTAACTCTAGCACCGTCAGGAGTATTAGTAGACTTAACTCTAGCACCGTTTGATTTCGTTTAGATTTGTGCTATCACCTATCAATATGAGGACGCTGAGACGAGACGGAAACGGAAAATTTTATTCTTCGTCTCCGTCATTGCCCCCCTTCGTCCTTTTAGTTCTCCTCTCTTCCTCTCTCGCCCCGCCGCACACCACACCCCCCCCCCCCCCCCCCCCCCCCCCCCCCGCCCCCGCACCTAACCTCTCCAACTCGTCCCGCCTCCTCTAGCGGTCGCGCGACCACTCTCTCTCTCTCACCGACTCAATCCGACCACGCTGCCTCTCCTATCCTACCGAATCGATTCGACCACGCTGCCTCTCCTATCCTCCTCACAGCCGCCCTCGATCCTCCAGAATTTGCCTCCATGTTTTATCGAGGAAGCTTCCTTTCATAGGTAAATTTTGAAGAAACTCGTTTCTCTTTCTTTCTTTTAAAGTTTTGAGCTATATTATGCGCAAAATCTAGGGAAATTTGTTCAAATTTTGTAAAATCAGTTTTACAAGGTCCCGATTTGATGAGATACTTAATGTAATTAGGGTAATTAATAGACAGTACATTTAATTTGGGATGGATTTTACTGGTATTTGGAAATCAATCGGTTTGGCTTGACTGGTATTTGGATTGGGATGAATTTTACTGGTATTTGGTAATTAATAGAGAGTACAACAAAGCAACCAATCCACACAATTAGAATCTTAGGCAGGAGCAACACCAACTATTCTTGTAACTTCTAGGCAGTATCTCATACAATTACCTTCTCAGGTTGTATCTCATACAAGTTATCTCTTCTAGGCCAATAGATCACAATTATCAAAGGCATTCTGGTCCATAGGATAGAAATTTAGATGTTTTGACTGAGTCAAGTTCATATTTGTGACTATCTACTATTTATAATATGTTTCTCATGATTTTTTCAGACTGTGATGCTCAAATTTGCGATCAAGGGTACTGCTGCGAGTTTAAAAGTGACTTCATGCTCAATTACCAAGGTTTCTTTTCAAGGAAATGCTATGTAATAAGCAAACAATCTAATTTCAGTTTTGTCGTAACATGTATTATGTCATTTATTCTTGGTAGACATCAGTGAGTTTAAGATTAATGTAGGTGGGATTATTAATTTGTACTCGCAGGGTTTCATCTTGTAAGTTTGGATTACGTCTTTTATATATACGTACTGTGCTTGTTCTAAACATCTATGAGTTGGGTTCAAATAATGTATGTTCATTATTATGTTTGTTTCATTTGTTTTATTACTGACAATAGAAGATAGTGTGTTCAATGTGTGCAGTTGAAGTAGTTCATTTATGTTTTCTGTTCTTTAAAGTCTGTTCGCAAAGGATCAATTTGCTTTAGAGGTTCTTGCACAAATAATCAAAGATTAGATGCTCAATTTACATAGTTTGCTTGTACCAACTATGGTGATGTTACAAAGAAATTTCAGCATGAACATAAAGCCAACTACAAACAAATCATTTATGGCCAATAATAGCCGCCATAAAAAGAGTAACATCAAATAGAAAACAATCATAACAACTAATTTTACTAGTTTTACTTGAGACAAACACATTTTTATTTATAATAAAGAGCCAACATGTTGACGAATATAATCTTCTCAGACAAGTATTGTTGCACATGCTTGTTCGGAAGATTCCTTACCAGTCTGAACACCTTAGGGTCAGCGTGCCGCAGCTTTGTCCTTGGATCTACATATGGCGCCTACATTGAATATGTAAACATGTGTTGGTCAAAATGCCGAGAAGATTAAAACAAAACAAAAAATGAAAGGTAAATCAAAGGGACGACTAAGGTGGTGCCTTGACCAGTATCAGTCTGGTTTTTACAAATGAAACTGAAAATATCTATTAATGTCAAAGCCCAGGGTCTATATCTTATTATTTTATTTTTGTATATTAGCAGACAAAATTCTAATATTTTATACCATTTTGTTGCCATACCAATTATCTGTTGCACCAATCAGGTTTGATACTGGTACAGACCACCAAGTCTGGTCCTAACTCAGTGGTGTCAACTTAATTCATCTTGTTGCCTAAGGGCTTACAACCAAAAAAAAAAAAAACTTAACTCAGTGGTGTCAACTTAATTCATCTTGTTGCCTAGTTAACGGAGTATGTTGGTTATGGATATTGTTTTATTTAGTTATGTACAAAAATTATATTATATGCATTATGTTTTATTTTTACTGATCATCTGTATTCATCTATATTGTACTTCCTATACTTTATTGTATATTACTATGTCGGTTTTTTTACTTGATTTCAATTATCACAGCCGAAGCAATGCCTCTCGCTAGTTGAATATAAATACTTGATAACATGAGTTGGATTTTATGACTTTTCAGTTGGAAGGTAAATACTTGGTAACATGAGTTAGAACAATGGAGAGTTCGGATATAATTAGAACAACAGATCCTTTCTGCTTTCAGTATTTTGTATTCATGGTAGTTTTTTTTTTTTTTTTTCAAATTGAATTAGTTTACCATTTAGGTTAATATCTGATTGCTTGCATTTATTTTAGGGTAAATTTCATCAGAAGTCACTAAACTTTAGTCTTTGTAACAAATTGGTCACTCAAGTTTAATTTGTATCTTGATAGCCATTGAACTTTTAATTTGTTTCAACCTAGTCACTCCCCAACTATTTTTGTAGAAAATAATAATAGAATATGATGTGGCAGCCTATTCATCATATTTGATAAATTATATAACTTTTTTTTGGCAGCCTATCCATTGTCTTCGCTAAAACAAGCTTTTCAGCATGGAAGATAAGCTTGCGTCCATCCCTTAGATTACCACATTTAGCATATGGATCAACAAACTCAATCTCCACAAATGGGTCAAAAGCAAGAGCCAATTTAACTACAAATCCATGAAGCATTTGAACCAGTTCTAAGATCCTCATACCGGCACATGCTTTTAAAAACAGAAGATATCACAAAAACAATTCAGCTTAGAACCACTGTGACACATCAATCTAAATAGCTCAAAGGATTCTAGAAAATACCCATAATTTGAGAAACCTGAAATCAACGTGCACCAGAAAATAGAATCTCTAACGGGTATTTCATTGAACAGCTTGCGGCACCGGCCAAAAGTCCCACCTTTTGCATACATATACAGCAAAAACATTGCACACAAGCAAGTCACCCATATTTGCGTAAATAAAAAAACTTTTCACCATGGAAGAATATTGTAGATAGAGACGTGCTGGAAGTAGTGTATTGAAATAACTGGCCGGTCCAGGACTGGACCGGACAACCCGTGGTTCGGACCCGAACCGCCCCGGATCGTGTCCAAACCCGGACCGGACCGGACCTTGGCTAGAAACAGGTCTAGCAAGGGTTTGGGTCACTAAATTTTACTAGAACCATGTAGGACCGGACCGGACTTACCCTTGACCAAACTGTGTAGAACTGGACTCAATCTGAATTTAGCTATTCTGACCTCTGTTAATTAATCATTAAAACTGTTCCAATCTGTAATATTTTTGTATAGAGAAATTATATTATCTGAAAACTAGACTTTCATACATTTATTTTGATATAAATAACACAAAAATCCATGTAGAAATTTTCTCTAAATTGAATTTTGAATATGGTCAAAATTATAGAACTGCTCACTGGAATTTCAGCTTTTATGATTTCTGACCTCTGTCAATTAATCGTTAAAATTGTACCAATCTGTAATATTTTTGTATAGAGAAATTATATTATCTGAAAACTAGACTTTCATACATTTATTTTGATATAAAGAACATAAAAATCTATGTAGTCATTTTCTCTAAATTGAATTTTGAATATGGTCAAAATTATAGAACTAGTCACTGGAATTTCAGCTTTTCTGATTTCTGACCTCTGTCAATTAATCGTTAAAACCGTACCAATATGTAATATTTTTGTATAGAGAAATTATATTATCTAAAAACTAGACTTTCATACCTTTATTTTGATATAAAGAATACAAAAATCTATGTACTCATTTTCTCTAAATTAAATTTTGAATATGATCAAAATTATTGGACTGCCCACTGAAAAAAAAAAAAAAAATAAAGACCAAAACTCAGACTGGACCCGGACTAGACCGTGTAAATTTGGACCACGGTCCTAGCATGAGTTTGGGCCAACCATAAAAAATCAGACCCGCCAAACTCGAACCGTTTAAACCCGTAGACTCTTGAGAACCGTAAACCGACCGAGTCTAAATCGGACCGACCCTGCCCATTTGCAAAACACTAGCTAGAAGAAAGAAAGAAGGAAGAGGGAAAAATGAAAGTGGGTGAGAAATACTTCATATCCCAAAATAAGTTACATAATTTATTAAATATGATGAATAGTTTGCCACATCATATTTTATTATTATTTTATACAAAAATAGTTGGGAATGACTAGGTTGAAACTAATTGAAAGTTTAATTACTATCAAGATATAAAATAAACTTGAGTGACCAATTTGTTACAAAGAGCAAAATTTAATAACCTATGATGAAATTTACCCTTCATTATAATATCTTCATTTTTAACATATAAATGAGAAGTTTGAGATCAGCGGAGGACAATCACCCGAGCACTAATTCAGATCCAGTAAAGTAACTCAATTTTTGAGTTCTAAATCAAGACCATCAGATTCGAATCCGCGACAATCCATTCCTAAGTAGAGCGCACACATCCCGAGCGACTGTTTCGAATCCCGAGGCAAAATCCCAAACGACGAATTCGAATCGAATGGTCTCAATCCAAAACCCAAAAATTGTGTTACTTTATGGGATCCGGACCCCTAGCACAACCACCAGAGTGAGGCATACAGCATTATCTTAATTACCATTGCCGAAAGTGAGGCATCCTGCTAGTAACTTCATAATTAGTACCAAAAATAATACTGTTCTAAATAATTTACAATGTCCTAACAAATTTACAAGTACATATTTGATTGTTCACAGGCTTTCTTTCAGAAAAGAACACACTTGCAAGGTTTAAGATCCCTCAGGTACATGAAACAGCAAAGTGGATCTTAGCCGTTGATCTCAGATCAAATCGGAGATCAAGGGCTAAGATCACGTACCAAAACCTTAACCCTTGCAAACCAACAAGAAGCCCGGATCCTTGTTCACAACATCAAACCCAACTTCTGGCTAGCTACGTCACACTTGATGGGTGCGAACCCGACCCGACCATTTTCTAAATCATATTCGACCCAAACATTCTGCTGATGGTGGTGCCCAATTACGTAAGCGGATATTGGTACAAGATCCGAATTTCCAAATGTGAAACACCAAATCCCATCTCCACCCCTCTTTTCCCCGGGCACCTTGTACAACAACCTCTCTCCCACCACCACCATCTCTGCCCCTTTAAACACCAGCGCCACCGACGGTATGTAACCCGGTACCGACTTCCCTTCTGGTACTCTAAAACAGAGATCAAAAGCTCCTTGAAAAACATAATCCGGCTCGTTTAATGGTGTCAAAATTCCTTTTGTTTGGCGAAGAAACTCTGTTTTGAGTATGTTGTACGGATCACCTAAGAGAAATGTGAACTGAGTACCAGAATCAACCATGGTTTGGCCGGCACCGGTATGATCTGGCAAGAGGAGAGATTTTGGTATTGACAACTGAGTTGATCCCACACGGATGCCGTCTAACTGTACCGAATAGGCGACTCGGTCAAAATACGGCAGAGGGAGAGAGATTTGAACAAATGGAGTATAATTCAGTGGTAGCATGAATGGCAAATTAGTGCTTCCTATTAGTAGAACACCTGACGAATCACGGTCAGATATACAGTATGAGAATCGACGCGTTGCAGCTTGTGTCACAAAAGAGAGGGCCCCGCGGTTCATACCTAGTAAGCCAGTGGTTGCGGTGGGGTCAACTGCCGAGTCAAAGGTGGATGTCATGCAACCAAAGGTTGTACGGATAGGTGAAGGAGATGTCGTCATGTCACCTAACCGAAACAAATCAGAGGAGAGAGACCCTTCAGAGGTCGAGGCATCGGAATACGAAAGCGCCACATGGCACAGATGCGACGATTGTTCGCACGTTGCGGGTACCGGCAAATCTCGGGCTTTGGAAACACAAGTTTGAGACGAACAGGGGATGGAAGAGAAGGAAGAGGAGGCATGAGGGTTAAATGAAAGAGGTGATGACGAGGTGCAGCGAAGCCACGAGAGCTCGCTGCCGGTGTCTAGAACCACTGTGGCGTTTTGAGGCGGCGTGCCAATGGAGAGAGAGACTGTCAAGGTGACGTTGTGATGGAAACGGAGCTTGTTTGGAGAGCTTGGGAGGGAAGAAGGTGGGATGACTTGGGTTTTTAGAGGAAAAATGAGAGGTGCTGGGTTTTTAGAGTGAGAGAGAGAGAGGTGGTTTGATTTTGATCTGATGGAAAGAGAAATACTAGATTGAAAGAGGAGAATGGAGAGGATGAGAAGGGGAGTTGCCATGATTGTGTTGGTTGGTAGTTCGAATTTATTTGATTTGAGATGTTATTTGGCATGAGGTTTTATACAAGGGATAGAGAAGTGGAGTTGGGTGAGTGTGTTGTGGCCTTGTGGGGTTTCTAGGAGTTCATAAAAAAAGAAGGTGCAGTGAGGGTGACGCTCAGTTTGTTCTCTTGTGTTCAAAGTCTTCCTAATCATTTGTATGGTTCATACTAAAAAAAATAAAATAAAGATACATGTATTATTGTCTTGTGTCTATTTTTTTTTTTGTTCACGAGTAGTTCAATTTTGTATGAGATATTCTTATCGACATTAATTTATAGTTTTTTTCATGTTGCAAAATCACATTTGTAATTATATATATGTAATAACTTTACGTTATTAAAATTTAAATACCTGTGTGTGTATTTTAGACAATTTTAATTATATATCAGTTATATATAAAGAATAATTAATTTCAGACTTTATAATTTACTTTTAAATTAGAAATTATTTTTATACAAAACACGTGCGCTAAAAACAGTGCAGGAGGATGGATCCAATGCGGACCGATAGGAGAAATTTTTTAGAAACCATAATAAAATAAAAATTTAAAAACAACTTGATTGTTTTGATTTTTACAAAAACTATAAGAACCAAGAGATATCATTTCGGTCTGAATTTTTTTTTTTTCGGACCAAATTGTCATTTCGGTTCGAGCTATTTTCACAGATTTCGAAAAAAAAGATAAAACTTGTGAAAATATTTCGGACCGAAATAACAATTCAGTTCGAAAAAAAAAACTTCAGATCGAAATGACTCTCGGTTCTTATGATTTTTGTAAAACCAATCTGGTTTGGTAAAAAAAAAATTATTTATGATTCTAAACAAAATTCCCGAGAGGAAGCCGCCACAGGAGAACATTTGCTGGCAAGGCAAAGTGGAGTGGAAAATATCACCGTCTCCATCACTGTCCTTGCCTCTGTTGTTTTGCACCTTTCACCTTTCCAACTTTCAACTACTTGGAATTTGGATCAACGCTACTGTCTTCCTTCCTGTATCTCAATTTTGACATTTGGTCAACATTAGTCAACTTTCTACCGCGGTCAACATCGTCTTTTTATTACATTTATAGTTGGATTAAACGTTAGGTTACAGGGCCATCAACGAGCTGAGCCGAGCCGAATTAGTAAAGTTTGAACTTATTTTAGTCAAGTTGAATCAGCTCGTTCGTGTTGTGAGTCACTGAATCACACATAGATTAAAGACTTGATACTGTGAGTCGTCCATAGACTGTTAATTGAAAAAAAGTTCATCTTTTTATTGCAACAAGCTATATCCTTTCATGATGAACATAAAGAGATACCATGAAAGAGTCGACAAATAATATCATCTTCTTCTAGTAACGAGTTGAGAACGAGCCGAGACAGCCTCGAGTCGAGATGGATCAAGTTTTAACTCGCTAATTATGAATCGAGCTATAATCAAGTGAGCTAATTACGAGTCTTTTTCGAACTAATTTCAAACAAGCTGAAAGCTACGAGTTTTTTTTTTAAGTAAAGATATTTAACAAAACAATTTTAGATTCATACAACTCACAAATTATAGAATTAACACAGCACTGTATGTGATTCGTTATCTCCGTAAACCCAAAATTACTATGTTAAAATCTTTACCTTTTTGTTTTTTGCCAGCCGTAATTAGGTAAAGAAGTTAAAGTGTCCCTTTCATATGAATAATATTAATTCTTTGTTTCACATTCTTTTGAACATTAATGAATTACTGACAGATAGAGAACCCTGTTCTAATTAATTCAGCTACTTAATCAAATTCAAATATACTGTACCAATCGATCCATAAGTAACGAAAACCTTCTTAACTTGTTATCGACAAGGTCACTTATTTTGAGTTAATGCGTTGCAGTGTCAGGTTATTGAGATACAGCTAATGCAAGTTCATTTAAACTTACACGGTAAAATTGAAAAACTGACATCTAATAAATTCAAGACGTTCTTGTCCATGAATTCCAGAGTGCTCTCTTTCTTTCTTTCTTTTATTCACGAGCTACAGCCTACAGGCATCCGTGCGGCGGTGTTGTTTCTCCAAAACCAACATATAACAGCGCACAGCGTTTTTGACCAATTACAATCACCCACTTATTAACCCTTGGTTGGATTTCAATTTTCAAAACATGGGTTGTCACAAAAAGCACTTCCAAAGAGACGACGGGGACAAGTAAACAAATGAAGAGAACACTAACGAGTGATAAAAGTAATAAAAGGTGACCTTACAGCTGTCTTCTCGTCTGGAGGTTTCTTGCATGCTTTGTGGGGGGTCTAATTAAGTCTTGTATATACAGTACATAACTATGTTCGAGATGGTGCCGCGGACAGCAGTTCGGGAATTCACATCCAGTGCAGTACTCTAATAGGGAATCTTTTACAATTTTTTGATCTGGACCGTTCTTTTTAACTTGGCACGAATCTCGAAGCCCAATAATACTGCCCCTCAGTCAGCCCGAATCCCAAACCGGCTGAGAGTTAATCTCAAACCGTAAATAGCTAGTTGTAAAAGGGAATCTTTTACGGTACCGTCGAGGATATGGATCCGCAGTTCGGAGACAACCAATCGAATGAAATTGTTGCTTTTTGAGGTTTTGGTTTTTTAAAATTAGAATTCAAATAATTGATGCCCGCCAACACCGACATTTTTATTAATATCCAAAGTTTAATACAAATTATTAATTATACCCAGAAGTCAACTCAATATCGATATATACTCAAATGGCCGGCTATGTACCTTTTTTTTTTTATTTATCTTTTTTTTTTTTTTTTTTTAGAGAGAGACTATGAAGATCAAAATATTGAAATTTAACTCTGAAATACGATAAATTTTTGTTAAATTATTTGACTTCTTTTGATATATAATTAGCATATTTATACTAAAATACGCTAAATTATTTGAAATTATATTGAATTACACTATATTAAGTTAAATTACACTAAATTACATTACATTATGCTAAAATACGATATGAATAGGGACGATATCTTCACTGAAAAGGAGAAAAACAACGATGAAACTTCAAACGGTCATAAAACGGCGCTCGAGTGTCCGATTTCAGCAAATGAGCACTTTTCGGAAAGCTTGCGAAAATGCGCATGCGTCTGTGCCAACTACGCCTGTTGAATAACTGAATATTTCCTATGATTGCAATTGATCTGTTCTATGCTTTACTCATGATGTTTAACCAAGTCCTGCGCATGCTTCACAAAAAAAGGCATAACTTTTAATCCGTCCGTCAGATCGGGCTGAAATTTTGACATGAGCTCCACAGCCCCAAAAGCAAGCTAATTTACTTTTCAGCCCGATCCGACCGTCGGATATAGAGTTTTCGAACTTTCTTTACAATCTCAGAGTTTTTAGGGTCTTTTCGTGCATCATTTACTGTTTTGACTTTGCACGATTAAAGTTTACTGGTACAAAATAATTGAAATCAGTCTACTATAGCGTAATTTTGTGTAGTTTACTGTTTTTTTACTGTATTTTAGCATAATTAGCGAAGTTATTGTAATTTAACGTAATTTAGTATAATTGAACATAATTTATTGTAATATAGTATAATTCAACATAATTTCAAGTATTCTAGCGTGTTTTAGTATAAATATGTTAATTATACATCAAAAGAAGTAGAGGAGAGATCAAGTTACAACAACTATTTTTTTCATTTTCAAAGTCCAAATCGTCGATCCAAACCGTTCAACATGATTATCTAAATAAAATGTGCTTGCAGATCAAATTTTACATTTTTTTGAATTTTTTTACTATTTATTAAGATGGGTACAAAATTCAATGGTCTGAATATGACTATTTTTTGTAAAATACTTAATAAATAGTAAACAAATTCAAAAAAATATAAAATTTGATCTGCAAGCACAGTTTATTGTGAAAATCATGTTGAACGGTTTGGATCGACGATTTGGACTTTGAAAATGAAAAATAGTTGTTGTAACTTGATCCCTCCTCAAAGAAGTAATATAACAAATAATTTAAACAAAAATTTCAAATTTTCAGAGTTAGATTTCAATATTTTGATCATCATAGTGTCTCTCTCTAAAAAAAAAAAAAAAAAAAAAAAAAAAAAAAAAAAAAAAAAAAAAAAAGGTACATAGCCGGCCATTTTATGGCCGGCTTAGGGAAGGAACATAGCCGGCCAGAAAATGGCCGGTTTGGATATATATCGATATTGAGTTGACTTCTGGGTATAATTAATAATTTGTATTAAACTTTGGATATTAATAAAAATGTCGGCCGCCAACACCGTTTTTATTTTACAGGATTTAGGTATACAGTAGGAACGGCTTGTAATTTTTATTTTTAAAGGGCTATGTTCTAACTAGTGTTGTAAATAACTGTATGTGCTATTCGGACGCACATGGTACTGTCAAATGATTAATTGAAAATAATTAAAAATAATTATATATAATAGAAATAATTAGCCGATTAATTAGAAAAATCCGTAACAGTTTGATCACCGCTAACAACTAATTGGCCGATTAATCGGCCTTAATGGCCGTTTTTTGCAACATTGGTTCTAATAACCACAAAACCAAAAAAAAAATTAGAATAACTTTTGCCGTAAGTCATTAATTTTTTTTTGTCACAAATTAGTCATTTGAATTTGTTTTGTTCGTCAGTAGCCATTTAAATTTTGTATTTATTTTAATCAAGTTATTCTGTTAATATTTCTATCTACAATATTAACAAAATACGATGTGAATTATAACTAATTGTGTTTAATAAATTACCAAACTGCGTAACTTATTTACGAGATATTTTGGGGACATGATTTATTTTGCACCTGATAGTTTCTCTTCCTCTTCTTTTTTCCTCTGTTCGAGCTTCCTTCGTACTCTTGTTTTTCAAATTTACACATTTAAGAATTCAATAGAGAAGAAGAGACGATCTAATGCAAATTTGGGCATTTAATAATCCTGTAAAGATAAAAACAAAAAACAAGTGTACAGAGAAGCTGAAGGAGAAAAAAAAAAAAAGGGAGGAGGGAGAGTCGCTATTGCATGAGAATTAGCTCATGCCTCTAAAATAAGTTTCACAATTTGATAATTTATTAAACATTATTATCGACGAAAAATTTAGAAACAAGTACCAATGTTTGCAAAAGAATTTTTTTGTTAGGTATAGCTTCACGAAACAAAATTTCATTCTCATTTGTCAGAAGGCACCAAATAGAGGATGGGTTATTAATAAGTTGTGGTACTGTGTGAGTGTGTGACAATTACTGAATTGATTGTCCGGACAATGATAATTTGACATTCCATGTCCTTGATAGTTGACATCTATCTAAATTGGACTCGGTTCGTTTTCAACATTAAGTTGCAACACTTCCTTTCTGTTTTGAAAATTACTTGATTGGCTTTCAATCAAATTCCCATAACATAATTCGGTACATCAACTGCTAACAAAATTTCCAAGTTTGACGTCGTAGAGTACTTGTTAAAGAGTCAATTTATATGCAGACAGCTGGCGGATGATTCGGTTTTCAATGATTACAATTGATGTACCCCACTCCCTCAGTTTCCAAACGTGCGTCTCTTTGCTTCTTCTTGACTTCTATTTTAAGTTTTCTTTTTTTGTTAAAGATAAGGGCTTTATTATCATAAGAGTGAGGTTTTCCGGTTTTTAAATACCCAAAAAATAAAAAATTATCAAATTTGTCCTCAAAGAATTTTTTTTATTAAAAATACCCTGACCGCCCCATGGGAGGCAGTCCACTATCCATACCAGACCGCCCTCCCCCGGGGCGGTCCGCTTATTGATTTTTTTTTTAAACCCGTCCGACCCGACCCGCCTGGAAGACCCGCCCGACCCCCCCTCTCTCTCTCTCTCTTGCTCTATGTCTCTCTTGTGCCGCCCGAGCCGCCCGACCCCGCCCCGCCCGACTCCGCCCTCACCCCCACCGGCCGACCACCCCCCACAGCCGCCGACCCCACCCCTCTTCTCTCTCTCTCTCTCTCTCTCTCTCTCTCTCTCTTCTCTCTCTCTCTCTCTCTCTCTCCCTCTCTCTCCCCCTCACCCCACAAACCTCGGCCACCCTCTCCCTCTCGGCCCCCCCTCTCGGCCACCCCCTCTCTCTCTCTCTCGGTCATCTCGGTCACAATCCGATTATTTTCGGATAAGTCTCTAAATAACTTATTTGATTTATATTTTGTGTCTTGTATTGGCATTAGAACGATTGGTAGAAATTGAATTGTTAATTATCATGTGCGGGTTGTTGATTTTTCCGACGCGATTGAATTGTTCAAAATTAGAGTTTATAAATTAGGATTTAGGGTTTATAAATTAGGATTTATATTTTATAAATTAGGGTTTAGGGTCCAAAATTGTTCAAAATTAGGGTTGATAAAATTAGGGGTTTATAAATTAGGATTTAGGGTCCAAATTGTCCAAAATTAGGATTTATAAATTATGTACATGATTGGAGGCCGTTTTGAGGTAATCACAAACAGTTGCAAATTAAAATATGTTATGGACTCAACAATAATTGTAGTTATTTATGTTGACTATTTTATATTGCAGGTATGTAAGGGCGTTTGTCATGGATTTTATGTGACAGCGTCATGTTCGTGGATTCCAGCGGTGATGCAGTCCCGATTATGTTCCTCTCTCTGCTGAGGGACATTCAGTGGTCGTCGAGGTGGAACTAGGGTGGAGCTGTGATCGCCCACTTATACCGGAGCTTGTGTCGTGCTTGTTTGGTAAGTTTGTACAAATATTTTAATTTTTTTATTACAAATATTAGGGTTCAATAATTATCAATAGTGCACCTCATGTCCAAAATTTAGGTGAAGAACAAGCAGATTGCCGGGCCACTTCTTCTACTCCAGTAGTGGTCGTGGTCGCATCTACCGGTATGTCAGCATGTTCCTCCAGTTCAGCACCGGTTCTAGACGAGGCAAGACCCCGAGAGATGTCCCGCATACGGTGCCATATGGGGTAGTCACCACATATATGAGAACACGGGCAAGGGGAGGACCGTGGAGATTTTGTATGTCCGGGGTCAGCTCCAGATGCTTCACGAGACGAGCGTCACTTGGTACCCCTACCATGCGTTCTACGATAAGAACCTTCTTTGCCGGTTGACATTGGAGCAGAAAGACCTCTGGTATTATCGGGGGACCATGCGTATGTTACTAGATAGTTGAGTATTACTATCCTGATCGAGTGCCCCGTCAGTTTGGCTTGGATGCCTATGTCCCTGAGTTTCCAGAGCTGGACGAGCAGCAGACTACCCAGCTGCACAAGTAAGTACCCACTACTGTATTAGTTGTTTATTTTATTACTTGTTCAGTCTTACACGTTACTAATAATCTATTTTAATTAATTTATATTGCAGGACTAACCACAATAAGCCCAAAGTCGACTGGAGCACGCGTTTCGCTGAGGATTACCATCATGCATGACATCCGGATGATCACTTATGGTCCCCGCCTTCGGTTGTTGATGTCTCTATGTCGGTAGGACCTTGGGCATTGAGATATTTAGTCTGGTACCAGAGATGGGGCATGCCGTCGGTTTATCTAGAGGGGCACTATTGTGATGTCCTTCGACGGAGACTCATGGGTGATGCAGCAAGGACTTACTTGCCTTTTGGACCGATCCATGCTCGTTCGGTATATTTAAATGAAACTGGCATATTTAAAATATTAAATGTGTATTTATTCATCTTCTAATAATAATAATGAAAAAACATTGTGTGCAGATTTTGACCAGTATTAGAGGAGTGGCACACAGCTTGAAGTGCATGGCGAGAAATGGTTGGAGAGCGATAGGATGTCAAATGCTCCAACACAGTGCACCGATCGTGGAGGACTCTGGCTGGGACGGGCGCCTCATTGGCATGTTGCACGACACTGGGGAGAACATCAATTAGCGCGATATAAAGCCCCCACCACCAGATCCGGAGCAGCCTCTAGTCGCTATCTACGCTGATGAGATGCCGCCACCTCCTGCAGGTAAAAATCTGTCATACACTGATCATTATTACGTTTCTCTTTAGAAGTCCATTCTTTTAATTAAGTTATCTTCAATTCTGCAGAGAATGACTCGGGTTGGGCGGTCCACCAATGGGTGTTGAACAACAACGCGTGGAACGCGTACTACAACAACTATAGAGTTCCAGTGCAACTCAGAGAGGTAGCAAAACTTCATTATTTAATTAATTTAGTAGTTATTTCTATGTAGCAAAACTAACATTGTTTAAATGCAGGATGAAGCTGCCGCCACCAGTGACTTCTCTTTGGATGACCTTACTGGAGATGATGCCGGGTATGAGGTACCGAGCCTCCACAGACCACGATACATGTAGACCAGACAGCATAACGGCGAGGCCAATGGGAGTGGGGCGCAGACTGGAGATGGCTTTGCCTCTGCTATATTTGGCACACCGTCTCCGGCCACGTATCCTTCTACTTGGGAGGCTGATCCATGGGCGTTGCGTACACAGCCGGAGATCTAGGAGGAGCATACATGGGCGGGGGAGGACCCATGTGTGTAGGAGGATGTCCATGATGATGTACATGAGGATGAGGTTCACTTGAGGCGTGTGTTGCCGCACAGGGACCGCCATCCACCTCCTAGGTTGGATCTCTCCGGTTGTCGCCCTCGTCCTCGTCGTTAGGGTTTTTATGTTTTTTTAGGTTGATAGATTTCTAGTGTTTTATGTTTGGATTATTATATTTCATGTTTGGACTGTTATGTTTTATGTTGTAGACTTACTATTTAGATTACCTAATTTTGTTGTTTATCTATTCGAAAAAACCAATTTATAACATTAACCAAATAAATATAAAACATTAAAACATTAAAAACATTAAAAACATTAAAACATTAACCAATTTATAACATTAACAAATAAATATAAAACATTAAAACAAATAAATATATACCATATTATAAAACATTAAAACAAATAAAAAACAAATAAATAATCGACAATTATATAACATATAAAAATAATCGTCAATTATAAAAATATAACCGTCAACAAATAAATATATAACATATAAATCACTAAAACAAAAATAAATATAAAACATTAAAACAAATATATATACCATATTATAAACATTAAAACAAATAAAAAACAAATAAATAATCGGCAATTATATAACATATAAAAATAATCGTCAACAAATAAATATATAAATATAAATCATTAAAACAAATAAATATAAAACATAAATATATACCACATTATAAAACATTAAAACAAATAAATATATACCATATTATAAAACATTAAAACAAATTAAATATATATCATAATATTAACTTACAAAAAAAGGGAAAATAAGCGGACCGCTCCATTGGGGGGCGGTCTGGTAAGGATAGTGGACCGCCCCCCTTGGGACGGTTAGGGTATTTTTAATAAAAATTTTCCTTTGAGGACAATTTTTTATTTTTTGGGGGTATTAATAAAAAAAGCGGGGTATATTGCAATGCGCAAATTGGTCCGTACATTAAATTTATATATTCGTTTTCAAAGATCAAATAATTAATTTGAACCGTTTAATATTATTATCATACAAAAATATAATCAAATTTTATATTTTTTAGAATTTTAATTACTTTTTTTTAGACAATTAAAACCAACTGATCAAAAAATTATTGACCATCTGAGAGTAGTGATTTTCTACCTAACTAAAAAGTAATAGAAATTCATTTTTTCCTGCTCTCTCCTCTTGCGCCCACCTCTCCTCCATTTACCCTTTCTCCAGCTTCGTCAGGCAGCTCAACATACAAATGTAAGTGTTTGATGGAATGCCTCAATGAAATTCATTTTTTTTCTCTATTAGATTCAGTTTTGCCTTTGTTGTTATAAATTTATAATGATGTGAGCAATAACAACAAGGTTTGTCGGTTCCGCAATTAAATTTTACATATATCTAACGGATATGCTGACGAATTTTTGTTATATTAATACATTGTTTGAACTTTGAATTAACGGAATGAACAAATTAAGAAAAAAAAATTCAGCAAATAAATCCAAATTAAACACAAGTTCAGGAAACTAACGTGCATTTTTTCTTCAGCATGTTAGTTTCTTGTATCTATTAAATTGTAACATCAGTACCATTATGTCACTATATCTACTCTTCAAGTTAAATATAATTTATTCATAACTAATCAATGATGATGACCTAAAGTATGAATTCTATAAATTTTAGCCATGCGCAATTAGAAAACAAATCAAAAGATCAGTGTCCACATAGTCATCTAAAAAGAGATTATTCATTAAAATATGCTATCCTAAGTTTGTGGGGACAATTGATCATAGACCTAATTAAACTCTCTGTCTCAATCAGGAATGGATTAATCTGTTTTACATCTTGATAATATATACATGCATATAAAACAACAGAAATTCTAGCTAATAATTAATCTTGCAAATTGAATTCTTTCATGTTCCATTTTATTGTTGAGTTCCTTTTAAGGGACACAAATTTTATTTACAACATATTGCTGACAAGTGCTACTTAATTATCAGAATGTGCAAGTCGTGTGCATTGCGCTTTGGGTCGGTGGCAGAGAAAACAGTAAAGGAGGATTCGATGAGCCGGGTACACTGTCGTACGCGCTCTGCCGTATCTCCACCAGTGGTGTGGCCACTACCGTCACACATCCCATTGGTAATTGTTATTCCTCTGATGATTTTACTATTTTGTCCCTCGAAATGTGAAATTTTTCTAATGTTCTCTTCCAAAAGTTAGCTTAGCTTGCTTTTAATCCCTGATGAATGTTTGATTCTCCATTAAGCGGTGAGTTCTGCCTAAATTTCAGTAACAATTGTGCTGCACAACAACCAAACAAGTGAGAATATGAAGTGGAAAATAATTATTAATATCTGTCACACCAGGTTGATACCAGTAATGTGTAGTTTGAGAAGAATGTGTCGTACATGCCGAAGCTGGTAAATCCAAGTGACAAGCCTGACTGGTTCGATAAATTGCCTCACTTAGCAAGGGTTAAAGACTACTTTTTTATATTTATTTTTCTTATAAAGACGTTCAACTATGTTAATCTCTGCTCTCATTTGAAAATATTGCAAAGTTTATTTAAATGAGGTTTTAGTAAATTGGCCGTTAGATGTCTTTATTTCTATTTTGTCTGAATCATTATGCAAAAGTATCTATCGAATAAGTTGACCGCTCTTCTACTGGGCGAGGAGATGCGTGTGGGATCCACATATTTAACGATTTAGGTATGGCTTTATATACATCCTTTTTTGTAATTTCTTAAAAAAATATTACCTCTCTTTCTGTTTCATCAGTTGTTGGTTTCTCTTCCTCACCTCTCATTGATCAAGAAGAGATTACAAAATAGTATCTTTGCAGCTTGAAATAGTTAAAAAATCCTTCTTTTATCTGTCAGCAAATGATTTGATACCTCATCATCTCGGAAGAGAATTGCCAAACTTTTATATACAATAGGTTATGATTTTTGCACTCAAATATTAGACAGATTTCAAAACTATAGAACATAAATAAATTACCATGTATGATTATTTAATACTACCACCATTAACAGATTTATTTAGCGATTTATTTATTTGAACCATTTTTGTTCAAACCCAAATTAGTACACAAATATACCAGTCTGTACCAACATAACTATTTAATAAACAAATTATAGAGTTTTTTTACAAGAAATTTTCAGTTATGGTAGCTTCATAGTACATATCAGGGAATTTTCTAAAAAAAAAATCACAAACATACCGGTCTGTACTAATATTACTATTTAAACATATTATAGAGCATTTTTACAACAAATTCTCAGTTATGGTAGCTTCACAGTACAAATCAGGGAATTTTCTAAAAAAAATTGGTATTTTAGTACATTTCTGGTACCGTTGAAGATGTGTTTTATAAAATTGTAGCAGCAATAAAAATACAAACCAAGTACTCTTCTTGCTTAGAAATTGGATTTGCTTTTGTTTACCAGAATTGAAGTAAAATAGTGAATATTTGACGCTCATGCCCCTTGAAAATTATGACTTCTAGAAAAACCAATGCGTGCTCAGTTACATATTTCTTCCACAGGCTATCTCTAACAGTGTTACAGGTCAGTTAGGCAGCTGCCCTTTAAAAATCAATGACATCTACAAAATCCAATGTCTTCTCAACTTCATCTTTCTTGCACAGCCCATCTATAAGCAGATCTAAAAAATCCAATGCCTTCTCAATTTCACCTTGCTTGCACAGCCCATCTATAAACATTGCTGTAGGCTATGACATCAGGTCACGTCATTTACAAATCATGATTTTCAGAAAATTCAATGGCTTCTATATACGATGCTTTAAAATAATCAGTGTGACAGGTACCAACAATTTCTTTCTCAGTGGTTCTCCATAAATTATGGATAAAGATTAATACACCAATGAAATCACACCTTCCATAAGTCTCTTGGTTTAATTATAGGTAGCTATGTTCCTAATAATGTACTCCCATATATTGTTCTAGCATTTATCTGTTTCTATCACTTTTGCTTTTGTTTGTCAGTTCAAAAAGTTGTGGGATGTTGGGCTCATCAAAGGAGGATATTCAGAAAATGCTATTGTGTGTAGGTAAGGATCTTTAGTGATTGCTTTTGCAATGTTCTACAATTTTTCATATTACTATAATTTTGTTCATTAATTTTGGCATGGTTGTTTATATATAACAGCTCACATAAATAGATAAGTATATACTACACCGCTACAAAATCTGAGTTAAGTATTAGATAAGAGTACGCATGAGTTTTTTGTCTTCAAATCAATAGGTGTAACAGCATAACAGGTGCTCACTATATATATTACACTTACATTATCTACACCTCTACCGAACTATACATAACAACTGCATTCACAACATGACAGGAATGACAAATATTGGTCACCATATGTGAAAACTAGAGTCAAGAGATCGAGTTGAGACGAGTGAGATGCTCCATGCATGAAAGATCTCCTTTCTTGCAACTCTTAAGCTGAAGGTTCAGCTCTAGAAATACATCTTGCTGATTCTAAGAGAGATTTTCTGGTATGCACATTTTTTTTTGGTTTGATGTACGTGTCTTTGTGGTAAAGCTGATTCTTTATTAATAAATTTTTTTGACCAATTTATAATAATTTTGCACAATAAACATTCTCTTTCTTATTTCCTTATAGTCAATCGCCTGGTGGTTTAAGGATGCATACCAATACATATAGGAAACTTGTACCAGTCAGTATGGTACCAGTGCCCAGAACAACATTTAGTTGCTTCCCTTTGGTTAAGTTATATTTGTTGTGATCAGATTTTCACTTGTAAACATTAATAACATATTCCCATTAATTTCTGTCATTTATGTTTTTTTTATTAGAATTTTTAGCTTGAGTACGTAGAAGGATGAGGTAATTTTTAGAGTAACAATCATGTAGTCGGATATTGTAAAATAACACAACTTTCAGCTTTTGCATGATGTACTTGAAGTCTAACAAAAAGGATCATGCCTTTTCAATTGAACTTCATCCGATTTTAAAGTGTGATTATTTGACCTGTTCTTAATACTACAAGTAGGAATTTGAGGTGTTTTTTGAGTCGATGAACGATCAACATCTGCAACTGTGTTAAAAAGGTTGAGTTGGTTTGATTGTTTTCTCTATCACTTTCTGAAAAAGTTTTATTTTTATACTTCAGATCTTAAGAAGTGAGAATTTGGTCTGTTTTAAATATTTTCCTGTGGTAAACAAAAATTAAATCATTAATCAAAGTATAGTAAAAAATATATAAGAAAAATTGATGTATTGTTTATTTCAACCAATACTAACTGCATCCAATTCAGGTCAGTTAGGCCTTTCTTTCTTTCTTTTACTGAATAATATTTTGCTAATTTCGAGCACAGTTGAGGGACAAACAAGCTGCTATATTTGTCAGCTTAGTAACTGAGTTAGTTAAGGGGGGAGGCAGTTGAAGTCTACTCCGGCAGCACTCAGCAGAAAGCAAAAGGCAAGGATTTTGCAAGCTTCTTTGTTTTCAAATTTAATGTTTATTTATTTAATTATTTTGCAGGAACTGCATTAAGCTGTTCTTCGAAAAATGCTTCTCCAGTTTTTGAATACTCAAACTGATAAAGGAAAGAGATATGCATGGTCTCTAAGAGCTGGCTTTTGAAACCACCTACTTTCAGCTGCTGCTACAAGTTATTGCAGATTAGTTTTACAAAGTTTCGAATGAATGATTCATATTTATAAGATCCAAGTTATATAGTTTGGATATTGTGTTTAAAATTCCTTCATCTTATATTTTTCTTAAGAAAAAATAATCTGCAATATATATGTATTGTAGTTTTCGATTACTTAGGACCATTTAATTTCAGAACCCTAAAAAAAAATTTAGAACCAGTATAACCAGGTGAAGGGGCAACTTCACTCGACTATTATTCTACTTTGTGCATTACATATATCACTTGAACCCAGCAAAGTTCTCATGATCAATTGAATCCAAGGTTCTAAATAGCAATTAGAGTGCTATAGCTTTTAAGGTCCGAAAAAGCTGTAGAGCAACCATAACTAGTTATTTAGAATCATTATAAAAGAAAAACGGTTAATAACGTTATAGCTTTTGAGGCCCGAAAAACTATAGCTAGCTATTTAGAACCCTGGTTGAATCACTTTGCGCATTGCATATAGCACGTCCATACTATGGATGTTGTTGCTGCACATACCAAGAATATTACAGGTCTTTTTCTTATTTCTAATGAATTTACATATTAATGCCAAAATAATCTGAAAGAATGTCAGCTCCTTTTGGCAGGAGTTCAGAAAGATTTCTTAGAAACAAAGAGAAATACCTCAGCACCGATAGAAAGATCAATGCACACAACTTTTTTTCTTTTTGCAGGTTTGCTGCTTAATTGCTATTGAGGAAAAGCTAGACTGTTGAGCAAATTCGGACTGCTTTATGGATGTCGATTGATTATTGAATTAGTTTGTATAATGGTATAAGCTACTTTAGCTTCTTCAATTTGAATGTTGTGTTTATCTAGATAGTTACGTATTGTATTTGTCCTGCAACTCTATTTTGTATGCATTTGTTGAATTTGTTAGTTCATGAACTAATCATTATTTATTTGGCTAAGTCAGCTTTGAAAAAAAAATGTCTCCATGTATGCCAACCTACATAAGAAAAACGGTTGCGGCATAGCTAGTGGTGTAGTCAGAATTTAAATCACAAGTGAGCAAAAAATATTAATAATTTAAATTTCATCAAAATATTGAAGTACAATTTCAATATCATAATCTTCTGAGCAATATCATATGGGTTCGTTAAAAAAAAAATTCAAAATCTAGGACAGGACAGATGTCCAATCCGAATTATAGTGGCTCGATCCGCCACTAGACGTAGCCGCAATAATGGTCTAAAAATTATATAGTTTATTACGACTTTTACTCTTCAATATCGTATTATTCGTAAATATGACAAACGGTAAAATTTTATATAAATATATGGTTGACTAAAAAAAGTTGAAATTTACAAACGGTCCAGCTTTTTTTTCTCATAAAACGGAGACATTTAAACCTTTTCGTGCAAATGTTGGAATTTTGGAGGAAAAAAAAAATGGAAAATTAACTTATAATATCAAAAACTTTCAATAATTCGAGTCAAAATTTTTATTTATATCATTTTAAAAAAAACAATAAACCAAAACACTCCGAATTTCGAATTTTTCTAATTCTATCTGGACCACAGAATACTCGTGTGGACTCCGCACAGTGCCGAGTCTACGGGCCGCAGAATGGCGAATGAAGCGGGTCCCAGTTTAATCCTTCTTTCCCAGTTTTATTCACGTGTCGTTCGCTGTGTGGATGGGTCCCACCTCTCAATAGGATTGTATTACCAGGTGACCCTATCAAGCTAACATACTCTCCATTTTATCCTCTCCAATTTAAACATCCAAATATATAATTGATTCTGTTTTAACTATTTTATTTTATGAAAATTTATTCGCCAATAATTTTAAATTTAATGTAATTACAAGAAGTCAAATTAATAAAATTTTAACATTTTTAGTTATGTTAGGCACTTAAGTTTAACATCTCTTAAATTTGGATAGTAATAAAATTAATCATAAATTTTTAGTTATGTATTACCGCGTGTGAGATAAGGACACTTCCAGTTTTTCAAATAATGGAGAGCTTTAATTTTGGAAAATAAACAATGTGGGAACGAACCTAGAAGGGTCAGATCCAGCGTGTATGGGCCCCACGTGAAAAAGAAAATAGGGCCGGACGGAGGGTATCGGTATTGTGTATACTTCACTGTTCGAGGCCTCAGTCGGTATAGTCTGGATAGAATTAGAATTTTTCAGAAAATAGAGCGTTTTGATTTATTTTCTTTTGATAAAAATAAAAATTTCTGTAATCCGAGCATTTTTTCTGTTGGAAAACATCTTTGTTGAGAAAATTTTGTTTCAAACTCTTCTCTCGGTGAGTAGATGTCATGTACAAAATATACAAGTAATAAAATCTATAAAACCAAATTGAATATATCATAAGAATTCACCTCATGTAAAAGAGAATATAATTGCTCCGATTCACCTACCTACGGTAAAATGATAGTGTGACTGACTGTGCGGGTCCTTTGCTCAGTCCAATATTTCTCTCGAAACTTCTCCGTTTCTCCTCTCTCTGCTCCTCCGCTGGCCTCCGTCTACCTGTGCGCGCCTTCTCCTTCTCTGCTCATCTTTTATCTCAGCGTTTGAGGTTGACCGTCTGCGAGTTTAGGTTTAGATTTCTTCCATTATCTCTCTTCTTTTTACACTCCTCTATAGATTTTTCTCGTTATTGCTTGAAAGTTGTTCATTTCTGTTGTACCCGATTCTAGGTTGGCGACTTGCACTGGATTTGCAAGCTAAGCATTATGATTTGTGAACTCTTTTTAAGGGTATAGCCAGCAAAAGCCCCCTTCACCTTTGCTTTGCCCCTTTTTTAATTTATCTGTTCGTTTTTTTTTCATCCAAATGAGGGTTTCCCTGATTTCTGTTGACAACAGGAAGCTACTACGACCATTCTCGACTTTTCCCTGTTTTGTGTGAGGCCAGCTAGCAGCAGCTTTGCGATTTTTGGTTGTGTTCATTGCTCTTTTTCCCAATGCTGTGGTATTGCTCTCCTCTCTCTTTCTAACCTTAACAAGGCCAACAACAACAAAAATAAAAAACCATAGTGGGAACTTTTGGTAAACTGATACAAGGACATTGCTACCAGTATGCATAGGTTAATACCCATGGAAGAATAGCTAATTGACACGATAGATGAAAAAGTGCATTCTCTGCTTAAGCCCTTGCTCTGGTCAACAACACTATAAAACAATGATTTTAGAAAGACGAAAGAAAATTAAAAGACTGAAGACATAATTTCAACTTTTCAAGTATAACAAAGTAAACATGAAATTAGAACACACACTCCAAGAATCAAGTCCCACAAAAAAGGGGTACTTCCAATTATAAAAAAGGTGAAAAAAAATTAGGGAATTTTGGTCATCAGAGGAAAAATTAACAAGGCATGACTTTTGAGGGCATTTTTTATACTTGATTTACTCACAAGTGATTTGAATAACAGAGAGCAGTGATTCTGTGGATGCTGGACCCGGCGGAGAGGGATGCGGTGCCGAGTGAATGAGGCTGTGCATAAGTGGAAACCAAGAAGAATAAAAGGAGATGGTAATTGTTCTTCACTGTGTTTTGGTTCCTCAAATGCAAAATTGATTTATAAAATTAATATACATTATTTTGGTAAAATGTTGTAGATGTTAACAGGAGCCTTGGAATGAGTACACAGTGTTTGCTCTGATCTGACAACTTGAGCATAAGAAGAAGATTTCTTGCTCTGCCAATGCCCTTTCCTCTTGAGTTTGGATTGTCTCGAGCCTATTATTACATATATGTTGAATTAATTGGACATGCAAATTAATACATGTGTTATTGTTATAACATTGTCCAGTTAAATACATACATTTTCTATGAAATTGAGGGATCTTAAATATCAAATGCACTTGACTGGGTGAAGTTTTTTTTTTTTTTCCTTCTTTTCCAACAGGGATCACTGAAAGATGTCTTTTATTGGACACTAGCAGTGATTTATATTACAATTATCAAATGAACTCTTTAATTTACTTAGTTTTGATTTCATTTTTTTGTGATATGTTGATGTTGTGAAGGTTTAGTTTCGCGTATACTGATAGATGTGTCAAGAAATGACATGACTACAACTGTTCTCAGCTTCAAAATTTCAATGCCTATCATGGTGGCCTCCACTGCCATGAAGGTAATACCACATAGAAAATGGGCTTTACTTGGTATGGACAGTATGTTTTGGTATTATAGTATCTTGGTAGTTTGATATGGATGATGTCGTTAGGGATATTGCACTGTAGTTGAATGAAATTAGGATAAATACATTAATTACATGAGATTAGCTCATTGCTATAGTCTTTTCATGTGTGTATTGCTGACAATAGTATGTTGTGAGAAATAATATGCAATTGATAATATCTTAACTGATTTGGTTTCATTTCGCTTCAGGTGAATATGCAACAGCACAAGCTGCATCAACAGCCGGCACCATCATGGTTTGTTGCACTAATCTCTCAAAAATATTCCTTGATAATTTTATTAAGATCTGTTGTACCTTATCGTTCCTCTCCTGACAGAACATCATGGATCAGTAATTAATATCAGTACAAGGGTTGTTCTGTCAAGATATCTTTATGTTCTTTAACGTTTGTTGTGCTACTTACAGAATGCTTTCGATATTAACTCTCACCAACTAAACTTGATAATACAATCATTTTCTTTCTCCTTTTCATTTTAAATAAATTAAAATGGTTGTTTATGAAATTCTTTCACAGACACTGTCATCTTGGGCCACATCAAGTGCGGAAGAGGTTGCCTCAATTGCCCCTAGGATTAGGTTCTTCCACCTTATTGTAAGTTCCAGCTTTATGTAAGCTCTATACTATTTTTTTTTCCCTTTCTATATATTAAATTTAGTTTTGTCACTGATGAGATATCCGGTAAATAACCATAACATATGTGTTGTAAATAAAAATTTTGTATTGGTGTACAACGACAGGAATGTAGTGGCACAACTTGTAAGGAGAAGGAGAGCTGAGAGAGCTGGTTTCAAGGCCATTACCCTTACTGTAGACACCCCTCGCCTTGGCGCCGCGTATCTGATATTAAGAAACGGTATGGTACTTTACTCTTTCTAAACTTCTGCATGGCATTTACTCTCAGGATTATTTGTAGAATGCAGTGCATCTAGACGATAAAACAAGCGGGCTGCCAAGGGCCAATATTATCAAAATTTACAAGTAAAATTTATCTCTACCTTGGCCATTCTACACTAAAGCAAAGGCATTTTATGTTTTATGCTTAATTTATTCAGGTCAAATACAAAGAAATTAAGGGTTATAAAGTTATTATGTACTTGTGCTTAGGCATGTGTCCATCCTTGTCTTTATATTGATCCACACCTGATGCAGAAGTCTAATAAAAATTTGAAAATTACACAACTTTTTACGTTTTTGTCCTGCCTCTTCATTTAGCACTGAAACACTTTTGAGGGTTTGGACCTAAGGAAAATGGATAAGGTGAGTAAAGCTATTTTAAGAATTGAGTTTGACTTTGAAATTTTATTATTTTTACGATTTAATTTTGACTTGCTATGGTGCATGATGCAGACTAATGACTCTGGTCTCGCATCCTATGTCGCTAACCAAGGTGACCGTACATTGAGATGGAAGGTAGTGTCAAATCAATACAAATTCTTTTCACTTTTAATCTTTAATACATATTATATGGAGATAAATAAATAAACATGTTCTTCTCATTTTTGCATTTTGATTTGTAGATGATGTGAAGTGGCTTCAGTCTATCACCTCACTGCCAATTTTTGTCTTTTTTTTGAAAATTTTCACAGAAGCTGCGAAGTCGCACTGCCAATTTTTGTCAAAGGTAAAGAAAGAGCAAGTACACCGTGACTGTGCCCATAGAAGCAGTTGACATATTTGTTAATTGTAAATATCATTTGGTTGAGCGTCTCCAGTTGAAAACACTTAGGATTATAACTTATGTATCTTTCCCAATGTGAACTGATACATTCAACTTAGTATACAATTTTTGACCTACTTATACCAAAACACTTAGTATTATAACTTATGTTATGTATCTTTCCCAACGTTAACTGATACATTCAACGTTGTATACAATTTTTGACCTACTTGTACCATTGTTGATCTGATTATGTATACAGTTTTTGATCTGCTTATGTAATGCTTTCACTCTGTTACATCACCATGATGCACCCATTTTCACTCCTGTGTACTACCTTCGGTTCATTTCTATTCAAGATGTAGTACTGCATATGTAGTTTGTTTTTTTCTTTTTTCTTCTTCACCACTTGTAATATATTGCATGACTCTGGTTTTTTCTGTTTTCCCACTTGTAATATATTGTAACATACTGGTATTAATGTAATATGTGCCTACGGGCTTCTCTCAAAAAAAAAAAAAAAAAACTTCACTCCGTATGTGAAATAACAGTTACGTGATATATATTGTTTTCACCCTGTTTCTCAGTCGTCGCAGCCGAAGCAAAGCGATGTTCATCTCTAGTTTGATTTATTTAAAAAAAGATTTCTCCTATTGCAATTTTCAATAATTGCAAATGATTTGCTTCCAACCTCTTCAAAAGTTGATCATCGCTTACGTCACGACAACTTTGTTCCACACTGGATAATTCGCATCCTCTGAGATATTTCATATTTTGCGTGACTTTCTGAAAAATCTCAACCGTTAAGATACGTTCTACACTAATCTCAAAGCTCAGATAATTCTGGCCCCCTGCGCTATCACCGAATAGGCACCGGACACGTCGGTCACGCAAAATATGAGATATCTCAAAGGATACGCGCTCAATCAAGACTTTCGCTTATCTTATCCTACTCCAATCCCTCACATTTTGTTTAGATTCTTTGCAACCAAGACTTTGTAGATTTCGTATGGCTTTATACAATTATTGTTCTTCATAGAAATAATATTGAGGTTCACATAGAATTCAACACAATAGATATATTTTGTTTTTAAGGAGCATACTAATTAATCATTGGCTAGTAGTTACGCCTTATTATTTGATAATTAATAATTTATATAATACGGCAATATGAAATTTTGATAAAAAGCATTGGCCTCCAATTAAATAAATAATGGTTTATTATTCTTGTGCTTATTTTTAGTTCTACTTCTCATAATTTTTTTAGAAAAAAAACTAATCTAATTTGGAAATAAGTGTTGGTGAAAAAATAAAATTTGAATTGAATGACATACACAAGTTTACAAAATTTTGAAATGAAATTGTACAACAAACTAAATCTTACAAGGATTTGAATTTAATAAAATATAATATCATGTTATGCTGATAATTTAGAGAAGTACGACTAGATTACTTTAATGTTTCATAGTTTATTAATGAAGTAATTAAAATTTACATGTTAATTAACATGCACAAAGAATGTGAGAAATGGTAATTTTAATTGACAGCGTATGTTTAATAAACGTCATTATTAGATATACATATTTTAATTGAATTCAAATAAGCTACTTAGACTAATCAATAAACTCGGAGATAAAGGCTTTACAAGAACTAATATGAACATGAACATCTTCATTATGGAAACCGGATACAGCAGGTAATTTCTCAGTAAAATCAGCGTACCAGTAAATAAGACAGGGCCCTTGGTTGAGGACTTGAGGTCAAGGTTAAAGATGATTTGGAAATTACACGATCCTCCACAGAGTTGCTCTTATAAACCTATTCACAAAAAATCTAACAATTATTCAACCGCGTGAGCCGCGGTCTACAAGGCCCCTCCCAGTCAACGTCCCCACTAGTATGGCGGTGGCACCTCCCCGCCTGTCCACAAGTCAGATACAGTCCACTGTGTATCGGGTCGGTGTCACCCGTCCGTCAGTGTCTCCCCACATTCAGTGACTCGACTCAAATTATGAACGACATTAGTGGTTGCAGAAGATCTAAATAAGGCGGTCGCCGACTTGTTGCTCTTTCTTCTCCACAAAGCAAAAAAGGCTTCTTCCTTGCGAAGCGCGTTCACACGCTATTTAGCCTGTTTCATATAAGTATCCCTTCTCTTATTCGCCGGTTCACATTAGTCTTAGTTTCACTATTCTCTCTTATTCCCTTGTTATTCAACCTTTCACCATCCATTCCCACCTCCCACCTAGACCGAACTAACCTTTACGAATTTCCAATCAATTGAAACGAAAAGCTTTTCAACTTTTATATGAGAACCCCTTCCGGGAATAACGACACCACCGCTTCCTTTACTGACGACGTTTTCTCCTATTACATCTCTTTATTGGATAGTAATAGTAATTCCACTGAGTTATCCCCCCTCCCCCCCTTCTCCGACTCCATGCCGAGGAGAAAACACCGGACAACTGATGAGGATAGCACCCCGGATCCCAATCCCAGCACCAATCCCAATTCCAACCCAGTTGCTGACAATCAAGGCAAGAAGAAGAAGAAGCGATCAATTGCAAGGTTATTGACCTCTCTGGCTGCCTTGGATGCACAAGACGAGTCTGACCGGCACGATACTGATGAGTCAGGAAGGCGTGACCTTTCTCTTCTCGAGTCAAACCACCAACAGAAAACAGAGGCAATGTTGGATTATTATTCCAGTATGGAAGAGCACTTTGATCAATTGGATGAATCTGACACAATTCGTGCAAAAAGGGCGCGACTTGCTGCAACCGCAGCTGTGGCAACTGTAGGTGCTGCAGCCTCAGTTTCAGAAAACTCGGCTGAGCCGGCTTCTGGTGGGACTCACCACAGGAGGCTCTGGGTCAAAGACCGGTCAACGGCTTGGTGGGACCTGTGCAACAGTCCTGACTACCCAGAAAATGAGTTCCGAGCTCATTTTCGCATGGGCCGTGCCACGTTTGACATGATCTGTGATGAGTTGAGATCTGTTGTGGCGAGGGAGAATACTATGCTTCGTGCTGCCATCCCTGTGGAACAGCGCGTGGCGGTTTGCATCTGGCGGCTCGCCACTGGGGAGCCGCTCCGACTAGTGTCAAAGAGATTCGGTCTTGGTATCTCCACCTGTCACAAATTGGTACTTGAGGTTTGCTCTGCTATTAAAACTGTGCTGATGCCTAAATTTCTTCAGTGGCCGACTGATGTAGATGCCATTTCATCAATGAAGTCGAAGTTCGAGTCAATCTCAGGGATACCTAATGTGATCGGGTCAATGTATACGACTCACATCCCCATAATTGCGCCGAAGATAAGCGTGGCAGCCTACTTCAATAGGCGGCATACCGAACGGAATCAGAAGACTTCGTATTCAATTACCTTACAAGGGGTTGTGGACCCCACTGGTGCATTCACCGATGTGTGCATTGGATGGCCTGGGTCGATGCCTGATGATCAGGTGATGGAGAAATCGGCATTGTACCAGCGTGCCACAGCTGGTATGTTGACTGACACCTGGGTTGTGGGTGGTAACAGCTATCCCTTAATGGATTGGGTTCTTGTACCATATGACCACCAAAATCTGACATGGACTCAACATGCATTTAATGAGAAAATTGGGGAGTTGAGGACGATTGCGAAAGAAGCGTTTACGCAGTTGAAGAGCAGGTGGAGTTGCTTGCAAAAGCGTACAGAAGTGAAGTTGCAGGATTTGCCAGTGGTGCTCGGGGCATGTTGTGTGTTGCACAATATATGCCAGATGAGAGGCGAGGAGATGGAACCAAAGATACGGTGTGAATTGGTTGATGATGAAACAGTGCCAGAGAATCCTGTAAGATCACATACTGCGAAACAGGAGAGGGACAGCATTGCGCATAATCTGCTGCACCGGGGGTATGCAGGAACTGGGTTCTTTTCTTAGATTATACAAGTATATGCAGGTGACAGTCGTAGACTGAAGCTTATTGTTACAGCAATTTTTTTTTTTTTGTATTAATCCTGTTATTACTTTTCAAAACTAGTTCCTAACTTTTATCAGAAAGTTTCCTTTTGTATTCTTATCATTTGATTTTAGGAAATCTTTGTATTCTTATCATTTGATTTTAGGAAATCATATTAATATAGCATTCAATGATCTTTTTAGCCTGAGAGCATTCAATGAATTTTTGTAAAATTAAGTGGGTAGTTGAATCTGCCATACAAAGTCACTTGCATTTCTGCCATATGTCAATTCTAAAGGATTGGATGTCATGTTTTGATATGAACAAAGCTTGTATTAACTGGTGCTGTAGAAGGTTCAATACCCAACAAGTCAAACTTGATACCAGTTTGGAATACAACTGAATGGTCCACCTCAGTATCGATGATTGATGGGGATTTCTGTAATGTCCCTGGGTTGCTGGAAACTGGGCCCACATCTATTGAAATGGAGTAGGAGGGGAGGAACTGGAGAAGAACTCGACTGAACAGTTCGCAAGTTTGTTCATTAGTTTAGCGTTTTTGTTGCATGTTTGCTGAGTTGGCAGCACGTAGTTTGTTAGAGAGATTTGTTAGGTCGATTTAAATTTTTTTCTGTTAGCGTCGCCTGTAAAAGTCAAGTCTGTATCGAGTCGGATTATGAATTGAAATATGAAATTGAGTGTTTCTGTAGTTCTCTTAGTTTACTGTTCTTTGTATCCAGTTCTCAGATTCCTTTGAAATTAGTTCCAATGAGTAGTTTGTTTGTTCAGTTCTTGTGTTCTCAAGCATTGTCAGGTCAAGAACCTGACAATTTCAATTTTGAACACCAGAATTCCTGCCAGTATATGCTGATGACATATCTGATTGTTACTGATACCTGTTTTATATAATATAAGAGTAACTGAATGTAAGCAGCTGGGCTCCACCTTCCCTCGTTTTTTGGTGAATGGCATAACCCTGTAAGAATCCGCCATCCTACCAATTTTTTCTTCTGAAGATACCCTTCCATTTAAATGCAGTCTTTGCCATTTGACTGTCTGATTGGAAGGTTCTTTATATAGTAGATGAACTTAAAAACCAAAAGAGGAAAAATAAGTAGGAGATTAAATTCATTGCCAATCTCCTCTCTCTCTCTAAGTTTGGGGTTGCTGCTAACCCCCTTGCTCATCCAACGGAAGGGAATAAAAAAAAGCTAAAACAGAAGCTTGTAAAGCCACCATCCAAGGTCTCCATGCACTGCTTCGTCCTGATTCTTCACCTACTTTTAATGCTCCCTCGTTTCTGTGTAAAAAGAGGACACTAAGGATGACATTTCAACGCACCAGAAATATTTTACTTCATAAATGACCAACAAAAAAAAAGAAAGAAGGGAGATATGAGTCAGAAGGGTATGTGTCTCAACATGCATGGTACCATAATTTGAGACAGGGGTTGGGGCAGGAAAGCACAATCAGCTTCTGATAATATATGCTTTTGGTATCCATGGCACAGTTTTGGTGTAAAAACAAAAAATGTGAAGCTTGCTCTAATTTACATTTTGTGTTGCCTTGTGATGTCAAGGACCTGTCAGAAGATTTAATTACCAGTTCAATGGTGGGAGAACAGGGTATAACGGTATGCTTGGGCTAGAGACATGTTTGCTTGAAGAGGAAGAAGGCTCAATTCTGAAGATAGGTGCACTGGTGAAGATTGAGACAGTTTTATATTTCCGTTTTTGTTGGGGGTTTACATGCTTATTTCCTTTAGCTGTCAGTTTCTATCTTTTGTTGAATGTATGAACTTGATCAATGTTTAGGTTTGTGTTGTTGATTTGTCAGTCAAGGTATTGTTATATACCTATCTAGGGTGTAGGTTCCTTTTATGTTGTGTTTGTATTCTGGTACCAGAGAGGTGGTACCTGGTTTAAACTTTGTAATGGCTTGAGATTCTCTCTCTCGCTCTCTCTCTCTCTCTCTAATTGAAGTCAAATTGCCCCTTGATTTTGCAATTAAGCCTTCACTAAAGTCAAGTTACCCCTTGATTTTGCATATAAGCCTTTAATAATTAATTCTGCGTAAAGCAGTTTTCCCTGAATTTTCCTTAATTGTGCAATAAACCTTTGATTTGAAACCCATTTTTCCATTTTTAGTCTTCGAACTAAATCTCATTTTCATGCATGTCCCAGTTTGTTCTCAAATGTGCAATTTAACACCAAAAAACCAAGAAAAGAGAAAACCCAAGCAAAAAAAAAAATGGTTGGTACATATGCTGGATGTTAACCTTTGTTTATTTTGCAGATGTGGAAGATGATTTCATGTGACCTATGTGAAATTGCTAGGAACTCAGTTTACCAGTCGGGCTTTTCTCATGCATGCAAGGTATACTTATAACGGGTATTATTGTCTGTTATATTGAATTTATGAAGGGTGTTATACTATTATTGTTAATTGAATAATTGTTATGGTTCCCTTGAGCATGTTAATCAACACACAAACATGCTGTACTTTTTTATCCTTTACTACATTCTGATTATGGGATTATAGATATGGAGAGAAGAAATGCAAGGTTACCTGAAGAAATTACAAATGAGAATCTGAAATACTATTTCTGTATATTTTATTTGTTAAATGATTCCATGCATAAGTTATTGAGTTTGAAATTGTCTGATTGTATGCTAATGTTTAAAAACATGATCTTTGCAGGGCAGAAGGATGTTGTTGGCACTTCATACAAAATTTCATTAAAATGGGAAGCTATTTTGGGCGTTCAATAATTAAATAAATATTAAAAAGAAAAAAAAACAACGGAGGATATATTTTAGAAAGAATAGGATATTTTAAGTATTAGCAGGGCATGGAAATAAATATGGAAACGAAAATCTGCGGAAGGATGGTGAGGTTTCCTCATGGACATATCAATTGGCAACTTTGTGCATCCTTTTTAGATGCCAGTCTTTAATTTAATGTTTGAAAACTTAATTTTGAAACTTATGATATTACAGGAAATTAAATCAAATATTTGTTCGTTTTGAATTTACAAATATCTTGCTCAGGGTTTTGTGTTTATTTGTATGTTTTCCAAAGCAATGAAATTATAGAATTGTCCGAAACTAGAATAGGATGCGGTTATCTCAAGAAAACAATCAAATCAATTTTATCTTGTAATAAGAATAGTGAGACCGACAGCTGGGATCCGCTTCTATGTTTATTTCGCTCTCTCGCTCTTTCTTCCGTCTTCGCCAAATTGCTTTTTGTTAGTTGGTAAAAGCAGCAAAGGAAAAGAAAATGAAGAATAACCATGTCGTTTCTATGCAGAAACTGACATATTTTATTAGTTGTACATATTATTTTTGTTGATATAGACATCACCAAAACACTTTCGCTTATTTTGTCATGACACTCTACCCAAATAAGGATCCAGACGAATAGCCGGACAAAGCCGCCAAAAGTTCGCTCTAGCACTGGGAAACGTCTGGATCCTTATGACACACCGCCAAAAGTTCGCTCTAGCCAAAAATTCGCTCTAGTGAATATTGGAGGTGTGAATTAGCTCAACAAGGATGCATAAATATGACACAACTCTTCTAACTCTTTGTCTCGTTGCATTTTAACTTTCAATGCTCTCGATCAACATAACCAACTTTTAGCATGTAATGATATTTTTTACGTCATAAATACATAAAAAAGAATTAAGATAATTGAAGAGAATTAATATTTAATTTAATGGCTAAGATAATATTTTTTACATGAAAAAAGGTCACAGGTTTAAAGTCCCACTGGAAAATCACTTATAAATAAATATTTAAAAGTTTAAAAGATTGACTTCAGTTTTTATCTGGAAAATTATAATTACAACCAACAGGAAAAGCATTGTTAAGTATAAAAATAATTATTTTCTCTAAAAGTAATTTCTAACGATTATTCGAAAACAAAGCTCCTTGTATTGTCTATTTTGTTCTCGATTTGATATTTTTAGTCATAACAACTCAATTATTTCTATTTTTTAATAAAATATGACAACTCAATCGGTTCAGCTAGAGCAAGGGCATTTGACACCATTTCAGATAAGGCATCTCAATTATGGGAACATTTTAACCAAATTCCCTCTCTGTCTTAATCTGGATTCGTCATTTAAATTTGAACGGTACTATTTTGAGAGCAACAATTAGATTATTGAATGCACAATCAAGCATGGGAGGGAGAAAAAGTCATTTGATTTGTCAAATTTTAATAGCGGAAAAATGGTTTGTAAGTGGTAACGAAAAAAATGTAAGATTTTGAAAAGAAAGCTTTATTGATATGCTTTGAAACTCCTAGTTTTTAATACGCAAGGACGGTTATACGATTTTGATCTGATTTAGTTCCCCTTATGAAATGTTAAATATGCACTTGTAGTTTAGTAATTAGAATTTCACATTGTAGTTATGATTGAGTTTAAATATTATGCATTATTTTTAGTTATGTTTCTGATTATACGAGCATGAAAAAAAATTCATAATCAAGATCCGAGCAAAGTTAGATTGAATTTCTAATATTAAATAGGATGCTGGCTTCCATAAATTATGTTGATGCTCGAGCAAACATCTGAACTATTATTTTTTCTTTTAGATCGCATTTCCATTCAAATAATCAAGAAAAGGTTCAGAGATTGGAGTGAAAAAATGGAATTTAAATCGGCTGCTATTCCTCTTTCTCTCTATCTCTCTTTCCTTCCTCGAGAAGCGAGATAGAGAGAGAATGAGGGTTAGTGCAAGGATTAGTGCAAGAATAACGATTTTTGGGTTAGTAGTTGAGAATAGTACTAACCCGAGTCTTTTGAGAATAGTGCTAACTTTGGACTATTCGGGTTAGTAAAAATGTCGTTTGGATTGTATATTTGGAATAGCAATGGAAGGAATGAATAAAATATTGATTAAACTAATCTAATATTTTTACATTTAATATTTAAATTAATATTATATCACATTTAAACTAATATTTTTCAATACTAATCTAATATTTTATTTAATACTAATCAAATATTTTATTTAATACTAATATAATATTTAAACTAAAATATTATATTACATTTAACATTTAAACTAATATTATATTACATTTAATATTTAAATTAATATTATATTACATTTAATTAAAGTAATATTATATTATATTTAATATTTAAACTAATATTATATTATCTTATATTTAATCTAATAGTTTATTTAATACTAATCTAATATTAAAGTAATATTATATTACATTTAATATTTAAACTAATATTATATTATATTTAATATATATTTTATTTAATACTAATCTAATCAAATCTGATATTATATTTGCTAATGTAATATTTAAACTAATATTATATTACATTTAACACTTAACATTTACACTAATATTATATTATATTAAATTTTAAATTAATATTTATAATATTGAATCTAACATTTTATTTAATATTAATCTAATTTGATATTATATTTATTTAATACTAATCTAATATTTTAATTAATATTATATTAAATTTAATATTTAACACTAATCTAATCAAATAGTATATTTTTTAATACTAATCAAATATTTTATTTAATACTAATTTAATATTTAAACTAACTCTAATTGAGAGGAATGAAAACTATTTGTTTATTAATATCACTAACCCACTAGCTCTATTCTTGCTAACCCACCATTTCTATGGGTTAGTAGAATAGAGCTATTATTGAGCTAATCCAATTTTCTAATTATTGTTTGGATCACCCAAGATTAGAATAGTGGGAGCTAACCCAAGAATAGAGCTATTCTTGCCCCATCCAAACGCAACCTTTAGAAATAGCATCAGATTCGGACACAAAAAATAATATTATATATATACAATATCAATTGGGACTTGGGAGAATGCTCGACATTTATGACATCGTCAAAAATATTTATGGACGTTGTGAATTTTCACTGCTGTTTACATATCAGAACACTTGGGGGTGAAGCCGACTAAACAGGGGCGGACCATTGTATTCTGGAGGGGCAGCTGCCCCCGGAATTTGAGTTTAGTAGAGATTTATCAGTTCCGACCGATTTTGCTTTTCTCTAGAATTTTTTTTGCTTCCTCTGGACGTTTAATTTGTAATTCGAGTTAAATTTAGGGTTAAAATTAAAAATAAATCTGTTGAATTTTAGATTGGTAATTAGAATTATAAGTCAGAACATCAGAATTACAAGTCAAAGCATTAGAAAGTATAAGTTGAAGCATTGTTTTTTGTTGGTACCTAATTGGTTAATAAATTTAAATCCGATTAGAAATCCAATTTTTTCAATATTTTTTTGCCTCCCAACGAAAATTCTGAATCCGTCCCTGTGAATAAACTGTCAAAGTGAGCCGAAAAAGAAATTTTAAGTATGATGATTGATAGCCTAGATATAAACATATAGCTACAATTATTTATGTACATACTAGACAGGATATGACAATAAATGCAGACATGATAAGGCAATAACTGCAGGTATTTTTTACTAGACTGATGCATGAGTGATGCATGTATATGAAATTTTTTGAAAGTTTTAAATTTATTTAGTAAAAAGTGAAAAAAATGAACTTTGTATAAGTTATTTTATGTATTTATTTCTTATTATTTTTTTACTGCTTGATCTTGTATAAAATGAATTCGAAACTTCCAAAATTTTGCAACATGCATCACTCATAAAGTAGATGAATTTCAACGGTTTGAATTCGTCGTTTGAAGCAAATTCAATAGACTTTTAGAGTTGTGCTCACCGAACCCCTCTTAGTGAGAAATTTCAACAATTTGAATTCGTCGTTTGAAGCAAATTCAATAGACTTTTAGAGTTATGCTCACCAACTCTTTTTAGTAAGTACATCACACTCTAGTTTTGCTCAAATTTAATTAGATATCGAACTGAAACTTCTCCGTACTAATATAAACGAAATATGATTTGAAACCTCAAATAGTATTTTGACTAGATAGAAATAACTTTTTCCTTTAATATTTGAAATCTTTTTATTTAATAGTTTTATTTTGGTACTCTCTCCATCTCATTCTAATAAATATAATAAAGGTTTCATGATAATAATGTAAATTGAAAGAAAATTTGATCCGAAAATATAATATCATTTAAAAAAAATGAATTTTTAGCGATAATTTATATAAAAGAATATTACAACCAATTAAAACTTGGATATAAATAATTTTTAAAACAATAAACAAATTTATAGTAAAAAATAATTATATTTAATTGCATGAAAATTTATATAAAAGTAATCGATTAATTGTATAAAGTATAAACAAACAAACGTATTTATCATAAAGTTCCAACATATGTGCTCCTATTTAAGATAGAACACATACAAAAATTTATGTAACCGAAACTTCATAATGAAATTGGGATCGAGCACGATCGTTTATTCGTTTAGCTTGCTGATCTTGTGAATTTTAAGATGAATTTTGTATATAATTTCCACCAAATCAGCAATGCATGAATCAATTCAAAAAAAAAAAAAAAAACCTTGTCCGTCCGAACGCAATAAGAATTTGGTTCAAAGTGGAATGTATGGGACCTCTTTGATATTAGTACCGATACGGACGGTTTGAATTATTATACATTAACTCAAATTTTGAGTTAATGCAAACGATATGAATTCTAGTTTTAGTCGGCCAGCCAGAGGCTCGTGACACATGCTTGCACGGAGGTGGAGTAATTCAAATTTGAGTTCAGCTACGAATCATTTGATCAGAATTTGAATCAATTCGGATCGAAATAAAATGCGCGAAAATCCTTTCATATTCAAACCTCAAAATTTGAGTTACCTTCGGCTGATATTTTTTTTATTCAAACCTCAGCTGATATGAACTCTGCCCAAACGAATAGTCCGGACAGAGCCGCCAAAAATCCGCTCTAGCAACCCATCACTGGGACACGTGTGCGCCCAAGACGGCGACACGTCCGGATACTGGGTTCGGCACGTTGCATCGAGCCTGAAATCCAGTCCGACTCCAACCTCCACCTCCGACACGGCCCTAACAAACTTTGTGTCTCTCGTCTTTTTGTTTCATTTTCACCCCTTTATTCCTCCTCAAATTGCAAAAAGCATCCGTTGATACCCTTCCGATTATTTCACGGAGAAGTTTCGAACTGCGTGTGGTGCAGGGAAAGATTGAATTCATATAACCTGGGTAA
>JAJGRW010001218.1:0-56181 GCA_025461045.1 Carex parvula
ATTATTTGAATCACATAAACAACGACATGTAAACTTCACTCTAAATATCAGATGTGGTAAGCTTTGTACTATACCATATTAAACACCACATTGTATTAGATATAGACAATTGATGGTATAGATCAGTGTTGTAAAAACGACCATTTAGGTTGATTAATGGCCGATTATGTCACGGTTTTTTCCGATTAATCGACAGATTATTTTAATTATTCCTAATTAATCTTGATTAATCATTGGCGATACCCTGTCCCTCCGACTAACCTATATCGTTATCTACAATACTAGTATAGATATAAACATTTGGCAGAGTAACTAAGTATATAAACTCATGTGCAGAGTCAGGCACATCATTTTCAACTGTTAAACAAGTATAAATACTAGACAGTTTTAATTTTTAAAAACCTAGTAATATAGGTAAAAATCAATATCAAAATGGTATAGATATAAACACCGTCACAACTATATCTCCATTCTTATATTAAGCACATAGATGTTCTGATTTGCCAACAATTATAATTAATAGATGAAATTCGGATTGAATATCAACTCTCCGATCAAAATTTTAATTCTATGCATCTTTTTTATGTTATTTTATGTGTAGAAGTCTAAATTTATTAGACACGTACTCGCGACACGTTACTCTCCACATGCAAATTGTATCATTTTTCAGCTTGTATGATATTTTTTGTTCTCTTTATAATATGTTTCCGTTGCAACGCATGTGCCCGATACTAGTATTAACAGTGTATGTGATTTTTTTTTTTTTTTCCATTGTTAAAGTGCAGGAGACCATCTATTAATAATAGAACTAATAAAACAGTTAAGGAGATAAAATTAAAAAACTTAACTTTAATGTAATATTAACACTTGTTCCCTTAATTATTGTTCTCTAGTCTTTTTCATAGCTAGACACGCATGGCCATTAATTTCTTCTTAAAAGTTTGTATCCATATTGAAAACAATGATATCTTATAATAGACACGCTCTCTTTTGAAAATGACAACTTAATCCCTCTTGGATTTCTCCGAGTTTGGTGCTACTTTCGCTTCAAAAACCCCACAAAAAAGGTGAGAGGTCCTGTCTTTTTCTTTTTTTTTAGGTTTTTCTTTGTTCATATCCGTACCGATTTATCTGATGTTTACATGCCTCCAAACAAATCATGCTTGTATATATTTGGAGTTGGCTACGGTGCTACGCGTAGTATAGAGGGCCTCCGTGCTACGGCTCAATATTTGAAATTTCAAAATTCTAACAGTCGATCCGAACCATTCAACGTGATCTCCATATGAATATGTACTTACAAATCAAATTTTAAATTGTTTAGAATTTTTTTACTATTTTTTTAGATAGGTAGAAAAACACTTGATCTGAATGGTACAGAATTTTCAGATCAAGTGATTTTCTACCTATCTAAAAAAATAGTAAAAAAATTCTAAAAAATATAAAATTTGGTTTGCAAGTACATATTCATATGGAGATCATGTTGAACGGTTCGAATCGACCGTTAGGATTTTGAAAACTCAAAATTGAGCCGTAGCACGGAGGCCCTCTATGCTATGCGTAACATATTAGCAATTTTCTATATATTTAATTAGTTGAATGTTCCAGACTAATCGGCCGATTATTTCCGATTATGGCCGATTATTCCCGATTATTCCTGATTAATCGCTTGGCGGTACCCTGTCTGTCCGACGAGCGCATACCGTTATTTACAACACTCCCGGTACAAATAATTTAATTATTATTTATTGATTATTATTTTATTTTTTATTTATTTTAATTATTGGAAATTTGTAATTAAGTGGAAGATCTGAGCAGGATGAATTAAATATGATCAAAGGTTGTTATACAGTTATACGTATATATATGTATCAAACAAAGTTACATCATTATATAAGTTTGATGGATGTATATGATTTAAATATGACAATTTTTATATAGTATCTGTATGAAACATGAACCTTATTTTTTAATTATTGGGTATCTCATTTTTTGTATTTACTTAACTAGTTGTCTTTAACAATAATCTAGTTATTTTTAACATACATTTCGTAATGTATGAGTATATGTTTTTATACATTAAATTAGTTAAAATTAACTAAAATTTTATTTTTGTAACACTTAACAATTTACTTTTTGACATTTTTTAGTTCCGTTTAAAACTTATATTAAAAAGATTGCGACATGTTAAAAGAAATTAACTAACCATTTACAAAAAAAATACATTTTTTTTAAATAATTCATTCAATTTTATTTTAAAATCACATAATCACATGGTCATATTTTCTTTGATCATAAAATAGACAACTAATTTACTGTTAAAATTAATTACTTAAGTAACTAAATGTACAACACATATATTAAAAAAAATTAGAATTAATTTAAATATTCAAAAGTGAACATAAAATAGACATTTAAATAGAGAACTCCTCTTATATGTTAAGACTGCAGTTGTTGATGCTTCTGTCAAATGGTTTACTTTAATACTAAATAGGTCAATTATTTGGAATAATCTTGTTGATAGAGAATAATTCTGTTATGTTGACATTGCAAATAGATTTGAACTCTAGTGATAATAGGAAACCCCCCAGAAAAGGAAATATTTGTTGAAAGAAACATTAATTTTAAAAATAATTTTTTTTGTTTTGAATATGTGATAATATAATATTTTATGAGTGAGGCTACGGTATAATGATTCATACTATGGATCAATGTATCTATTTTCAAAGTCCAGACTATCGATCTGAACTGTTCAACATGATCTCCATATGAAATATACTTGTAGATCAAATTTTACATTTTTTAGAAACTTTTTTACTTATATTTTAGATAGATAGAAAATCCCTTGATTTAAAGATTCTAGATCACTCAAAAGTAGAAATTTTTTTTACCTATTTAAAAAATAGTAAAAAAAATCTAAAAAAGGTAAAATTTAGTTTGCAAGTATATTTTCATATAAAAATCATGTTGAATGGTTCAGATCGACTATTTAAACTTTCAAAATGAAAATATCATAGTCTCACTGGTATTTTCTAACTAATTGGATACAAAATATATAGACCTCGCAATTAATGTATTTCTCAACCTTTGCCTGTTCGGCGTGGTACTGTGCGCGTGGGAAAAAAAATTCACTCAGACTGGAATTTTTTTTTCCCCACAAGCACAGTAAAATTCAGTTCAACAATTTTATGTTTCCAAGCTCATTCCCGTTCCCTTCTTGACGCCAAACAGGCCCTTATGGTTGGATTTCTCCACTGTCCCCATATAGCATGAATTTCAACCATTTGTAAAACAATGTAAAGTTTAATCAAACCATCCTAATAATCTGGGCTTAAATGGACTATACAACTAATTGTATTTATTTGTTTACAGCGAGATGTACACAATTGATAGCTGACCTTTATTTTATGTTCTCTTTGAAAAAGACAAATAGTGACATCTTTTTCTTCCTCAAAAAAAAAAAAAGCACAATGTGCTTTTGTGTTTTTTTTTTTTTTTCAAAAATCATGCTCTATTTTAGGAGTAGTTTTGTATCATCTGGACCGTTCGATATGTATTGACACAAATATTAAGGAGGTTTTATGAATTTTCAACTTGTTTCGGATTGATCCGGATTCTGATCCGACGGTCCCGATTTCAGACTCAAAATTTAAGATACTGTAGATAGACTCCTTATACCCAAATCCCAATTTATTTAAAAAAAAATATCAGAAAAAGAAACCTGGTTGGTACCAAGATAAGTTTAGTTTTATGTTTTATTATTATAGCTGAAAAGAAATAACTTTGTAGTATTATCACCAACATATGTTAACTAACTCAAGTACTAATATATCTCAGCTTAATAGAAAATAAAAAAAGACAGTACAAATGTCTTTGTCATGGGACCCACTGGAAGAGCTTAACAGCCCAACTTCCATTTTCCCGCCACCTCTTCTCTCTTTCTTTAATTCTCTCTCTAAGATTGAGAGGTCACCAACATAAAAAACAACTACCTAGCTGGATTATGCCTTTAGACATTTCATCATTAAGTGAGAGAGAATTTAAAAAAGGTTTATCACAATACATAACTGGATAACTGATAACTCTCTCTGCCACCTTAATTATCTCTCTCCTAACTTGTTCTCTCCTTTCTCTCACTTCTTCCCAACAACAAAGAAGCAAGCATCTGGTTAGTTATTCTCTCTCTTCATGTAACCATCTTTTAGTTCATATAACAAGCTTAATATTGTATTTATTCTGGAAATTTGAATTCATATTCAGTTCAATCATCTTTACAAATTATTTGGAGTTGGCTACGGTGCTACGCGTAGTATAGAGGGCCTCCGTGCTACGGCTCAATATTTGAAATTTCAAAATTCTAAAGGTCGATCCGAACCATTCAACGTGATATGATCTCCATATGAATATGTACTTATAAATCAAATTGTAAATTGTTTAGAATTTTTTTACTATTTTTTTAGATAGGTAGAGAAACACTTGATCTGAATGGTACAGAATTTTCAGATCAAGTGATTTTCTACCTATCTAAAAAAATAGTAAAAAAATCCTAAAAAATGTAAAATTTGATTTGCAAGTACATATTCATATGGAGATCAAGTTGAACGGTTCGAATCGACCATTAGGATTTTGAAAACTCAAAAATTGAGCTGTAACACGGAGGCCCTCTATGCTACCCGTAGCATATTAGCAATTTCCTATATATTTAATTAGTTGAATGTTTCCTTTTAAGGGGCTATATTAGTGTACCGGGTACAAAATTTAATTATTATTTATTGATTATTATTTTATTTTTTATTTATTTTAATTATTGGAAAGTTGTAATTAAGTGAAAGATCTGAGCAGGATGAATTAAATACGGTCAAAGGTTGTTATACAGTTATACGTATATGTATCAAACAAAGTTACATCATTATATAAGTTTGATGGATGTATATGATTTAAATATGACAATTTTTATATAGTATCTGTATGAAACATGAACCTTATTTTTTAATTATTGGGTATCTCATTTTTTGTATTTACTTAACTAGTTGTCTTTAACAATAATATAGTTATTTTTAACATACATTTCATAACGTATGAGTATATGTTTTTATACATTAAATTAGTTAAAATTAACTAAAATTTTATTTTTGTAACACTTAACAATTTTCTTTTGACATTTTAATTATATTAAAAATATTGCGACATGTTAAAAGAAATTAACTAAGTATTTACAAAAAAAATACATTTTTTTTTAAATAATTCATTCAATTTTATTTAAAAAAATCACACGGTCATATTTTCTATGATCATATATTAAATACAACTAATTTACTGTTAAAATTAATTACTTAAGTAACTAAATGTACAACACATATATTAAAAAAAATTAGAATTAATTTAAATATTCAAAAGTGAACATAAAATAGACATTTAAATAGAGAACTCGTCTTATATGTTAGACTGCAGTCGTTGATGCTTCTGTCAAATGGTTTACTTTAATACTAAATAGGTCAATTATTTGGAATAATCTTGTTGATAGAGAATAATTCTGTTATGTTGACATTGCAAATAGATTTGAACTCTAGTGATAATAGGAAACCCCCCAAAAAAGGAAATATATGTTGAAAGAAACGTTAATTTTAAAAATAATTTTTTTTGTTTTGAAGATGTGATAATATAATATTTTATGAGTGAGGCTACGGTATAATGGTTCATACTATGGATCAATGTATCTATTTTCAAAGTCCAGAGTACTGTCGATCTGAACTGTTCAACATGATCTCCATATGAAATATACTTGTAGATCAACTTTTACATTTTTTAGAAACTTTTTTACTTATTTTTTAAATAGATAGAAAATCCCTTGATCTAAAGATTCTAGATCACTCAAAAGTAAAAAAAAAAAATTTACCTATTTAAAAAATAGTAAAAAAAATCTAAAAAAGGTAAAATTTAGTTTGTAAGTATATTTTCATATAACAATCATGTTGAATGGTTCAGATGACTATTTGAACTTTGAAAATGAAAATATCATAGTCTCACTCGTATTTTCTAACTAATTGGATACAAAATATATAGACCTCGCAATTAATGTATTTCTCAACCTTTGCCTGTTCGGCGTGGTACTGTGCGCGTGGGAAAAAAAAATTCACTCAGACTGAATTTTTTTTTCCCCACGAGCACAGTAAAATTCAGGTCAAAAATTTTCTGTTCCCAAGCCCATTCCCGTTCCCTTCTTGATGCCAAACAGGTCCTTATGGTTGGATTTCTCCACTGTCCCCATATAGCATGAATTTCAACTATTTGTAAAACAATGTAAAGTTTAATCAAACCATCCTAATAATCTGGGCTTAAATGGACTATACAACTAATTGTATTTATTTGTTTACAGCGAGATGTACACAATTGATAGCTGACCTTTATTTTATGTTCTCTTTGAAAAAGACAAATAGTGACATCTTTTTCTTCCTCAAAAAAAAAAAGCACAATGTGCTTTTGTGTTTTTTTTTTCCAAAAATCATGCTCTATTTTATGAGTAGTTTTGTATCATCTGGACCGTTCGATATGTATTGACACAAATATTAAGGAGGTTTTATGAATTTTCAACTTGTTTCGGATTGATCCGGATTCTGATCCGACGGTCCCGATTTCAGACTCAAAATTTAAGATACTGTATATAGACTCCTTATACCCAAATCCCAATTTATTTAATAAAAAAATATCAGAAAAAGAAACCTGGTTGGTACCAAGATAAGTTTAGTTTTATGTTTTATTATTATAGCTGAAAAGAAATAACTTTGTAGTATTATCACCAACATATGTTAACTAACTCAAGTACTAATATATCTCAGCTTAATAGAAAATAAAAAAAGACAGTACAAATGTCTTTGTCATGGGACCCACTGGAAGAGCTTAACAGCCCAACTTCCATTTTCCCGCCACCTCTTCTCTCTTTCTTTAATTCTCTCTCTAAGATTGAGAGGTCACCAACAAAAAAAAACAACTACCTAGCTGGATTATGCCTTTAGACATTTCATCATTAAGTGAGAGAGAATTTAAAAAAGGTTTATCACAATACATAACTGGATAACTGATAACTCTCTCTGCCACCTTAATTATCTCTCTCCTAACTTGTTCTCTCCTTTCTCTCACTTCTTCCCAACAACAAAGAAGCAAGCATCTGGTTAGTTATTCTCTCTCTTCATGTAACCATCTTTTAGTTCATATAACAAGCTTAATATTGTATTTATTCTGGAAATTTGAATTCATATTCAGTTCAATCATCTTTACAAATTACTAATTCAGTGTACAAGTTATCCTTCTGGGGTTCTTCTCAGAATTGACAATTCTTTTGAAATTTCATCAAATTTTTATCAATGGTTGATTAGAGGATTTTTGAACTTTGTTGTCAGAAATAATGCCAATTGTTCAGGGTTTTAATCCATAAAGTTGCAATTTATAGATATAGACCACCAAATATTAATGGAACCTTTTTGTTAAGTATGAGAAACTACACTGGTTTATATTACAAGTGATTCAATTAAACTGTATTATGGTACCTCAACTGCTAGCTTTATAATTTGTACCATCTATTAAATGAACAGGTTTGAATATATGAAGTAAAGAAGAATGGATCACAAGTCAAAACTTCAGAAGAAGAAATCAGCCAACAATTTGGAACTCATACAAGAATTGAAAGACGATCTTTTACTTGCCCATGCGGAATCCGATGCAAAAAACGAGCTTCTAGCCAAACAAGCCAAAGTTGCAAAAGAAGCTGTTTCAGGTTATTTATTATTTTATTTTTTTCATACTAATTGAATTTCCGCTACTAGTGAAACAATACCAATGAAAATAATAAAAAAAAGGAGGAACAAACAGACCTTTCATCTCGTTTTCGCATTAATTTGCTCAAAGTAAAGATTACTGGATGGTACTGGTACAAGTGGTAACATATACAATTAGCATGGTGCTATATCTTTTTGGTACTCCATCACTATCCATAATAGTACCAGTACATTACCAACATGATATTACTGTTATAGTAACAGTATATTACCACCTTGATAACATATTAACTGGTTCCAGTATTAAATCACTACTATGTAAAAGAGTCTATTTCTTCCTTTTTTTTCTCTTTTAAATTTCATGTATTACTTTTGTTAAAATAAAATTAGGTTGGCAGAAAGCCGAATCTGAGAATTCAGCACTGAAGCAACAACTCAAGAACTTATCCAATCAAAAATTCCAAATTGAACAAAATTTTGCAAAACTGAGAGAAGAAAAAGATGAAATCTCAGCCAAAACCAAAAACCATCTCTCAAATCAAGAAGAAAAAATAAAAAATTTGGAGGAAAAATTGACTGAGGCCAATGACAAGGTTGCTATTCTAACCATAGAGAATAAGAATATTTATGCGATTTTAGAAACCAAAGAGACAATAATAAAAGAAATGAATGAATCGAGTGATAAAGCAAGTATAACCGAAATGAAGGTGAGGCTAGATGCTACTGAAAAAGAAAATTCAAATTTAAAATTCGAACTCCACATGGCGCAAAAGGAGTTGGAGATTAGGAATAAAGAGAGGGATTACAATATCAAAACAGCCGAGGCGGCATACAAATCACAAATGGAAAGCTTAAAAAAAGTTTCTAAGTTAGAAACCGAATGCAACAAATTAAGAATGATGTTACGAAAGAGGCTACCAGGCCCAGGTGCAGTTGCCAAAATGCGCAATGAGATTAAGAATTTGGGGTTAAATTCAAATAACAGTACCGAAACAAGGAGGAAATCGTCAACCCCACTGGCTGATAAGTTGCATGTAATTGAAGAAGAAAATAGGGTTTTGAAAGAAACATTAGCAAGAAAAAATGAAGATACCATGAGTTGTATAACCGAATCGTGGGCAACTACTTTTATATCCGAATTAGACCATTTTAAAGAGGAGAAAGTAGGACTAAACTCGGATTTCGGGTTTGAAGAGGACCAGTTTCAAAATTACCCTGGTTGGTTGAAGGATATTGTAAGGGTTATATTAAAGCATCATTATGTTATACAAATGAGTGTAAATAACATAATTGAGGAGGTTCTTGTTGCACTGAAAAAAACAGGCTTCTATACAGGGGGAGAAAAAGAAGTGGAAAAATGCAGAGTTGCCCTTGAAATTATGGAAATTCCAGATAAATCCTCTGCAGTGCCAGAAAGGAGTGATCTTTCTGCAATTGAAGAAGATAATTTTCCCAAGGAAACTAATGAATCTGCCCCCAAGAATGTAGAAGTTACAAATAAGCCCTCCGAAGAGGTTGAATCACAAGGGAGTAACGACCCAGAATTGGAGGCAGATTTAATCAATGGTGAAACTAATGGGATTGAGAAAGAATGTGACAAGGAGGTTGAGGGAGAAATTGGTGAGAGAGATGATAATTTGAAATTAGAAGAAGGAAACAATGAGAAGGAATTATTGAAGGCAGCAGATGAGTTGAAAGTCGATTCATTTAAGGATGCAAAAAAGAGCTTTGAATTTGAATCAGAGACTAAATTAGAAAGGTAACTGTGCTCGTTTCTCCTTATGTTTTGCTTATCCAACTATTTGTTTTCTTTTTTTTTAATGTGAAGTTCTTTGTTGAATGCAGTGATGATACAAAAGGTGAAAGGGAGCAACTTGAAAGCGTGAGTATCTCTTTATTTTTCTAAGCATAGATATACCAGAACTGTTTTTGGTACAAAAAAAACACTAATAAAACCAATCATAGTTATCATTAACAAAATTGACTGATATAAAGCATTGTACTGGTATGAGATTTGTCATTTCAAGAGAAAAACAAAATTGAAGTGTTGAACCAAAATTTAGATTTAATCCATAAAACTAAGCCATTTTTGTGTTCTAAATTGGAACAAGACAACTAAAATCTTGGTAATACAAAGAGTTTAATTGAATAGTACTATATAAAATATAAAAGTGGCAATTTTGCCCTTTTCAGGATTCTGATACAGGGGAAGCCTCCAAAAATTTAGCTGAGTGCCAAGAAGAAATACAAAACATTAGCAAGCAACTGGAAGCCATGTCAGAACCAAAGAACAGCAGCAGCATTTCTGATCAAAAGGACAACTCCATTCTAACCCTAGAATCAAATCAAAGAAGTTGCTCTCTGTACCAAATTCTAGCTGAAGATAGTGTGCAGAAAGCAAATTCAAATGAAAATGGAGCAGATTCAATCATAAAAGTGCCTGAAAATGATGTTCCGGTACAGTTGTTGGTACCAAAGAAGCAAAAGGAGGTGGGACTGCTTAGCAAAATTTTCTTTGGAAGAAAGAGAAGGGAGATAAAGCCAGAGAAAGAAACTAGAAGGACTTGTTGAGGGAACTTGTCATGGTTTGTTGAAAATTGATGTTTACCAGTAATAATTTATGATATCTTTATTTATTTATGTATGTGAGTGTAAAGTTGGATCTTAAATTATGTGAGGTTTCGGACAATTGTGTAAGCAAACTATATTAATTAAATTATTAATGGATATAACTTTTTATTGTTAGGAGTCTCAAACAAAAAATTTAGTGCCACACCAGGCAATTGCATATTCTGAATTTCTGATTGATTCTGTATACAGTATGTAACAGGTATATGTCCTGGCATCAACATATAAGTTAGCTGGTTGGTAAAATGCTCATAAAAAGAATATATACCTAATTATTTGGCCAAAATTTGAAGTTGCAGCTGTTACCCTAACAAAGATTCATTTTTCCACAGGAAGAAAAAATAAAAAAAGTAAAGGAGGCAAATTTTCATCAACTCATCTGCCTTCTCTATATTCATTCTTTTTTTTATTTCAATGTTTTCTTTCTACAGTTATAATATCTAAGTGATACATATATACAAAGAAGAGAAATAATTTAATGCAATAGCAGCTAAATCAGCTATATTTTGTACAGTTCTTTGCAAATCTATATAATGAAATATAATGTAAAAGAAAAAATACTATAAAGCTTATGAATCCCCCTCCTCTATATGTACAATCTACGCTGACTAGCAACCTTTTCTTCCTATTATTTCTTTCTCTATTCAGAGAACTATAATTTTTCAAAAAAAAAAAAAAAGCCGCATTATTTTCAAAATTATAAAGAGGCCCCCATAATTTTCAAATTCTATTTCTTTTCCCAGAAGCCAACATTAACTTCTTTGCGAAGACCACAAGGAAACTTTTTTGCAACTCATGAAAAACAGCAACGACTTGTTATCATATTTATATACCTTTTTCCTTCTCTTTTTATGTTTCTGTATTAGCAATCCTTCAGTGGTATTTCAAAAAAATCGGCATCATCATAATAGTCCAAATCTGTAGGCGTGGTGACACCATCACTCCTCAGGGGACCACTTCTCTTAAGCGAATTCATTCTCGACCAACACGAGTCAACCCGCCCGACCGAAAACAGATCCCCACTATCATCATCATACCCGAAACCTGTATTACTGGTATCACTATCAGTATTGTTTGGTCTAAGGAAGCACGGGTTTGGTGTCCGTTTTGCATTAGCGGGTTTGTATTGGAATTTAGCCTGACCCAAATTGACTAGCAGCATTGTGTCGGCACTAGAGGCTAGTACTGGGAAGAGAGGTGACGTATAGGTTTGTGAATTGCAGTTGAATGAATAAACTATTTTTGAATCTAGTGTGAAGAAAACCCTTTTCTTTGCTGGGTCAAACCCGCATCCAATAACTCTTTCTGGATCTGCCCATGCCTTCTTATCAGATTCAATAGCCAATTTCATCCCTATAAAGGAGAAAGGCTCAATTAATCTGTACATGAATTAGTTTTCTTTTCTAAATTGTCAATTTTGAAAACTGAAAACCCGTTTATTGCAAGAAAAATTATGGCGGATTCATTTTCGACCTTCTTATTTGATAACGAAAATTAATTGTTACACCATAAAGTTTGTCCTCGGTTTTTCACTGACCTATCTTATATTTGTCAGTTGATAATGCAAAGAATTAGGCAAAAAGAACACAACACATACACGAAAGAAAATACTATTGTCCTCTGAATTTATTTGATTTGAATTAATAAAACAAAATAGGCAACAGATTTGTACTTACCATCAAGATATACGGATCCATCGGAGTGAAACCCAATAGAACCCGGGTACATCCCCGGTAAACCTGGCTTTGCCATACGCACCTCGGCACTCAACCCGATAGAAATCACCACACGTTTGTTCTTTTGCCCCTTTTTCTTCCCTTCTCTGAGTTCTCTCTCTTCTTCTTCCTCTTTCTTTTGTTCTGCTACTTGTTCTCTAATAGCTTTAATCGCTTCGTCAACTCTATTACTTCCATTATCTATAAGCCTACTTTTATCTCCTTCGACCGGTTCTTTGGCTCTTTTACTAGCTTTAGCATACCATTTATACCTGTGCTCCTCATGGGTTTTTAAATAAATTATGGTTACCTCAAAATATGCCTCTTGTGGAAAGGGAAGCCCGTTTAGCACCGGACCCGGTAACGGCAACCGCATCCGAACCCCTGATAACAAGTTTGAATGATCACTGCTGTTATCGGCCGGGTTGAGCCGCACCGCTTGCATGTGCTCTGATGAACCGGGTGGGGCTTCCCATGAACCTGACCCCATTTTATGGAGCATATCATTAAATGCGAACCGAGACCACCCGTTCTCTGTCGCATCAGTAATCAATTCTGGATGTTGCATCCAACTGAAATAGGTGATCTCCTGAGCCTCGATCGGGGCAATTGCATCGTGGTACAATTGTTGGAATCTTAGACTCGATTTTGAACTGAGAGCGTGCGAGTTCACGCGGCTAGCATGCCTTGTCAGAGCTTTCTCGATATCTCCTCTCGGAGTTGTTTCGATCGTCGGATGCAGAGTGAGCTGCTGTCGGCGGCTGCGGCAACAAATCCGGCACAAGACAGCAATAAGAGCAAGAACAAAGAGGCCCGGGAGCACTCCGGCAAGAATCTCCAGGTATACTTTCATGGTCCTTGAAGATGGGGAGATTGAATCATGGTGTTTTCTGAGGTAAGAAAAAAATTGGAGCTCTGTTGTGTTATGGAAGAAAGAAGCTTCTTTGGTTTTTTTTTGTTGCTTCGTTTCGTTAGAGTGCGGTTTTTGGTGAGAGAGACGAGTTCAAGTCTAAAGAGGATGGCGTTTGTTGAATTCATATCACCTAAAGTATCTCAAATTTTGAGTTTATATCTGCACCGTATATCTTCTTTTCCACGAATATTCAAGAGGTCCTTTTGCATTCTTTCTGATCGGACGGTCCAGATCTAAAATCAAAATTTGAGTTACTTCAGAGGATCCGGAGTGTGTTGTGGGTTAGACTGAGAGATAGACAGTAGAGTAGACTGATTAAATCAAACAGTTGAAATTGATCCGATGTGGTTATTTGTAGTGTGTGCATTGTGTGGTTAACAACTGACATATGGACTCCACAATAAGAGAACACTGGAATTGCATGCCTCGTGCGTCTCGAAAAGTTGTGAGGTTACTTTACGTCTCATTTTATTCAATCTAAGCGAAAGGATCTTTTGGCTTCTTTTTTTTTTTTTTTTTAATATTTCTGTAGGAGAACGGAAAGGAAAGGGTTGAAATATTGCAATAGAATAAATTGAGTATATTTTTCCTCTGCTATCATTTGATTTCAAATGTCTGCAATTTTTTCGGCTAAGACACTTCAAAAACAGGACAGACACATATCATGCAAACTTTGAGAAGAGCGAGTCTCTTAAAAATAACTTACTATAAAAAATTAATCCATATTATTTGACAAAATATTTGGAAAAAAAAAATTATCATAAGAATTGGAATTGGAATTTGGACAAAAGAAGAATAAAAGACCGGTGTTTGACTAATGAATAACACATACTAGATAAGCATATTATATTATAGTATTTATCATTTATTAACATCGACCGCATTTAATTTTAATATTGACAAAATTTATGAAATGTGAAATTTTGTATGATTCACGGCTCAAATAAATGAAACCATGAAAAAAAATAAAACCCATGTTGTCAGCAAAATAAAAAAAAAAAATGATGCACTTATGTTGTTAATATGTACTAGACACATAAAAATAGACTTTCATACATCTCTCTCTCACTATATTTAAAATAAATGCATTTCATTTTTTTTAAATAATGGATCCAGCATCCATTTATTTTTGTTGATTGTTATACTAAAAAGGTTTAGGTTCTCGATTTTTGTTGAATTGGTGAGAGGCGAAAAGTAGTTTGACGAGAAAAGATATTTTCCTCTTAATTTATATATGATTTTTAGTGCATCATGTTCAGAAAAGTCACAATCAAAATAGTCAATTTGTTCTTGCCTTGCGTACAATATGCTTTTAAATCATCATTTTCATACACGTAGGTCAAAGTCTTTTAAAAGCAACCCACTAGAATGTCAAAAAATATTGTGTATTTCTTCTTTTCAAATTATATATTATGTGCTTTTTTTGACCTTTTTTTCTTTTCAAAATATTGATAAAGTTATCTAATATTTTACAATATTGAGAGAACTAAATAATTCCCCATACAATTAATTGTAGAAACTCGAATACATTATGGAAATTTCACGGAAGTTTATGCTTGACTTGTAGAGGTGTTTCAACTGTTTGGTTTGTTTGGTTTCCAACCGAATCAAAACATTTCGGTTAAAATTAATTGGTTTTTCAGTTCAAATGGATCAGTTTGGGTGAATTTTTAAATTATTTTGATTTAAATGGACAGTTCGGTTTAGATTTTTTTTCAAAACTAAATCGAACCGACCAAATTATAATGATTCAAGTCTGATTTATATTTTGTTTGGTTCAGTCATCGCTTTGTTCCTTTCAGTGGTTTGGAGATTTAAAACATCTGCATATTTTGTATAGAATTAAATAATGTGTATAAAGTTATCTTGATATTTTTTTTTTTAATAAAAGTAGGAGGTCAAGCCACATAATTATTTAATATCCATAAGAGATTTCTCTATTCGGATTTCGGACCTACGACCTCTCACACGGAAGACATTGTCTTTGCAACTAAACCAAAGAAAGGTTCTCTATTCATCTTGATATTTATTTTTATGGAATTACTAATGTATTGTTGTATGTATAAAGTTTTGACTTTTTGAAATTTAATATTTCATATCCGGTTCAATCGAACAAACCGAAATTTAATTCAGTTTAAACGGTTTGATTCTTATTCAGTTGTTATTTCGATTTTAATCGGACCGATTATTTGAACAGCCCTAGTTATGACTCAATTAGTAAAATTGTAGTCCCGTGAAATTATCGCTGAATTTTAGTAAAAAGCACAATTTTTTAGTTTTATTTTTGAAAAAAAGGACAGTCGCTCTACACCAGATCTCAAAGTAGTTCATATTAAGGAAACTCATGCTTATATATATTCTAAATAAATACCAATACACAAATCTAGGCGTGATTCATGTTTCGCGTTCCATGATCATCTTTTGAAAAAAACGACCCGGCATGACACATGAACTGACCTCGTCACGGTACGACACAATACGTAATTTTTTTCAAACAACAATTTATATTTCGAACAACAAATTATTTTTGTACACAAATGTTTTTATATCATTTTCTATTTTATAATTGTTTACTATTTTTTTAAATTTTCAACAGTTTTTCTGATTTTTTTTCTTATCCAAACTTAAAATTGAAGATAATAATTAAACATGACCAAATGTAACCAAACGTAACTAATGTGATCAAATATGATCACTCATGACATGACTAGCATGTCACGAGTCTCATGACTATTCTTGTGATTTTAGTACAACACCATACAACACGATATATGAATCAAGCACAAATACGGTATCACACAAATTTACATTCCTCCTCATAAGATCGCGGATGTGGTTTTTAGTAGATAAAGTTGCTAAAAAATTACAAAATTGGAAAGAAAAGATGTTATCCCTAGGAGGTAGACTCACACTACTTAATTCAGTTTTAACTCCAGTTCCTTTATATACACTTTCCCTTTATAGAATTCCTACTACGATACTTAGACATATTGATAAAATTAGGAGATCCTTTTTGTGGCATGTGGCTAACCCTCGTAAGAAATATTATCACTTAGTTAATTGGTCTAGGGCTTGTTTACCTAAACAACATGGTGGGTTAGGGATTCTAGATTTAGAAATTATGAGCATATCTCTTTTGCTGAAATGGTGGTGGAAGTTCAAGGACAATTCTTATAATAGTCTTTGGAAATAATTGGTTCTTTATAAATACTATATAGGTACTCGAGTAATTAAAGCTTCACCTTAGTGGAAAGAAATTCAGAAGCTTGAATATATAGGTTAAATGAGTGTCTGGTTTCAACTAGGTTTAGACAAGTTTTCTTTGGAATGATATTTGGGTGGATCACTTAACCTTAGCAACTTGTTACCCTCAACTTTTTTCTTTATGTCTTCAGCCTGATATTTCTGTACACGAGGTACTTAATTCATATGGGGGTAGTTACATTTCGAAGGCAATTATCCGGCAATTATCAGGTGTGTTTGCAGCAGAATGGGCTGAGGTGTTACGATTGATTAGCACTACTGCTTTCACTCATGCTCATGATAAAATCTCTTGGAGATGAAAGTCTTCTAATACTTTCACTGTTCACTCATTATATGCTTTCTTAGTTTTTCGGGGGGTGAAGGTTGATAAATATGCTATATGGTGGAAAGTTCCTGTATCTCCTAAAATTATGATGTTTATGTGGCTACTGTCCAATAAAAAAATTCTTACAAAAAAATGTTTGGCAAAAAAAGATTGGATAGGATCTAATAAATGTCATTTTTGTGACTTACCAAAGGATGTAAATCATCTGTTTGTAAAGTGCAGGTTTGTTAAAACAATTTGGTATTGGATGAGCAACTTTTAAGATATTTTTTTTACCTGGACCACTTTTGACGATGTTTTAAACTTTGTGAATACATAAGATTCTCCCAAACGAACTGCTGCTTTACTGGTTATCAGTGCAGTTTGTTGGTCACTTTGGAAACATAGGAACCACATCTGCTTTAATGGAATTAGCTCTAGAACAAATAGATCTATTATATTTCTCATTTTATATTTGATTCAATACTGGGCAGGTAGCATCAAGACTAAGGTGAAGCAAGAACTGGTGACTTGGACTCCTAATGAAGTTGAAGCAATCCCTGTGCGTGATGGTGGTGCTGGATGAGGCGACTTCGACTGAGAGTGCTTAGTTATGCTCTTAGCTATATTTCTATGTTATCAGTTCTAACATGTAGTACTTTTGTGATCCTTTTCTGCTATAATAATCTTTATGACTTGGTTGATCTTAGGTAATGGGTAATAGGTTCTGATTACAGGGGTAAAGTCTGGCCAAATGAAGCATTATGCTTCACCTGAGTTGAAGGGGTAGTTTGGTTAATCTTTTGATGCTGGTGATGTGTAATTATAAACTCTCCTTTTACTAATGCAAATGGGTATATCATTTTTGATGAACAAGTGGGAGTCCGAAGTCCGAACAGATCCTTAACTTATTATTAAATAAATCCATTGATAAAATTGTAATTCCGTGAAATTGTCGTCGAATTTTAGTGCGTTGATACCTCTAGTTCTATATATATTGCAAAAACTCTTTTAATAGTTCCTTGATACGGTATACGTCGTGAAATATACATTTGCGTTGCGCGAGGTCAACACGTGTGTTGCATGACGCACCAACACATTTAAATTTGTTGAAAGCATTTTTAATGCGAATTTAACAAGAATACGAATCTTAAAAACAATTAATGCTGTGACGCACGCAGCGTTGGTTTATAATTTTAGAATGAGTCTATGGTACTATGCATATCACGGATTAGTCCGTACTACGGAGTCATATTTTCATTTTGAAAATTCTAATGGTCGATCCGAACCGTTCAACGTGATCTCCACATGAATATGTAGTTGCAGACTAAATTTTATATTTTTTCGAACTTTTTTACCATATTTTAAGATAGGTAGAAAATCACTTGATCTAAAAATTCTGGACTATCAAAAAACAGTGATTTTCTACCTATCTAAAAAATAGTTAAAAAATTCTAAAAAGTAGAAAATTTAGCCCACAAGTATATTTTCATATAAAAATCATGTTGAACGGTTCGAATTGGCCGTTAGAATTTTGAAAACGAAAATATTGATCCGTAGTACGGACCAATCCGTGCTATGCATAGTAACATAGACTCACTCAATATTTTATACACAAGAGTGAGGCTACGGTACTATGCATAGCACGGATTGGGTCCGTGCTACGGCTCAATATTTGAGTTTTCAAAATTCTAACGATCGATTCAAATTTTACATTTTTTACATTTTTTATTATAAATATGTACTTGCAAACTAAATTTTACATTTTTTCGAACTTCTTTTACTATTTTTTTAGATAGGTAGAAAATCACTTGATCTGAATATGTACTTGTAAGTTATATTCATTTTATAATCACGTTAAATGGTTCGGATCGACTTTTAAGATTTTAAAAATTCAAATATTAAGCCGTAGCACGGATCCAACCGTGCTATGCATAGTACCGTAGCCTCACTCTTATACACAAATCTGGCTGTGTTTGTGGTAACGATTCCTCCCGTGAGAGGTGCAACGAAAAATCCGTTACCTTACCTGGGCGGTGTCTTTAATGAGATTATTTGACTTTCAAACCAAGACAAACATCACGGTAGATGTAGATTCCTATTCTCCAGTTCCAAGTAATGGATCACTCCCTTTCTTTGTATTTCTGCCCTTTACGGTGTGCTTCTGAAAGCTATTATTAAAGACAAGGAAATGGAGGGGAGGAATAAACAAACTTTTAGGTTGACCGTTTCCTTTCGCTTTCATTATTTTCCTTTGCATGGTATAAAGAACACCTTAACCTCAATTATTAATTGATTTATTACAGAGGAGGGATCAATATGCTTCACATTCTTTATTTCTATTTTTATAGTCTGAACAGTCGATCCGAACCATTCAACATGATATTCATAATAAAATATGTTTGGAGACCAAATTTTATTTTTTTAGAATATTTTACTATTTTTTTAGATAGGTATAATATCACTTTATCGAATGGTCCAAAATCTTCTTAAAAAAGTGATTTTGTACCTATCTAAAAAGATAATAAAAAAATTCTAAAAAATATAAATTTTGGTATCCAAGCATATTTTATTATGAAGATCATGTTGAGCGGTTAAGATCGACTGTTCTGACTTTGAAAATGGAGATAAATGATGTGGAGCATATTGGAGCACAAAACTAATGATGCATTTGAACCCTCCTCCTCTACAATTGTCTCACGAATGGTAAATTATAATTAATATGTGTATACTCATATTATATTTAAAACCGAGTTATGAATTGGTTCATGATGTTATATTTTATTTGTGATTAGATCCCACAAAATTATGTATATTTTATAGAGTGAGGGATTACTCGGTGCTATAGGTTAATATTTTTATTTTGAATGTTTAAATAATCGTATTGAACAGTTCAATATGATTTTGTATGAAAATGTATGTACATACTAAATTTATATTTTTTTTCTTAACTATTTTTTTAGACAGGTAGAAAAATCATTATTTTTGAACGATGTAGGATTTTTATATCAAGTAATTTTCTAATTATCTAAAATAATAGTGAAAAAACATAAAAAAGTATAAAATTTAGTTTGCAAGTACATTTTCACATGAATTTCATGTTAAATGGTTCATACGACTTTAAAAATTTCATAATTGATATACATGCATACATACAAAATGCTTTGGAAAGCAGAGCCTCTTCTGTGTTTTAAATCATGGCCGGTAGATATGCGCCAAGATCCGCGCCTATCATGATTTCGATCTCTCCGTTATGCGCGTCCCTAGCCAATCGATTAACCCAACCCAGCCGCCTGGTTCACTTTCTCTCTTTCTGTCCCCTCTTTGCTTGTTCGAATTTTTTTGAAATCTCTCCCTCTTCTCTCTCTGTTTTTTCATAAACAGTTGTGAGGGAATCAAACTCTCGACGGCCAACTGTGCTACCTTCCTTTTCTCCTCCCTTTTCTCTATCTATCTCTCTCTCAGAACCCTAGCAAGTCCAATTGTAGAACTTTTAACGCTCTATCAGCTCGTCCTCCGCCTCTCCTGATTAAGTTTCCTCTCCTCAGATCAGGTGGGTCTTTTTCACCATCTCTCTCCCTCTATCTCTATCTCGGGGCTTCGTTTGCTTTTTAAATTCGAAGTTAATCAATTTTATGATTTGGTTGATAACCACGTTTTCAGTTTGGAGAGAGAAATAAGTCTTGTAAAATTACTAAAATCCGGCTAATATGTGCAATTCCCTTAAGTTCTGGAAACCATAGAAGTTTGAGAAACCCTAGTTTTGTACTACATCTAACTGGTATGGTACCAGAATGGTTTGACAGCAACATAATGAGTCACCCATAACTTGCAATATGGATTTTTTTTTTGGACCAAACTGCTGTTGGCCTAAGCAATGATGTTATTTTATTCTAAATAAATGATGTTATTTTAGAAGGTAATTATTAATTGCTTGACAGATGGTACAATTGGTACAGTACTGTTTGCTGGGTTTTATTTGTTGTTCAATGTGCTTCATTGGATGCTATTTGTGCTTATACTTAATTCACGTATGTTATATCATTCTAAATGTACTTGTTACTGTTAATTTTTATGCTAAGTATGAATTGAGCGCTGTTGAGCATTAGTTGTTATACTTGAGTATGACTTCAAATACTTTTGAAACATTGCATGCTTTAGAACTATGTACAACATTAATTTGATGAATCAATGCTTGTACCAGTTTCAGAGAGGTGCCAGTGTGACAGATAAGGGGAAACTGAAAGAGAAAAAACTGTCAGAAAATTAACAAGAGAATTAGACGGAAGGAGTTGATTGAACCAAACTTAGTCGTTTTGGGTGCTGTTTGAACCCAAAAAAAGTCGAGGGGCTCATTTCAACCAAGAGCAATAGTTTTGAAACTTTCTCACTGTCTCTCGACTTCCAATCCAAATTTCTTCAATTCAACAATACAAATCTTGACCAAACTAGTCTGGAATATCATATCAAATCCCATGGAGACAATAGAGACTGGTACGGCACCATTAGATAGGGTTGAGAAAGCACACCATCTATACAGAGAAGGGAAGCATGAAGAGGCCCTCGGTCTCTATTCAGAAGCCTTGAATTTGGCCAAGTCAAAGGCACAAAAAATTGCCTTGCATAGTAATCGTGCTGCTTGCTACCTCAAGATGCATGATTTTAAGCAGGTAGATTGGTTCAATATTTGACTTGTGTTGATTTATCCTTTTGTTTTTAGATGTTGATTTGTAGGCTTTATCCTTTTAGGTGTTATTAGAATTTGCGAAATAGGGGTTAGGTTTGCAATGTGTAGTGTTTTTATTTTACTGTGTGAAACTGAGTTTTGCATTTTTCTAAAATGTTGTACTTCATGTGTACAACTCTATCACTGCACAAAAAACACTACATTGTCGTAGAATTGAAATGAAATAAATTTAATCACCTGTTGATTGATTGATGAGGGGTGAAATATGTGTTCAGATAGAGGCTTTAGCAAGTCTAGAATAAGTAGGCCTAACTTCTTTTGCGTGTGGTATAGCAAAATAAATGAGTAATATATTGGTACAGTCCAAAAGTTCAAATCAAATGTAAATTAGATTTGATGAAGAAAGCTTAAGAGTTACATTGCAGGTCCTGAACATATATACAGTCTATTTCAGAATTTTGAATCAGCAAAATAAATTTTAACGTTATCTGTATTCATCAACTTTGTACTAAGAAGGCTCTAATTTAAAATTCAGATTGAGATGTATTATCTAAGTTGCTCTATAACCCACAATCCAAAGAATATTAATGACTAGTAAGTAACCATTATTTTTCTAACTCTATTTATAAAAATTTTAGGCGGCTGAAGAATGCACAGCTGTACTTGAGTTAGACCATGAACACACTGGTGCACTAATGTTGCGGGCCCAGACACTTGTCACTTTGAAAGATTACCAATCTGCCCTATTTGATGTGAACCGGCTCATGGAGATAAACCCTGATTCTGAGGTGTATCATAACTTACATGCTCGCCTAAAGACTCAAATTGTACGTTCTCTTTTTCTTCTTTTTTATTCGTTCCCTGTTTTGTATGCTATTGATTTTGCTCTTTGCTGGTACCGCTATGATGGGTAATTTAGGTAATTATTACCAAGAGGTCCCTAAAATAGATAATGTGTTATAATCCGTAAAACTAATTTAGTTAATTAGTCTAATAATTAACATTTGCGACTAATTAAAACCTCAATTAATTAGTTAGGTTAAATAATTAATCAATTGTTTAAATAAATTTATTAATAGGATAAACAATAACTTAAATAGATTATAGATGAATTATTGTATGTATAACAAATTAGTAAATCAAATTATCGTGTTAGGAAATCTCTAAATTGACGAACCGAATTTCAAATAAACTCGACGACATTCGAAATATTTCGTACAATTTTATAAATGCCATTTCTCTTCGAGTTCTAAAATCAACTGACAATTAAAATAATTTATTAAGTTAAATGGATTGTGTTGATTTATACGTTAAATCGATTAAAAATTCATTAAATTTTACGAATTTTAGTTAAGTTGGTGTAATTATGAATTTCGGGTTTAAAACCGATCGTATTTAAGGACCATTTTAATTAATGATTAAATAAATTATGAATAAACTTAGAGCCTTGTTCTAATTTCAAAAAATGCAAAATTTCGTTGTGTCTCCCAGAATTATATTTGGATTGATCTGAGAGATCACTAAATCAACCATATTGATTTTATGATTTCTTTCAACCCTCCATCTTAACTTCTGCACGAATCTTGAAGTTACCAGATCTATATTTTAAAATATGAGTATTAATAAAATTGGAAGTTGGTTTCGGGTCCGCCCCTTTTTCTTCCCTGATTACGCAGCCTCTTCTCCCTTCACACAAGGCAGAGAGAGGGGTGCCCCCTTCCCCTCTTGGTTCGCTGAAACCCTAGGCCCACCGGACCTTTCTGCCGCTGAAATGCGGGCTCCCCTCCGTTGCTCTCGCTCTCTCCATTTCTTTCTCCTGGAGAAGAGAGGAACCCCGAGCTTTTCCCTCTCTTTTACTTCGGCGAGAAGCCATGCCCGCTCTCTCTCCTCTTTGAATGCCGCTGTCATTTCGTTGCCAGTACTTCGATACTTGGGCGACTTTGTCGACTCCTGTCAGGCACCTACTCTGAGACCCGTGCTGTCCCGTCGGACCCGTCTGATTCGCCTATTAGGCTATGCTCTAAATTGAACGGGTTTTGCTCTCTCTCTCTCTCTCTCTCTATTTTCGCCTTTCTCCCTCTATTTTTCTGTTTTCCTCTTTGAATTACCATAAACCGAAAACCCTAAAAATTCGGTTTGTGCTTGAGCCTTGCGATTGTGAATTGATCCGGTGCCTTCCTTGTGCTGTACTGGTGCTCGAAGGTGTTTGTTCTAGCGGTGTTGCTTGCTGGGTTCTTTTCTTTGACGGCTGTGAAGCTAGGCTTTCCTTGGTGCCGGCCGTTCGTTTGCCTTGCGACTTCTCCTTTCGGGTAATGAAAGCACACCCTTCTATTTTGATGCTTGTGAGATGTTGTTTTGATTTGGGAGAATTAATTTGTCTCGCGCGAGTTGTTGATTTTCTCGGTGAGACGGTGACATTGGGGCTTTGATCAATTGAGTGCGTGTTGTTGATTTTCCCGACTCAATTAAGAGATCGATTTGGGACTTCGAGTTCGCCATTTGAATTCTTGGTGCAGCAGCACTTTTGCTGTTTTTCCCTTTTGATCCGATGCTTTGTGGCATTTTCGTTGCGTAGCTGTGACCGTCTTCTGTTGCTTGCTACGCGGTTGATTTTCTGGCACCACTGGTACATCCGTACCAGTACTGGTGCTGTGCCTTCCCTGTTCCTTTCTGGCCATGCTATTCTGGCTGACTTTGTGTTGGCCTTCCTATTGGGGTGCTTGTTCTTTTGGTTACTGGTACCGACCCTTTTTGTGTGCTGGCTGGATTGTTATTTCATTTGTGCTGACCTTGTTTGCCTTATGACTGTGTTTGTGCTATGCGATGCTGGTACCAGTCGGTACCAGCCCAGTAATACCACTGGTACTGAGAATTTGAACTGACAGGGACCTTATTGGAAATTGGAAAATAATTGGATGAAATTGCAAAATGTAGGCCCTTTGTGTAAATGAATTTGTTGTAGGGACTTAATGGAAATTGGAGGAATATTAGGCCGGCCCTATATGTATATTAATTGAAAATTTGGTTTTGGGCCTTTGTTACTGTTGGGCCGTGGCTGTTGTGATTGGTTAATAGAGTTGGGCTTTTAAAAATTCTGTTGGGCCTTAATATGAATTTATTAATAAATTCAAGGAGGCTTGGGCCTTTATCTATTGGGCTTGGCAGATTTTTAAATAGAAAGGAATAAATGTTGCCTCGGATTGACGGAATAAAATGACGGCTTTTAAAAATTTAGGTTTTAATAATGTAACCGAATAAAATCGGATGCTTATGTAAACTTGAATTTAATTCGGGAAATGATTATACCGTCCAGGGTCTTGATGCCTCAGTGAGAGTTCATAACATAATTTGAACAGATACTATACAACCCAATTGGACACTTGTATGATCCCGAAACACACCCAATTAAAATAGTTTAACACATTTAAATTAATTAGGATTTTAAATAAATTAATAAATTAAGTAGTTAGATTTTTTTTTAAAATAAATAGTTAAGTATTTAAATGTTTAAAATTTAGTAATTAGAATTTTATAAATTAAGTAATTAGAATTTTTACATAACGAAAATAAATTGTAAAGAAAATATGTTGTTAATTGATAAAGGACAATTAATTAACAACATATTAATATTCTCGCACCATTCGATTCCAAACTTTGTTAAGTAGGATAATTAGATAATCACGTGTTATTTTACATCTATAAATTATCGACTTATACAAATTATTAAAAATAATTCGTACGACTTTAGAAATATTATCATTAAATAGTTTACGCTTATAAACTACGTACTTAGGATTTAAAATTTATTGTAGATTAATTAGTTAGGAAAAACACGTTATTTTACAAGTAAGTGAATAGGAAATTAATGATAACTAATTAAATCACGTAGATTATACCTTACGTATTTTATCGTAAAAATACGCAAATACATTATCTAAGTAGTTAATTAATTAGATAAGCAATTCATCTTCAAAGTAAAATATAACGAATGATTTAAATAAGTTAAATTAATAATTAAATTCGAACCCTAGTTAATTAAAATAATTAAGTACGAACACTTAGAGGTAATGATCAAACGGGGTAATAAAGGATTACAAATAGTTAGTTTAGACTCTAATTAAGTTACGACTAAATTACAGGTCATCCGACCTACGTAGATTCCGATCCGTGGACCGATCCCGCTGACGCTTGTACAGGAGCAGGCGAGGATTACGTGGATCCCGGAGGCTATTAGCGCGTTCTACCCCTACAGCCATCAGGTGTGGGATATCTGTTTTATTCTTTCGTGGCGTACTCTCACCAGTCGACCACTTGACCTGTCATCCGCACTTTATATTTCGTAGTTGCATTAGAGCATGTTTAATTCTCTTTGAACTGTAATTTAGGATTTGCATAAACCCCTTTTAAATCAAAATTTATTGCTTTCTTAGGAGTAGTGTAATTTAATTTAATAATATATTAGGATATTAGTTGTCCTCTTCTCGTAGAGGACAACATATTATCGTAGTTAAGCATGTGCATTGGTGAGTGTGAGATAGAAGACCGAATGACTGCTTTCCGTCCTCGTAGAGTGGGCTGCGAGGCGGTTCGTGGGTCATTGGGCTGAGGGATCACTTGATCCCTTAGAGGTCTTACTAGGATTATTATTATTATATGCATGAGCTTGGTAGTATATCATTTTCGATCATTTTACATTTTGTGCGGACCGATCACGAGTCCGGAGACGATTCGGGAGCTATCCCCCCTACATTAGGAGCTACTTGCCTAGTACGGCTGCCGAGGATGCGGTGGCAGATTTTATTTTTATTGTTATGATGTCCCATTGATCTGGCCGGATGGTGGAGTTCCGTCGTCTGCTCATGAGGAGACGGATTGACTTATTCTTACGCCTTGCTTGTAGTTTTCTCCTATTTTATATGTTTGGTGATGAATCGTCTTAGAGCAAGGAAACACATGGAATTAGATATAACCATCGGCTAGCGTGCACTTGCCTACGGGTTGAAGTCTTGTGTGGGCAAAGCTCGATGTCATTAGGCATCGGGTACCTTTGCCCCTCTGATCGCAGTCCTTGTGTTATGTCGCATTTGAGATATAAATCCAATTTGATTAAATTTGGCACGGCACGGGGTGACAAAATTATCCGTACTATTACTATATCAATTTGTACACACGGTACCTATTGTACTGGACTTCGGTTGAGTATAATATTGATCCTCATATTTTATTTTTGGGAAATTTCATCATTTTGGCATAATAGGAAAATCACATCATGTCATCTATTATATGTATATTTTTCTTTTGTAGTATTATGATAGGTTTTAAATTTCCGCAGCATATACATTTAAAAGTGAATAATTACCGACTTTACGTAGAATTCAGATTTAAATGTGCTTTGACTTAAGAGGATCCCTGAAGGGATAATACTGGGTCACATACTGGGCGATCATTCGCTCATCCCCTCCCTTTTTTGGATGTGGGCAGGTACAGAGTCTGACGGTCCGCAGCAGGAGGCGTCAGGAGCTGTCCCCGACGGCCACATCGCCTGATATAGATTAGGGATCTTTGTTTAGGGTTTTGCGAGTCCGATGTTTTCGTTATACACATTGGATTCGATAGATTATGTATCCCTTTTGACTAGTTTGTGTTTCCTCTATCTTGAGGTGGATTGTATGGATATTAGGTATGTATTTATGTTTATTTGATATTTATGACTATTGCTGTTTGTGTTATTCTGTTTCCGCTGTGCATTATTGTTTATATTTGTTTAGCCTTGCGTGTCATTTCGATTAATTGACACGAGGCGGGGACTGATCACACTCTAATCCGGAAATCCTGGTTTGGGGTGTGACATCCTTTGGGTGGTATCAGAGCGCAGGTTTATCGTAATCTTTCGTACGATAAACCGAATACCATTCAATAAACAAATATGAAGCAAAGTCATAAATTAATAAACATTAATATATATATATATGAGTCAAAGCACATGATTCAATACTTTAAACTGTATTTCACGTAGACATCGACAAGCGATCTCTTCTCTTTTCATACGACTCATTTTCATCCCCTGATTGTATATCCCTATCTCTTTTGCAGTTTCACGATGGATGATCGTCACCGTATGAGACGACGTAGGGCTGCATCTCAGCCGCCCGAGGCTCATTCCGGGCTCTCGGCTGGTAGCATATCCCCACGACCTATTGAGGTCCGTCCCCCGTCTGTACATTCTCAGCCTTCTGTGGCACGCGCTCATGGCGCCGCGACCCCACCCCATGGAGGAGCGGGTTCTAGTAGAGCTGGTTCGTCTCGCGCAGGTTCGTCTCATAGTGCTGCAGGTAGGCAGCCTCCACCGCCGCCCCCGGACGCGGCACAGCTCATGCAGCAGTTCCTTGATGGTTTGGCCCAGATTACGGGTCAGGGAGCAGGTGCGGGTCGCGCTGTAGGCGATCCCTTTACTACCGCCCACCGTGAGTTTACACGTCTCCATACGCCCCGATTTGACGGGCGTGGTACTTATACTGTAGCCGATGAGTGGCTTACCTCTGTTGAGAGGACACTTCGTCTCGCTCGGTCTCCTGCGGAGTTCCATACCGAGCTGGCTGCGACGCTTTTTGACGGGGATGCCCATCATTGGTGGGATACACAGCAGCCCCGGTACGGGGGCGGTCCTTCTATACCGTGGCATTGGTTTACTGAGGTCTTCCGCCGTCGTTTCATGGGTAGGGCACAGCTTCGTGCCCTGAGACAGCAGTTCGAGTCACTTACCCAGGGTAGCCGTACCGTACGGCAGTACGGCACCACTTTCATCAGCTTATCGCGATACGCCCCTGATTTGGTGGCGGATCCACAGGACCGGCGTCTCCGCTTCATTGAGGGATTACAGCCCGCACTGGCCTGTCACGTGGTCTCGCACGCCGGTACGTCCATTGAGTCCTTGATGGACAGTGCGGAGCTAGTGGAGAGACTCCAGCACAGGAGTGTCCGACCCCGGATCGACTTCACCGCGACTACGAGTCGGGGTAGAGACCCACCCTCCCAGCCTGTCGTGAGGCAGCCCCAGCCTCAGCAGTTTCGCGGTCAGCCGAGACCGACCATTCCTCGCTCCGGTGCCTGTTTCATTTGCCAGGCCACCGATCATTGGGCGAACGCCTGTCCGCAGCGGATAGGCGGTAGCCAGTATTCCGATCGAGTCTTCTCAGGAGGTCGGGGACAGACTGATTTCGGCCGCGGACGTGGGCCGGCACCACCCCGCAGTGGCAGCGCCAGTTACACGCAGCGAGGTGGTAGATCTGGATCCGGATCAGGACGTGGACCTGGAGGTGCCACTCAGACTGGTCGCGACTCCGCGCGTATTCATGCCACCATTGGGGAGGAGATCCCCGCTGACGAGACCCACGAGGGAGAGCCATTACCGGGACCTCCCCCTACAGGCGCCCCGACACACGATGATGTAGATCTCATCACAGGTACAGTGTTTATATCCGGATGTCCAGCTTACGTACTTATCGACACGGGAGCCAGTCACTCCTTCGTAGCCCTAGCTTTCGTGAGTACCCACGAGTGGCCCACCGAGGTTAGGACTCGGGCCATGGAGGTACAGACGCCTCTCGGGAGGCAGGTCCTGGTGGACAGGATCTGCAAGGACCGAAAGGTTCGTATCGCCGATAGGGACCTAGCAGTAGACCTTACGGTTCTTGACATGCGAGATTTTGACGTCCTGCTGGGTCTGGACTGGTTGACCACGCACCACGCCATCGTCGACTGCGAGAGACATACCGTACGATTCGGTTGTCCGAATGAGGTGTCCTTCACCTTCAGAGGGAGGAAACCTGGGACCGGGTTTCCTATCATATCAGCACTTCGGGCGACCCATCTGATCACCGCGGGGTGTAGCGCGTATCTCGCAGCAGTAGTCTTGACGGAGAGCGCGGAGGTAGACATACACAGCGTACCGATCGTGAGCGAGTACACCGACGTATTTCCGGAGGAGTTACCCGGGATGCCTCCAGAGCGTGAGGTTGAGTTCTGTATAGAGCTCCAGCCGGGTACGACACCCATTGCCCGAGCACCTTACCGCATGGCGCCTGCCGAGCTTCGAGAGCTCAAGACGCAGCTCGAGGACCTTCTCGAGAAGGGCTTCATACGACCGAGCACATCTCCTTGGGGAGCCCCCGTCCTCTTCGTGAGGAAGAAGGACGGATCCCTTCGCCTATGCATCGACTACCGAGAGTTGAACAAGTGCACGGTGCCGAACCGATATCCTCTACCACGCATCGATGACTTGTTCGACCAGCTACAGGGTTCAGTGGTGTATTCGAAGATCGATCTACGATCCGGATATCACCAGATGAGGATTCGGGCGAGCGACGTCCCGAGGACTGCATTCCGGACCCGCTACGGTCATTATGAGTTTCGCGTCATGTCCTTTGGACTGACGAACGCACCGGCGTATTTCATGAGTCTCATGCACACGGTGTTTACGGACTTCCTGGACTCATTCGTTGTAGTCTTTATTGACGATATATTGATCTACTCACGGAGTCGGGAGGAGCACGCCACCCATTTGCGATTGGTACTAGAGCGACTTAGAGAGCATCGGCTATACGCCAAGTTCTCGAAGTGCGACTTCTGGATTGAGAGAGTTACGTTCCTCGGACACGTGATATCTAGAGACGGCTTAGCGGTGGACCCGCAGAAGATATCCGCCATTACAGATTGGAGGCGACCTGAGAGCGTCACGGAGGTTCGTAGCTTTCTAGGATTGGCCGGCTACTATAGACGATTCGTAGAGGGATTCTCACGACTGTCCCTACCATTGACGCAGCTACTGCAGAAAGGAGTCAAGTACGAGTGGACTCCTGAACGCGAGAGTAGCTTCGAGGAGCTCAAGCGCCATCTTGTCTCCGCACCGGTTCTATCGATGCCCATTCCTGGTGTGGAGTACGCCGTATATGCTGACGCCTCCCGATACGGGTTAGGTTGCGTATTGATGCAGGAGGGACACGTCATCGCATACGCTTCGAGGCAGCTCCGCACACACGAGCGGAACTACCCCACCCACGACTTAGAGTTGGCGGCCGTGGTCTTCGCATTGAAGATCTGGCGTCACTACCTATACGGAGACAGGTGCAAGATCTATACCGATCACAAGAGCCTGAAGTATGTCTTCACGCAGAAAGAGCTCAACCTGAGGCAGCGGAGATGGCTCGAATTGATGAAGGACTACGACCTGGAGATATTATATCATCCGGGCAAGGCCAACGTGGTGGCCGACGCCTTGAGTCGCAGGAGTCAGGGTAACCTGGCTGCGATGATTACGCGACAGCACCATCTACTCGAGGATATGAGGCGACTCGACTTGTGGGTTGCCCCATCGGAGGAGCTGATAGGCGAGATTAGCGATAGCCACGAGATAGTGATAGCTTCCTTAGTGGTACAGCCGACATTGACCGAGGAGATACGACTAGCGCAGAGTAGCGACGATCTACTTGAGAGTATTCGTGCCACTGTCATATCGAGTCAGCGTCCCCCGTTTAGGATAGATGATGCGGGTGCTTTGAGATTCGGTGACAGATTGTGCGTACCAGATACGGCATCCCTAAAGGACAAGATCCTTAGGGAGGCACACGACTCGGTCTACGCGATTCATCCAGGCGAGACGAAGATGTTCCAAGACCTCAAGGGCTACTACTGGTGGAAGAACATGCGCCGAGAGATCGCGAAGTACGTTGGCAAGTGCCTGACTTGCCAAAAGGTGAAGGCTGACCGACAGAGACCACCGGGGCTTATACAGCCGCTTAAGAAATCGGAGCACAAGTTTGACATTATCACGATGGACTTCGTGACAGGACTACCTAGGACTAGGTCGAAAGACGACGCGATCTGGGTCATAGTCGATACTTTGACCAAGGTGGCACACTTTATCGCCTTTCGACACGGATTGTCGGGAGAGGAGATGGCGCTACTCTATATGAGACATCAGCACAAGTTTCATGGAGTCCCGACTACGATCATATCTGATCGTGATCCTCGTTTCACATCGCGTTTTTGGAGGAGTTTTCACGAGTCTCTCGGTACCGAGGTAGTATTTAGCACCGCCCATCACCCGCAGACGGACGGCCAGTCCGAGCGTACGATACAGACGTTAGAGGACATGTTACGATCGTGCGCGCTTACGATGCAGGGTGACTGGACGGATCATCTGCACATGGCAGAGTTCTCGTACAACAGCAGCTACCACGCGAGTATCGGTATGTCACCATTCGAGGCATTATACGGCCACCGAGTCCGTACACCCGTATGTTGGGGATCTGCCAGTTCGTTTCGCCCTACCGTACCCCAGCTGATCGAGGAGTGTACGGATAAGATGCGGATTACCCAGGACCGGCTTAAGACGGCACAGGATCGTCAGCGAAAGTACGCGGACCCGAAGCGTCGAGACTTCAGCTTGGAGGTTGGCGAGCACGCGCTTTTACGAGTCTCGCCCCGCAAGGGGATTATGAGGTTCGGAGTCAAGGGCAAGTTAGCACCTAGATACATCGGCCCGTTTATGATTCTCGAGCGAGTCGATCGCACCGCATATCGACTTGCGTTACCTCCATCCCTCGCTGGTGTACACGATGTCTTTCACGTATCTCAGCTTCGACGCTACGTACGGAGTGAGGCACACGTGCTAGATTATGAGCCATTACAGGTCGAGCCGGATTTGACGTACGAGGCACGTCCGATTCGCATCTTAGACGTGCAGGAGATAGAGTTGCGACGACGCACGATTCGTCGAGTGCTAGTACAGTGGGAGTATTATACTCCGCGTGAGGCGACATGGGAGCTCGAGGACGGGATGCGAGAGCGCTATCCAGAGCTATTCGCATCGACTGACTAGTTTTGATCGTTCGGGACGAACTTTTTATTAGGGGGGGAGAATGTTATAATCCGTAAAACTAATTTAGTTAATTAGTCTAATAATTAACATTTGCGACTAATTAAAACCTCAATTAATTAGTTAGGTTAAATAATTAATCAATTGTTTAAATAAATTTATTAATAGGATAAACAATAACTTAAATAGATTATAGATGAATTATTGTATGTATAACAAATTAGTAAATCAAATTATCGTGTTAGGAAATCTCTAAATTGACGAACCGAATTTCAAATAAACTCGACGACATTCGAAATATTTCGTACAATTTTATAAATGCCATTTCTCTTCGAGTTCTAAAATCAACTGACAATTAAAATAATTTATTAAGTTAAATGGATTGTGTTGATTTATACGTTAAATCGATTAAAAATTCATTAAATTTTACGAATTTTAGTTAAGTTGGTGTAATTATGAATTTCGGGTTTAAAACCGATCGTATTTAAGGACCATTTTAATTAATGATTAAATAAATTATGAATAAACTTAGAGCCTTGTTCTAATTTCAAAAATGCAAAATTTCGTTGTCTCCCAGAATTATATTTGGATTGATCTGAGAGATCACTAAATCAACCATATTGATTTTATGATTTCTTTCAACCCTCCATCTTAACTTCTGCACGAATCTTGAAGTTACCAGATCTATATTTTAAAATATGAGTATTAATAAAATTGGAAGTTGGTTTCGGGTCCGCCCCTTTTTCTTCCCTGATTACGCAGCCTCTTCTCCCTTCACACAAGGCAGAGAGAGGGGTGCCCCCTTCCCCTCTTGGTTCGCTGAAACCCTAGGCCCACCGGACCTTTCTGCCGCTGAAATGCGGGCTCCCCTCCGTTGCTCTCGCTCTCTCCATTTCTTTCTCCTGGAGAAGAGAGGAACCCCGAGCTTTTCCCTCTCTTTTACTTCGGCGAGAAGCCATGCCCGCTCTCTCTCCTCTTTGAATGCCGCTGTCATTTCGTTGCCAGTACTTCGATACTTGGGCGACTTTGTCGACTCCTGTCAGGCACCTACTCTGAGACCCGTGCTGTCCCGTCGGACCCGTCTGATTCGCCTATTAGGCTATGCTCTAAATTGAACGGGTTTTGCTCTCTCTCTCTCTCTCTCTCTATTTTCGCCTTTCTCCCTCTATTTTTCTGTTTTCCTCTTTGAATTACCATAAACCGAAAACCCTAAAAATTCGGTTTGTGCTTGAGCCTTGCGATTGTGAATTGATCCGGTGCCTTCCTTGTGCTGTACTGGTGCTCGAAGGTGTTTGTTCTAGCGGTGTTGCTTGCTGATTTCTTTTCTTTGACGGCTGTGAAGCTAGGCTTTCCTTGGTGCCGGCCGTTCGTTTGCCTTGCGATTTCTTCTTTCGGGTAATGAAAGCACACCCTTCTATTTTGATGCTTGTGAGATGTTGTTTCGATTTGGGAAGATTAATTTGTCTCACGCGAGTTGTTGATTTTCTCGGTGAGACGGTGACATTGGGGCTTTGATCAATTGAGTGCGGGTTGTTGATTTTCCCGACTCAATTAAGAGATGAATTTGGGACTTCGAGTTTGCAATTTGATTTTTCTGGTGCAGCAGCACTTTTGCTGTTTTTCCCTTTTGATCCGGTGCTTTGTGGCATTTTCGTTGCGTAGCTGTGACCGTTTTCTTTTGCTTGCTACGCGGTTGATTTTCTGGCACCACTGGTACACCCGTACCAGTACTGGTGCTGTGCCTTCCTTGTTCCTTTCTGGCCATGCTATTCTGGCTGCCTTTGTGTTGGCCTTTCTGTTGGGTTGCTTGTTCTTTTGGTTACTGGTACCGACCCTTTTTGAGGTGTTGGCTGGATTGTTCTTGCATTTGTGCTGACCTTGTTTGCCTTATGACTGTGTTTGTGCTATGCGATGCTGGTACCAGTCGGTACCAGCCCAGTAATACCACTGGTACTGAGAATTTGAACTGACAGGGACCTTATTGGAAATTGGAAAATAATTGGATGAAATTGCAAAATGTAGGCCCTTTGTGTAAATGAATTTGTTGTAGGGACTTAATGGAAATTGGAGGAATATTAGGCCGGCCCTATATGTATATTAAATTGAAAATTTGGTTTTGGGCCTTTGTTACTGTTGGGCCGTGGCTGTTGTGATTGGTTAATAGATTTGGGCTTTTAAAATTCTGTTGGGCCTTAATATGAATTTATTAATAAATTCAAGGAGGCTTGGGCCTTTATCTATTGGGCTTGGCAGATTTTTAAATAGAAAGGAATAAATGTTGCCTCGGATTGACGGAATAAAATGACGGCTTTTAAAAATTTAGGTTTTAATAATGTAACCGAATAAAAATCGGATGTTTATGTAAACTTGAATTTAATTCGGGAAATGATTATACCGTCCAGGGTCTTGATGCCTCAGTGAGAGTTCATAACATAATTTGAACAGATACTATACAACCCGAATTGGACTCCTGTATGATCCCGAAACACACCCAATTAAAATAGTTTAACACATTTAAATTAATTAGGATTTTTAAATAAATTAATAAATTAAGTAGTTAGATTTTTAAAATAAATAGTTAAGTATTTAGATGTTTAAAATTTAGTAATTAGAATTTTATAAATTAAGTAATTAGAATTTTTACATAACAAAAATAAATTGTAAAGAAAATATGTTGTTAATTGATAAAGGACAATTAATTAGCAACATATTAATATTCTCGCATCATTCGATTCCAAATTTTGTTAAGTAGGATAATTAGATAATCACGTGTTATTTTACATCTATAAATTATCGACTTATACAAATTATTAAAAAAATAATTCGTACGACTTTAGAAATATTATCATTAAATAGTTTACGCTTATAAACTACGTACTTAGGATTTAAAATTTATTGTAGATTAATTAGTTAGGAAAGACACGTTATTTTACAAGTAAGTGAATAGGAAATTAATGATAACTAATTAAATCACGTAGATTATACCTTACGTATTTTATCGTAAAAATACGCAAATATATTATCTAAGTAGTTAATTAATTAGATAAGCAATTCATCTTCAAAGTAAAATATAACGAATGATTTAAATAAGTTAAATTAATAATTAAATTCGAACCCTAGTTAATTAAAATAATTAAGTACGAACACTTAGAGGTAATGATCAAACGGGGTAATAAAGGATTACAAATAGTTAGTTTAGACTCTAATTAAGTTACGACTAAATTACAGGTCATCCGACCTACGTAGATTCCGATCCGTGGACCGATCCCGCTGACGCTTGTACAGGAGCAGGCGAGGATTACGTGGATCCCGGAGGCTATTAGCGCGTTCTACCCCTACAGCCATCAGGTGTGGGATATCTGTTTTATTCTTTCGTGGCGTACTCTCACCAGTCGACCACTTGACCTGTCATCCGCACTTTATATTTCGTAGTTGCATTAGAGCATGTTTAATTCTCTTTGAACTGTAATTTAGGATTTGCATAAACCCCTTTTAAATCAAAATTTATTGCTTTCTTAGGAGTAGTGTAATTTAATTTAATAATATATTAGGATATTAGTTGTCCTCTTCTCGTAGAGGACAACATATTATCGTAGTTAAGCATGTGCATTGGTGAGTGTGAGATAGAAGACCGAATGACTGCTTTCCGTCCTCGTAGAGTGGGCTGCGAGGCGGTTCGTGGGTCATTGGGCTGAGGGATCACTTGATCCCTTAGAGGTCTTACTAGGATTATTATTATTATATGCATGAGCTTGGTAGTATATCATTTTCGATCATTTTACATTTTGTGCGGACCGATCACGAGTCCGGAGACGATTCGGGAGCTATCCCCCCTACATTAGGAGCTACTTGCCTAGTACGGCTGCCGAGGATGCGGTGGCAGATTTTATTTTTATTGTTATGATGTCCCATTGATCTGGCCGGATGGTGGAGTTCCGTCGTCTGCTCATGAGGAGACGGATTGACTTATTCTTACGCCTTGCTTGTAGTTTTCTCCTATTTTATATGTTTGGTGATGAATCGTCTTAGAGCAAGGAAACACATGGAATTAGATATAACCATCGGCTAGCGTGCACTTGCCTACGGGTTGAAGTCTTGTGTGGGCAAAGCTCGATGTCATTAGGCATCGGGTACCTTTGCCCCTCTGATCGCAGTCCTTGTGTTATGTCGCATTTGAGATATAAATCCAATTTGATTAAATTTGGCACGGCACGGGGTGACAAAATTATCCGTACTATTACTATATCAATTTGTACACACGGTACCTATTGTACTGGACTTCGGTTGAGTATAATATTGATCCTCATATTTTATTTTTGGGAAATTTCATCATTTTGGCATAATAGGAAAATCACATCATGTCATCTATTATATGTATATTTTTCTTTTGTAGTATTATGATAGGTTTTAAATTTCCGCAGCATATACATTTAAAAGTGAATAATTACCGACTTTACGTAGAATTCAGATTTAAATGTGCTTTGACTTAAGAGGATCCCTGAAGGGATAATACTGGGTCACATACTGGGCGATCATTCGCTCATCCCCTCCCTTTTTTGGATGTGGGCAGGTACAGAGTCTGACGGTCCGCAGCAGGAGGCGTCAGGAGCTGTCCCCGACGGCCACATCGCCTGATATAGATTAGGGATCTTTGTTTAGGGTTTTGCGAGTCCGATGTTTTCGTTATACACATTGGATTCGATAGATTATGTATCCCTTTTGACTAGTTTGTGTTTCCTCTATCTTGAGGTGGATTGTATGGATATTAGGTATGTATTTATGTTTATTTGATATTTATGACTATTGCTGTTTGTGTTATTCTGTTTTCGCTGTGCATTATTGTTTATATCTGTTTAGCCTTGCGTGTCATTTTGATTAATTGACACGAGGCGGGGACTGATCACACTCTAATCCGGAAATCCTGGTTTGGGGTGTGACATAATGCATGGCTGGGATTTGAACCCGAGTTTTCACAACCACAAATTGAAATTCTAACCACTAAGCTATAAGCATACGTTTGACATTTTATAAGAGGCTCTATATAAGAACTTAAAAAAAAAAAATTTAAATTTTTAAAATCAGAGGGGTGGCTAAGCACCACTTGACTTGGCTTTAGATCCGCCCCTGCTAATTGGTATAGTAGTACTGATTGATAGTTAGTTAGTTATACTTTTAACACTTGTAAATATATATTTTATTGCACTTTATATACCTGTATTATATTTACTGTTTTAGTCACTTGCACCCATACCTGAGTCTGAAGAAGAAGAAGCACTCAACGAAAATGATGAAGATGAAAAACAACAAAAATCTCAGCCACTTTTAAAGCCGCACAGAAAGATAGATTCCCCTGCAATTAAACCTGACGCTCAGTTGGCTGTGCCTTCAAAACCCGACCCATCTACAAACACTAAACGGGTTAACGGGTGGGAAACGATACCAAAACCCAAGGGGCATGCTGGTTTGGATTATTCTAGATGGGATAAAGTCGAAGATGGATCGAGTGATGAGGAATCAGATGATGATGATGATGAAGGGCAGCCTCAGTACCGGTTTCGGGTCCGTACAGTCAGCATGAGACCCGTTAAGTGAGTAGTATTTATGTGAAGTTGTATGGAGATGTATAAAATGAAGTTACTCTTCAGATGTACAGGTAAATCGTGAATTTTCAGTCATGTACCATTACATGGTCTTACTTTTGTACAGGATTGAAATTGTAATGATTTCAAGCCCAGTTATACCTTATTGCCCTCACATTTTTTGTGCCTCAGCACTTAGTCTATTATGAGACTTAGTTTAATGTGATTTTGCCTTGGTCAATTCAATTGTACGAAGCCTAAGCTATGGATAGTCAGATAAAGGCATGAAGCAAATGGTGAAAGGCAGGTCAAATTTGTTTGGTACCAGTACCAGTACCAGCACCAGCACCATCAGAAAGTCTATTTTATCCATTCTGGTAAATTCTTGTACTTATTAATTTGTTGGTGACATGCAGTTCTGGAGGTTTAGGCATAAAGTTCCTCTCAATGACTGAAAAGATTGATGTTGGTCTTCGTTTGTCTTACTGTAAAATAAAATTATTGTTGTGTAGAATATTGCTTGGATGGCAAACTTGTAATTCAGGATCTTCTTGGGTTTTATTTATAAATTTCTTAGCCAGTTTTTTGTTTGTTACATTCAAGTGTCTCTGTTATAGTTGAGCATATTTTTTCCAATAACAAAAGACACTATTTCTTATCTGCAGTTTATGGCCTGAGTAGAGTGCATTATTATTTATTTTGTTTTCATTACTTGTGTTTTGATAGGTTTGAGAACAGTTTGATCTTACATTGTTCTGTGCTCAAAATTACAAAGCTTATTCTTTTGTGCAAATTTCACAAGATATGAGTCAGAAGTATGAAAAGTTTATAATCTTTTGTGCAAATTATTCATTGGTCTGAAGGCAATGATGAGTCCTTAATATTTCCAATATAAATTAGAAGGTAAAAAGGTAGATAAGTTTTTCCAAATAAAAAAAATTGAATGATAAATTACACTAATTTCTGATTGAAACTACAATAAACTGAGCGATTGAAATTTAGAAGGGTTATTACCAGCTGAGCTACGTATAATATATCAATGATTTGTCATATACTAGTGTGGCCTAACAAAATATATATTCTGTTCTATAATGTGTAGTCTATGTTCATTTTCTGTACAACAACTAAGCTATTATTGTCCGCTTTTTTTTATTAATACCCAAAAAAAAAAAAAACAAAATATCAAATCTGCTCGCAATCCCAAATTTTTATTAAAAATATCCTGACCGCCCTTTCACTGGCCGAAATTTTTATTATTGCTAACTTACCAAACATCAATGTAGAATTATGAGACGAGAAATATATTCTTGGTCCTAAAATTTCCTCCCCTCTTCTAATGATGCCAAGCAATTTTTTTTTGTAAAATAAAAAGTTGGGGTCAAATAATTCAATTATTAAAATTCATAACACATGCAACACAGTCTTTAACTACTAATTCAAAAATGATTAAACTAATGATGTCAAAAATTATCGTCCACTAATCACTATATTTAAGCTAAGTACAACTTTACTACTTTTTCTTTAAGATATTATAATATTAATCATTCAAATATTCTTTTATTTTGAGAATTGAGAGATATTGTTATGTCTAATTTATGATATTATGGATTTGAAACTGATACCATTGTTTAATTTTGAGGAATAAGTATAACATGAAAAGGAGAACGCATAAAGAATTTCAATGTCATTAAAGAAAAATCAAATTTGCACAGCATAGAATAAGTGACATTGCTACATCTGAATTAATGTTCTAATTTTACTATTGATGTTTATATTTCGTTAACTTTGTGATGAACCATAGACTTATTTCTGCAAAACACATTTAAAAAAAAATGGATGCTGGGATCAACGGAAAGCTTATTTAAAAAAGAAAAAGAAAAAAATACTTTGCTATTAAATACTAAGTATTAGAAATACAAAATTAAATATGTAAAAAAAAATGAAAGTATTACAAAATTTTAACCAAGAAATAAATAAAATAAATCAGCTATTATTTTAAGGCAAATTCTTCTATGCACCTAAGAACCTATTTGTAAAATGAGCATATTTTCATTTTCAAAGTTCAAACAGTCGATCCGACCGTTCAACATTATCTCCATATTAAAATGTACTTGGAGGTCAAATTTTACATTTTTTTGAATTTTTTTACTATTTATTAAGATGGGTACAAAATTCAATGGTCTGAATTTGACTAGTTTTGTAAAATACTTAATAAATAGTAAAAAAATTCAGAAAAATGTAAAATTTGACCTCCAAGTACATTTTAATATGGAGATAATGTTGAACGGTCGGATCGACTGTTTGAACTTTGAAAATGAAAATATGTTTATTTTACAAATAGGTCCTTATGTCCATAGAAGTATTTGCCTATTTTAAATGTATGCTGAAAGTCTGAAACAGGAGAATTTTTTATTCATAGAATTATAAAAAATAAGAGGGGGAAAGAAAAGAGTACTCTAGAATTTAGACTCATAGACGGATCAGAGACTTTTTTCCCTGTCCGAAGCTTAAATTTTGTCCGGTCGTCTAAGATTTTTTATGGCATGAACTTATTAGAATCACGTCGACACAACACACAAGGGTTTTTACGAAATACCAAGTACCAACATAAATAAGCGAGAGAAGAGCATTATACTAGTTGTATCCATAGTAACAGGATTCGCGTTTTACTCGCGAATAAAACGCGAATAAAACGTTTTTTTGGAGGTTTCCGAACCGAACAACGAATAAAACGGTTGACCGAACTTTTACCGATTTATTCGCGAATAAAACAACTTTTACGAATTATTCGCGTTTTATTCAAAAAATTCGTGTCTCTGTGTAAATGTGTTGCTCCGTAGTCCGTGCAGAACTCATTGCGTGGTAGGACCCACCACGTGGGTGATGCAGGGGCACATGTTTTGAATTTTGAAAGGCATAGGGCCAACCACGTGGCACCATCTTCAATTAAATCAAATTTTTAATTAGGTAATTTCAGTTCATACTTCGGAGATTTTGAATGAGAAAGGGAAAGGAAAGAAAATAGTATTATACAACATTTCTCAAACTTTTTTTTACTCCAAATTTTATGAAAAAAGTTGAAAAATAAAAAAATTAAAATAAGTACATGTACATTTAGTTTGGAGTTTTTTTTTCTTTTGCTTTCTTGTGGGACCGAATTTTTTCCGAATTATACCCGAATTATTTCCGAATCACGAATTTTTGACTCCGTCGAACCAAACCCGAATAATTAATTTGTCACCGTGGTTGTATCTGAATTGCTATGTATTTTCTGTACCAAAGGGTCATGTCACAGAAAATCTCATACAACTAGCCAAAAAAGAAGCTTTGGATCGGTCCAAAGTTTTTCGGTCCAAAGTTTGAACCGAGAAGATTTCGTCCGAACCGTCCATGGTCTGAATTCTGAAATACAAGGGTACAGGGTACTCTTTCTCTTTCCTTCTTTAATTTATTATTTTTAATAATTTTTTATGAATAAAAAATTCTTTCACAACAGAGTAGATCTTCAACTTTATTTATAATCTTCAAATAACTTTCTTTGAGTAAAGTTAGAGATTAAACCACCAAACTAATTTAATATCTACAAAAAATCTCTATCTAAATTAAACTAGTTTAATATTCACTCTAAATTAAACTAGTTTAATATTCACAAGGAAACTCCATTTTAATTTTGAATCTGCGATATCTCACACAGATAATATTATTTTTGTCACTCAGGATTCTAAATAGCGCGTCATAGCATTTTTGGACCATAAAAGTTATGACGCAATTAGCGCTATAGTGGCGCAATACGACAATAGCAGTATTTTTTTAACCGTTCTGCTATGATGCGATAAACGCTATTTAAATCTTTATTGTCACCGGACCAAAAATAATTTTCAAAAGATAAAAAAATATTTGCATATGCTTCGCACAAATCATTATGTATCTCGGAAGTCAAAACTTTTTAACTTTCAAGCCATCTGCATTAATGCCAACCTAAAGAAATAAGTTCTTCTAGATTTTTCTTTCATTAATTTCTAACCCATTATAGTCAACAATTGCAACCTTCCAGATAACAAAATGAATATCAAAGTGCCTTTATGACTTATCTAATGAAGGATTACTAATTTAGTTTTGCAAAATTAAATCTAACTTTATTCTAATTTCATTCACACAGTAATATGTAAACGAAATTAATATTTATCCACCATAGCTGACTTTATAATAAAGAAATTCAATTGGGTTTGTTATTCTGATGTAATATTTGATTTAAAAAATTATGTGCAAGTAGTAGGAATTAGATGACCATTATATATATAATAAAAAATATTTCTCAACTTTTAAGACCCAAAAATGAGAATTCAAGGTGGACACAATAGATGGCCCCATTGGGCCGAACCAAATTCAACTATGGTTAATTATTAGTTTAAGCCATTTTGGGTTGATTACAAAAAAATAACAGTTGTTTTGGGACTCATAATACAGATTAAAAAAATAATAAATGTACAAGGCACAAAAGATAACATTTCACATTATTGCAAAAGAATTGATACAGCTAACATTGCCCAATTAGAAATAATCTCACAAACAAAAACAAATTACATTAGACAACCTCAATTACACTTGAACAATTCAATCAACAGCACAGATTTGATTGATCAAGTCTGAAGTTGGCAGCATGAAATTTAATTCCCTGGCTTGGGGCTCCCATCAAGAGCCCCATAGGTTCTATAACCCGACTTCCTACCAAGCATGCCAGCTTTTCCTTTCACCGGCGCTTTCTTCTCTTCCGATGCCTCAACCGAATCGATCTGTTCGCTACTTGCTCCCCAACACGGCGTGTATGAACTCCACGGGCATGTTTTCGGTTTTTTTGCGAACCACCAGCATTCCTCTGCGGAACGCTGGTTGGGTAACCAAGGGATACAGTTTTTACTGACATCCAGTTTTTTACTGCCCTGTTTTATCAGTTCCCAGCAGCTGGGCCCGAGCGAGGTTAAGTAGTTGTATGACAGGGATAGGTTCATGAGGTGGCCGGTGCAGGCCAACTTGCACAGAGCCTCTGGCACCTCGCCGTATAGCAAATTGTGCGCGAGGTTGAGCTGCTCTATTTTCTTCAGGCAACCGTAAGAGTAAGGTATCGGACCGGTGATATAATTAAAACCGGCATCAAAGACTGTAAGCTTTGTAAGTTTGCCAACTTCAGGAGGAAGACAGCCTGAGAGCTGGTTGTTCAAGAAGAGCACCTAAAATATATATGATTAATCTTAATTAGGTTCTCTACAACATCAGAATCTTTTTTGTTGTTTTTTAACCGCCAAAAAATTGAGTATATAAAATTTTGAAAATTTTGGTTGCTAATTTTGAATAGTATACCTCTAGGAGGTTCTTGGCATAGCCAATGGAGGAAGGAATCGGGCCGGTGAACAAATTATTGGCGAGCGATAGGTATTGCACCGGCGAGTAACCTAAGTTGCTTGGCAGATAGCCGTTGAACTTGTTATTGTTCAGAAATATGGCAATGGCATAAGGCAATTTGCTGAACACATCAGATGGCACGGAACCTAAGTATGTGTTGAACCGTAGGTCGAGGAAGGTGAGGTTCGATAGAATTGCGTTTTGAGGAAAACAGCCTTGCAATTTGTTGTTACTCAAGTCGAGCTCGTAGAAGTACGGGTTAACGTTTTGGTTGATGTACGGCGTACCGCCGGTAAAATTGTTCGAGTTAGCGTGGAAGAGCGCGAGCTCAGTGAGATTTCCGACGAACACCTGCAATTGTTACATCTCATGTCATCAATCAGTTAATATATAGATTTATGGTGTGTGTGTGTGTGTGTGTGTGTGTATAGACACTACACTCAAACATGTAACAGCAGATCAGTACTCACTGGTAGTCTCTTTTTATCTTATATTAATTCAAGAGAAGAAAATGGCCTTTATGTCAGACAAGATGTAACCAATGAGAGGAACAATGTATCCAATTAAAATCAATCAAAGAGGTGGGACCAGGTCAAAGGTATTTTGGCTGGTATCTGTCACGAGCTGATGTATTGAAATGGCTATTCAGCATGCATGAGTAATAATTGTTAAAATATCGATGTGGTCCTTGAATAATTCTCAGAAAATTAGATAGAAATTGTCTGTTAGTCTGAAAGAAATAAGAAGAAAAAAAGAAAGATATATACCAGCTTTTATATCAAATTAATTAATAGTTCCCCAGTTACCCTACAGAATAATTGTAGTTATATTTTCTATTCCTGCGAAGGTGATATTACAATTTGTTTTTTATGCAATACATTAATAGTAGGAATAATATAGCATAATGACAAGAAATATAAATATAAAAAAAATCTAATTTGAAAAGAAAGGAAATATAGAAAGGTCTCCCTACCCAAAATTATATGCATGTAATTAATTCAAAAGATATAATGCACACTATATATATTGTCACTAGCTAGATTATTAATCAAATTTAACTGAATTTATCTAGCAAGAATATAGAAACTCATACATACATCGAAATGCTCTGAGCTGAGAGCGTTCCCGTTGAAATCAACAGAAGCGACTGCGACATTATCTTTGCTATAACCAGGCGGCGCTTCGCAATAAAAACCGCAATATGACCCGCAAATGTCGGGCCCATTCCACGTTTTAATAATCCCTTGTGGGTCACAAGTAATGGTCTTCTTGAATGCTTGTATCACCAAATATGACCTGTAAAGAAAACAACTCTTGAAATCGCTCGGTTTCACGGTCGATGACGACGGGGAAGGTGGGTTCCTCGACGGGGAAGGTGGGTTCCTCAACGGGGAAGGTGGGTTCCTCGACGGGGAAGGTGGGGAGGAACCGCCAATTCCTATTCCAATTCCGATGCTGATACCGGTTCCTTTCCCTCCTAAACTGATGTCAAGGGATAAGGTGGTTGGAATAAGGGAAGATAGAACAATGCATTGTATGAAGAGAAAATAGGTAATGGTCAAGGGGCTTGTGCCCATTTTGAGTAGCTTTCTCTCAACTGTTTATCAAGTTGAGAAAGAGACTGAGGAATTGGGAGGGAGAGAATGGTGACTTAAAAGAGTTTGAATAAAATATATAGTACATGATTGGGGTATGCATTTAATTACATACTTTTGTGGGACCTTTTCATATGTTTAAATAGGAATTATCTTATCTAGAAGTTGGATTTTCAGTGTTGGTACATTTTAAGAAATTTATTAAGAAACATGAAAAAATATTAATTATTTCTTGCCTTTTTAGATTTTAAAATACATTTTTTTTTAATTTAAGAGTTATTAAAATTATGGTATTATTTTTGTACGCCTTTTTATTTTTCGATTTGATGCTTATTAAAATCAAATATTACTTTTGCTTGTCAAATTTTGAGCTTCATTTTATTTATTTATAATGCAATACATGTTTATTATTATTATTATTATTATTATTATTATTATTATTATTATTATTATTATTATTATTATTATTATTATTATTATTATTATTATATGAGTCCATTGCAAGTTTGCAACCTAACTTATTTGACATCCGTGACTAACGCATGCAAGTAGAAGAAAAATTGATAGTTATCAAGTAGGTTTCTTGTCAATCTACAATATGGAGAATATATTAATTATTTAATATATCTTATTTTCATAATATTTTGTTAATTGATAGTTATCAAGTAGGTTTGTGGTCAATATATATAACATATATATCTTAAGAGAAATTAATTAGTCCAATATCTCTTTCACATATGCTCAAATAAATTATTATCATAGAAATTTAATTATTTTTTTGTGAGGTTAATTATTTCCGTAGTAGACTCAATTTTTGTGAGGGGGTACATAAGTATAGAACTACAAATTAATGCAACCACACAAAAGTTCATTAGCCAACTTTATATTTGTTTTCTTCTACTTGAAATAATTTAACAGTATTGTCATTTTGTAGCAATTTCTTCCTCTACTTGAAATAATTTTTTTTTCCAGCTATGCAAGAGATAAATGGTCGGTTGGGATCCTCTCCTGTTTTACTGAGTCCACATGTGAGTACTTTTTTTTTCTTTGAGTAAAGATTGGAGGTCAAGCCACCAAACTATTTAATACTCTTGTTATAACAACAAATGATTTCTCTCATCTGGATTTCGAACCCATAACCTCTCACGTAGAGACAATGTGCTTTTGCCACTAGATTAAAAGCTGGTTCTCACATGTGAGTACTTCTGTAAACTAATATGGTGAAGTACTTTGCTATTCAATTGGATCCAATCCAACCTTCGGTTTTTAAATGGACGGTGCTTCAGATTTGTCATGAATAATCTTTTTATGCATGCATTTAATTACTTCTTCATTTTGTTAGTTTGCATTTATATATTTTATTTTGTTCTAATTTTTTTCATTAATTTTATATTCTGTTATTTAATATTTGTTGGTAGGTAGCTGCTTATCAATTTTTTTTATAGAAGTGTTTCGATTCATTACCCCGTTCAATTAGGTATATTGGAGATGAACCCAAGATTGTGGAGAGTGTTGTATCAATACTCTCCGCAAAATGTTAATATTATTATTAATAATAATAATAATAATAATAATAATAATAATAATAATAATAATAATAATATTAATATTAATAATAATATACAAAATGTTATTTTAGTGTTTATTTTTCTTTTATGGTATATTGGTTTTTATGTGAATCAATCATTTGAAAAATTAACATCTATAAATTATTCACATTAGTACATTTTTACAAGCTCTTGATGACAATGAAAACAAAGTTGAAATGTCACAATTTTTTACACGTGCATAGATAAAATGATGTAGATCATATCCAACGGTTTTATTTTGACTTTTAAGTTTTAAATTTTGGGTTATTGAAGTTCTTAAAAATGGAGACATAATGGAGACATAAAAAATAAAGGCATTTAAACCCTCCTCATTTATATAATAATTAATTTTTATAAGATAGTAACATAAATGTATCATGAGAAATTGTCACATGTATGCTAATTAAAAATAATATGAGGAGGGCTCAAATGCCCATTGCTTCATGCTCCAATCGTATCCAACATCTTTATCTTCAATTTTAAAATTTAAACAGACGATCCGAACTGCTCAACATGACGTCCACGTTTAAATATGATTGGAGACCATATTTTATATTTTTTGGAAATTTTTTACTAGTTTTTAAGATAGTTACAAAATCACTGTTTTTCGGAAAATTGTGGACCATCTAAAAACAATTATTTTGTACCTATCTTAAAAAATAGTAAAAAATTTCCAAAAAATATAAAATTTGGTCTCCAATCATATTTAAACGTAGATATCATGTTGAGCGGTTCGGATTCTCTGTTTAAACTTTGAAATTGAACATAAAAATATTAGGATACGATTAGAACATAAACTTTGAAATTAAAGATAAAAATATTGAGATACGATTGGAACATGGGTCCAGATCCCCTAAAGTAACCCAATCTTTGGGTTTTGGATCGAGAACGTCCGGATTGAATTCGTCGCTCGAGATCGTCTTGGAATTTGAATTCGTCGTCGGGATGTGTGTGCTCACTTCAGGGATAGATTTTCACGGATTCGAATCGGACGGTCTGAATTCAAAATCTAAAGATTGAGTTACTTCACTAGATCCGAATTCTTGAAACATAAAGTAATGGGGACATTTGAGGGAAATTTTTGATTGATAGTAATTAATAGAAAAGAAGAGAGACAAATGGTAAGATTACAGTAATATTTATATTGGTAGTAAGATCGGCAGAATTTCTACCGATCTTAACTTTTTTTTTAATCTGATGTATAGATGGAGAGAATTTTTATATTTGATTTCTAGTAAAATATGAAAAGTTTTCAAAAAATAGATGAAATGTTTTGATATATCTAAATTTTAAGATACTTTCTCTATTTTTTTGTAAAAAAATATATATTTTACTAGGAACAAACTGATTTAGATCAGTATAAATTCTACCGATCTTACCAACAATATAAATAATACTCTAATCTTACAGTTTGTCTCTCTTCTTTTCTATTAATTACTACCAATAAAAAATTTCCACATTTAGTATATAGTGGAAGGAGACCAAACAAAGGGAGAGGGAACAATTAAAGATCCCTTTGGTAGTTGAAACAGCTTTATCACTGCTTCATCATCTCCGTGTGTTTATAGTTTATACTTTTATATTGTAGTATTGTACCCTGTATTGTTTGTTTCTTCTCCCAATTGTTTATGACCTACGCCAAAAAGGCATCCAGCTCATGACTTAGAGGTCCACTACCGTTTGCTTCCAAGAGTTCCATGATAAAATAATTAGTGGGTGAATACACGAGTTAATTAAAAGATGGTTTAATGATAAATATATATTTATCTATGGAAGTAGAAAACCGATTTACTTCATAAGTAATACATTTACATACAAAATTTATAAATTCTCGAATTATTTTAATATATAGTCTAGCGGTAAAAAAAATGATGAAAAATAAATTGCATTAATATTAAATTATAAAATTTCTTTTTTTAGACCGCTTGACTTTTATATAAAATTAAATTGCATATCTACTAATTTTGTATGTAAACGCGTCACTCATGAACTACATGGGATTCAACAGTTTGAATTTATCATTTGAAGTCAATTTGATAAATTTTTGACTTGGTGAGTTTAAGAACACTCTAGTTGACGAGTTAGGCGCACTTACATATAGTGAAGGAAAAAAATGTGACGACGTGACTAATAACATGTCGTGACTTGGTTAGTCATGTCACATGACATGACATGATTAATTTTTTTTTTCACATGACATGATATGATATGACTAAAATGATAGATGAAAATTATAATTATATTTAGCAAATTTTTTTTTTTTCAAATTTTATGTTTGTTAAAATTAAAAACATGCTAGAAAGTATGAAAAAATTATATAATAAATTAAAATAAAGAATAATATTGAAAAAACTGGTTATGATATCACGTGACGTGTTGTGACACTACTACAGAAAAACACTTCACCATCAGTTCAAATCGCAATTTGCAATCGGGTTCCGAACAGATGTCTATCGCCCCTATATTTAAGGTATACACATATGCCATCTTAACTTCGGTGAGATGGAGCAACCTTAACTTCGAGCCAGGAAGGGTGGCCGCCCAGTGCAAGTGAGAGAAAGAGAAAACCTAAATTTGGAGACCTTTGGAGTACTCGCTGTGGAGAAAAGTGATCGATCAATATTTGGAAGTTGAAATGACACCTACGGTATTGATCAAATATATGAAATAAATTTTAAAAATACATGTGCCATCGGCTCCGTATGTGGACGATGTCGTATATGCTTAACGCCATCGGCGTATTACGATGGCGATTTTCAAATCTTGAGAGATGCGAATTTTTATGTGACAAAACTTGACTGTGGAGTTGGACCTAAAATGTGGCGAACATAACTAATTATTTTCACTACTTATACATATGACACCAAAATAACAGTTCAGCAATAGTGAATTGTTAAGCTTTTTGTGTAGAGTAGAGGTTTTGGTACTAAAAGGACCACTCACATTGCCTAAATAAAAGTCCAATTCTAGGCTTGCAATTTCGGATCATTTTGGGGACGAGTCAATAATTTAATAAAACCAAAGAAACAAAATATAAATTTTATTTAATTATAAATTAATTAATGCTTTGATGTTAGAGTGAGTCTATGGTACTATGCATAACACGGATTGGTCCGTACTACAGATCAATATTTTCATTTTCAAAATTCTAACGGTTGATCGGAACCGTTCAACCTGAATTTCATATGAGAATATACTTGTGGACTAAATTTTTTATATTTTAGAATTTTTTTACTATTTTTTTAGATAGGTAGAAAATCACTGTTTTTGGATGGTCCAGAATTTTCAGATCAAGTGATTTTCTACCTATCTTAAAATATAGTAAAAAAGTTCGAAAAAATATAAAATTTAGTCTGCAAGTACATATTCATGTGGAGATCACGTTGAACGGTTCGGATTGACTATTAGAATTTTCAAAATGAAAATATAACTCCGTAGTACGGGCTAATCCGTGCTATGCATAGTACCATAGACTCACTCTTGATGTTATATCTCACTCCTTTAACTCCTTTATGGATACAACTTAAATATATTAAAATATTGGCTACAATTAGAATATTTAGAAAATGCCAAAAAAAGAGAAAATATTGGTGGGAACACCCAATAAATGGGTTTATAAGAAACGTGCTGATTATGCTCCTTTCAAATGAAATGGCCAAATAGATAATAATGCAACTCTTACTTTTTCTTTTGAAGAAAAAATCAGAAAAAATGTAAAAAAATATTATAAACAATTATAAAATAACGAAACAACGTTCTAAAAAAAATATTGTTTACAAAAATATATTTATTGTTCGAAATTTGAAATTATAGTTTGGAATAAATAATGACATAAATTATATATTGTTTTGGTCATCTGCAGTCACGCATGACCACTTGTTGTGCCGTGTGAAGTATGGTTACAATATAAAAATAGACATGACATGCGACCACATACATGCTGTGTTGTGGCGAAAAAATACCGTGCCGTGACGTGTTTGGTCAAGCCGTAATTTTTTTTACATCCCTACTCCTATCAGGTAGGTTTTACCAAAGAAAACAACATGGGTCCCCAACTTGTATTTTTTTTCAGTCCCTGTTCTTGTATGGTAGCAGTAGCAACAATTTTTTCCTTTTCCTTCTTTATTATTTTGTATTTATCCCGTTTTTTGGATGGAGAAAGAAAAAGTGAAAAACAAAGTTGTGTGAAACATGCATGTGATAGGAACAGCCAATCAACACATAACACTCAGTTGATGTACGTGAGAGCGATTTACATGTGCTGATGTGCATGTCAGGCAGAGATTCTTTCGAAATCTATGTTTCTAATTCCTTTTTTAACTTTTGACTTATGTGTCCATTGATGTCAGTAAGTTTCTATTACGACTTGAGAGTAGGTCCGATGGGCATCGGACCTACTTTGGTTCGATGGGTTTAATCACCGTCGATTTGCTTTAAGATTCGTGCAGAACGTTTTAAACGTCTACGTATCTGTTTCAATTTCCGTGCACACAAATCTTAAGTTAGATCGGACGGTCATCATGCTTGTTGAACTAAAAGTAGGTCCGATGCCCATCGGACCTACTCCGTTCTCTTCTATTACAAAAAGGACATAACAATAGTTTCATTTAATTCAGTTATATGAGTACTTGGTAATAAATAGAGTGAAAAAAATGTGCCGTGCTTATTAAACATTTTGTGATTTTGATTTTGTGCCGTACTGTGTTGTGATCAAGTTAATTTTTCACGTGCTGTGCCGTGACCAAAATATTAAGAAATGGTCACAGTACGCAAATGGTCAACACGAGTTACGCTGTGCCCAAACGTGCTGTGACCAAATGTGACTCGCATGACTATTTGATCATACTTTAGGTTAGTTTCTTCAAGATTCATCATTTAGTCAAGATCTAATGGTCCTAATTACACGTGACTCGCGTGACCACGTGTCCTACCGTATCGTGAATAGATCTTTCGCGTGCCATGTCAAATTTTCTAAAGATAGTCATGGCACGCGAATAGTCACGGCACGGAACACACAAATCACATAGTAAGTAACCGACACGCATACCGTGCCATTCCGTGCCGTAACCGTGCGTTCTATAACAGAGCTGGCTCCGCCGTGCCATTTTTTCCACTCTAGTCATAATTGATAAAGCATCATGCTATGGTTTACTGATAGAAGCTACAAATTATACTAAGGAAAAAATTAATAATTAGATTATATCGGCCTTATTAAATCCAATACAGCAGCAGTTGAGTCAGAAGTCATCTTTCTAGTGGCCTAGTAAGCAACTTGTTAGATTCTATACTGAATCGTTCTATTTGGAAACTGGAATTGAATTGGTTTATTTCTGTTGGGTTTCGGTTGAATTTCGAGTTGTCTTGCTTCGGATCATTTTTTAATTTCGTTTTGGAACTGATTGGGTGGGATGGAGTTGAATTGGGTCAGATTTATGTGTCAGATTTCAAATTACTTTTGAGAATGGAGAGCAGGTTGGGTCCGATGTCCATCGGACTCAAATTTGGGTCCAATGGGTTTCAGAACCGTTCGATTTGCTTCAAGATTCATGCGCACGAATTTTAAAGCAAACGCGAAAGTTGCGCGAGTGAATCTTAAATAGATCGGACGGTCATCAAACCATCGAACTCACTTTGAGTCCGATGGGCATCGGACCCAAATTGACCTCTCGAGAATGTTATCGTCTCGGATCGATTCGGATAAGATTTTTTAATCACATTCAGGTTAAAACCGGATTGAGTCTAATACTGATAATTGCTCGCACGAATCTCGATGTGGATTGAATGGCTTATACCGAGTATAAAACAAATATTGATCCGATGTCGATTTATAAAAGAAATGCCACGTTGAAACTTGAAACTGGTAATTATCTTTCCTTTTTTCTTCCTCCTTGGTTACTTTCATCTAGTCGTTAGATCCAACTTGAAATTTGATTGCAAAAAACCAACAATGCAAACAATTATTTTGGAAGGTAGAGGATGCCATGATTTTGAGGTCATTCCTTTTCCAATCTAGGCTTTATTATGTGTCCTTGTTCTCCCTTACATTAATTATTGTATGGGGAAACAAAATTGGATTTATATTGGTAGAGTTCATCTGCTAGCACTGTTCCTAATAATTCAAAAGTATATAACTGGCATCAACCAGAAATGACAGATCTTAAAAAGAAAATGAAAGGGACTACAATGTATTATATATATCTAAACATCACATGATAAAATTAAAATTAATGAGATAATAAAGAAGAAAAGAAAGAGCCGCCGGAAACGGGACCCACAATGTCTGGGACAGATATCCTCCCAGGTATCTGACTCAAGCAAATTGCAACGGCCGGTCTAGATTAATTCTATCTGGGCCAAACTCAATCCGGTGCCTATTGAGACTGTAGGGGTCTGTTTGAGATTCGTGCCGTGTTAAATGGGCCGTCCGATCGTAATTTACTTGAGTCAGGTAACCTGAGGTGATGTGAATCCTGAATGGACAACTCTAAGATGAGTATGTTGCATGATAACTGCCAGTGGGGCCCTCTCAAACGCTATTTCTAGTACTGGAGATGTCCTTGGAACAAAAAAAGAGCTTAACTAAAACTGGCAAATGTTTCAAATACACTGATTTCTGTTTTTCTTTTTATTTGCTGATTAGTGTTGCTTAAAACTTGTAATTAGCTGGACTCTATAAATAATGATGGAAACAATTGATACTGTTTGCTACCACATCTTTCTTGAATTTTCTTCTTTTATAATTCTCAGCTGTTATCTGTTGTTGAGTATTTTGTACATCACAGTTCATGACCTCTTTACCCCCAATTAAAATTCTCCAAATTACATAGCACCTTTGAAGGCAGTATCAGAGCTTCAACCCAAATTCAATAATACCTTCTCCCAAGATAGCATCTTTGAAGGCTCATCAGTCAATTTCGAGATGATTAAATCCAATTGACTTAATTTTTGTAGACACACACCCGACCAACGACACATTATACAGTGCTCTGATATCTAAGTCTCCTCTAGTCTGAGGTGATTTGAAAATTTGTTTTCAAGTATTAAGAACATAGTAAATTGAACCCAATAAAATTTAGACAACGATTACAATAACAAAGTATTGAAAGGATCTCTTTCTCATTCTAAATACAAGAGACCCAAAATTTCCAATTAAGGATGATAATCACTACTGAACCACTGTGAATATGTCAGAGGGTCATTTTAAAATAGAAAAAATTATGAAATGAAAATACTTCGAGTCAAAAGAAACTCTCTGTATTACTATCATAAAAAATGTTTTTACATTATTATGTACCAACACCGGTCCATGGAAGGGTTCTACGCTATTATATTAGGAAATCCTCAATTAAAGTAAGAAATATTCATTAGTTTGAATGATCACACTAGCCTCAATTAAAGTAGAAATATTCTGTACCCTCAAGAGGATATGGGATTCCATTACATGCACCTTTGAACGCATTAGTCAATTTAAAATAATTAGCAGAGCTTCAACCCAAAATGGATTCCCTTACATAGCACCTTTGAAGGCATTAGCAGAGCTTCACCCCAAAATGGCACCTTTGAAGGCTCACCAGTCAATTTAAAAATAATTAAATCCAATTTACTGAATTTTTGCTAAACCAAACTAACACATTGTACTGGGTCTCTGATATCTAAGTCTCCTCTAGTCCAAGAAATTTGAAAATTGTTTCAAGAATTTAAGAAAATAGGTAATTCTAATGGGAAAAAGTATAATAAAATATATTGAACCAAAATGAAAATTTAGAAAACAATACAATAACAAAAGTATTGGAGGGACCTCTTCCTCTTTCTTAAAATACAAGGAAAAACTTGGGCCCAAAATTGGATAAACTTGAACCCAAAACTGGAAAAACTTGGGCCCAAAACTGGAACTGGAGATTCAATTACTTCAATTGGGACCAGAAGTAGACCCAAAATTTCCAATTCATCCTCACTTTGTGAGTAGAGACGAGTCAGACTGTAAGTGCTTACAGTAACAGCAGAATTAGGGACAATAAGTGCTGTACTGCACCAAAAGTGATATTACAGAGGGTAATTTGAAATAAGAAAAAAAGTTCAGCAAATGATTAAAAAACAAACTCTACTCTAATATTAATATCATGAGCATGTTTAAAAGCTTATTATTGTACCAACACCAGTCCATGAACAGGTCCTACACTATTATTTAGGAAATCCTCAATCAAAATAAAAACATTCATGAGGATGGATGATCGCACAATCATAACTACTCGTGGGTTTACTACCAAACATGGCTAAGCCTTATCAATGAAATAAGTAGCCAGTTATAACAAACAACTAAGCCATTTATAAGAAGATAAAACGAGTTCTACAATGACACCGATGCAGAAGCAATGTCTGCCATGGACTTCAATTCCTTCCACACTTTGGTTGACAGACCCGGCCTATTTTTTCTCATTAGATCACTATCTAAGGCCAATGAGATCATCCTCTTAGTCCTTAAACGGCCAGGGACCTGCTGAAGCATCAATTATTTTTTTCAATGTACCCTTCTTTTGTGCCTTCTCCACCAATTGCCTTATACCCATTGGGCTTTTGCATGTAGCAAGTCGCAACAATATAATTCCAAAAGATAAACATCATATTGTGGAGTTATCTTCCCTGTTGAGAAGTACTCAGGGTCCATGTAGGCAAATGTTCCCTTTGGACAATCTGTCCAGTGGTATGGTATACTTTCGCTGGCTGTGAAGTTAAGTTCACGACAGAGGCCAAAGTCGCTGATTTTACTTGTGTCATTCCCATCAAAAAGAATGTTTTCGGGTTTTAGATCACCATGCACAATACCATGAGGTTCGATAGAGTGTAAGAAGATCAGTGCAGCGCAGATCTCAAATGCAATACGAACTCGTGCTTGCCACGAGAGAGGCAAAGTGTTGTTTTTGCATCGTAGACGGTCTTCTAGGCTACCATGGTAGGTACTCATAATATAAGTGCACGGGTCTCTGCACATGCCCTATGAGTTTCACAAGGTTTGGATGCCGCACTTTGTGTAGAGTTTCACCTGGTTGTTTAAATTAACTTCTGGTTAATTAAAAAATAGTCGCCCTAGAACTAGATGTGTTATAAATGCTAACAAACTATACATATTACCAATACAGAATATTAACATCTTCGACCAAAATATATACAGTAAATACATGTTATGATACAAATCAGATTATTATTCTGTTCAATTTCCAAGGGTTATTAATCTTAGAGCGAAAGTACAGAGATTCATCTAGATGAAACAATCAAAGACATATAAAGATTTTTAATTGACTAAGAATTTGTACTGCTAGCTTTCCATGAGTGTTTTGTAGAAGGCTAAAATTATTTACTCTGAGTTGAAGTTGGCGGTTGATTTCCCTCTCTATATATATCTCTAACCGTTGTTATTTACTCTAGTCAAAGTTGTATTTTAGTTTTATTTAAATAAGCATGTATAATATATACTGACTAAGGTAGTATATACCTCCTGATCAAATTCTCTTGCTCCTTGACTGCTTCCTTCTTTCAGAATCTTAATTGCAACAGTTCTATATTTGTGGAGGTTGCCCTTATACACAATGCCAAACCCGCCTTCTCCAAGTTTAAATGACTCATGGAAATTGTTGGTTGCATCTTGAAGCTCTGAGTAGCTGTATTTAGCATAGTAGTTTTGCCTGGGAAAGCCAGTATGACATCCTTTGTTTTCTCCGATATTCCTATACGGTGCATGTTCTGCAATTGACATATCATATAGGTCTTAAATAGCAAAAATTCATCAGATGATGTCTAATACTAAACTAAAACAAACGAAAGTAAGCACGCAACATAAGAAATTCATTTTGTAGTATAATAT
>JAJGRW010001218.1:63218-76962 GCA_025461045.1 Carex parvula
AACAGAAATATTTGTTACCTTAGGGTGTATGAAATGCAAGAGAGCATGAGAGAATAAGAGAGAAAACAGTATTCTGTTATTCTTTGAGAATGAGAATAAATAACACAGATCTTCATTTCTACTTTGACTCCCCCACTGTTCATTTGTGTCTCCGTCTCCATCCATTCGCCAATAAATTCTCTTCACAATTTTTATTTCCGTTCATAGTCAATTTGAATAAGTAGCAATTAAAAGTCATTCGACCGATTTAGACCCAATTTGAATAAGTTGCAATTTTAAAGTAATACCCTTTAAAATAGCCAATCTTAATTGTTTTAGTGTCAAGGACAATACTCGCTGTACGTGTAAGAGGTTTTTTTGAGTTCAAAATTCAGTTGAGAAGTCCTTTTATGAACATAATAAAAGTTAGAAGGCTAGACTTCAATCTTTCTGTCTAAAAAAAGGTTTTAAATCTATTTACAAGTGGTTAAATAATTATTTTATAATTATTTTGTTAAATTAAGTACTTCTTATAATTTATATTTACAGAAATATAGTTAATTAATAAAAGGATTATTTTACAGAATTGTTGTAAAATGAAGCGTATAACATTATAATTAATTTGGACAATTTTGAAAATAAAAGCTTAATTTTGTAATTACCTTGCAAGTAAGTATATTTTTACATAACTTTTATTTAAAAGTACAGTATTAATCAAATAGTACCCAATGTGTACACGTGGCTCCACCACTGCGGTAAAGGCTCATTTTAAAGTAGTGGCCGTAGTACTATTACGGGTCAGAATGTAAAGAAAAGACAAAATTGTCCCCGCCTAGTCAATGCATAAGTCAATGCGTCAAGGTCCCATTACAGAGAAATAACAAAGAAAGAGATAGAGAGAGATCTAGAGATCAAACAATTCTGTTATGAGTCAAGTGTTTTTTGATTAGTTTAATCTACTTGTAATTGGCAGCCACTACCAATTATCTCTCTAGATCGAGAGAGAGAGGGTGAACAACTGAGTGAAATAAAAGAAGGGGGAGAGAGAGAGAGAAGAAAACCCCAAAAGGAGCGGTGAGAAAATTAAAGCAACAGGCATCAATTTTTTCCTGTAAGTATTTGCCTTCTGCATCAATATTAATATATATTGACTTGATCAGTTTATTATGGATCACTTAACAGTTTATATATATACAGGTTTGACTGGTTGGTTTGCATTTTTTTTCTTTCTGATATAAATGACACCTTAACTATATATATAAAAGATAAGCAGAGCTTGATGTACTATCTCAAATAAAATTCAATTAATTAATTAAATATATATGTACATATGCACCCAGTGGTGCTGTACACCAGCTTGATGACATAATATTTTATATATACTGTTGCGAGCAAATTACTATGTATGAGCAGTCAACCATAGAAATGTAGCAAATGACCTTTAATTTCCCCCTTAGTAAACTCAATATTTGGTATTTGTATTCAATTGATCTTACAATGTGAATTAAATGTTATTTTGTGATGCAGCTAGTGATGTATTAGTAAGGTTGATTTCTTCTTGTTTTTACATGCCAGAAATAAAAATTAAGATTTAAGCCATCCATCAGATATGAGTATGGTGGGGATTGATTTGGGCAATTGGAGTTGCCATGTGATATATGAGAATGACATTTTTCCTCGAGATATTGATTTTCCCTGGGCGAGTACTGATTTCAAAACCCAGATCTCTCAAATAAAGTGTCTTTTGGGTTGGAAATTCTCTGATCCAGAGCTGCAATTGGAGCTTGATTACATTCCTTTTAGAGTAATTGAAGGTCCCGATGGATATCCCTTGGTCCACGGTAGATGCAACGGAGAAGACAGAGCATTCACCCCTGTTGAGATCCTTGCTATGTTGATTTCCACTCCGGAATTTCAAGCACATTCTTCTTCTTCTTCTTCTTCTCCTTGTATTGGGATTCCAATCTACTTCACAGATCAACAAAAGACGGACGTGCTTCAGGCTGCAAAAATGGCTGGTTTATCTAATTCATTCTTCCTCCTCGATGAAGCAACAGCATTGGTAGTGGCACATGAAACCTTATTGGGACCTCCGCGTATTGTGGCTTTTGTTGATATTGGACATGCCAACATGCAAATTTGCTTTGCTGAGTTCAAATGGGATACCTACAAAACTAGGGGTATTGGTTACTTTGAAAAGAAAAGGTCTGTGAATATTTTGTACAAGGGTTATGCCAGATCATTAGGAGGAAGGGAATTTGATAAAGTGTTGTTTAAGCATTTTGCATTTAAGATTAGAAAGGAATATAATATTGATGTGTTTGAAAGCAGCAGTGCTTGTGTTCGCCTCAGCGAGGCTTGTGAGAGCTTGAAGAATGATCTAAGCATTAACAATACGGCATCCTTTTGCATTAAGAACTTTTCAGGTTCTATAGATGTTAATCTGTCAATCAAGAGGAAAGAGTTTGAAAGCTTGAGCATTTCAATATTGAAAAAAATTGAGGTGGCGTTAAAGAAGGCGTTGAGTGAATCCGGGTTGAATGTGGAGAATATTGAGTTAATAGAGACTGTTGGAAATGGATGCTACATTGCAGCAATTTTTGAAATATTGACTAAAATTTTTGGTAAATATCCAAGAAATATAATGTATGATGAGCATGTAGCATTGGGTTGTGCTATGCATGCAAGAATACAACATATAACGGGGACGGAAATAATGATAAACGACCTGGTAATTATTGTTTATGCATATACATGTTTAGTTCTCTTAAATAATCATAATGCTATTCCTTTGTTGTACTTATAATGTTGTTTTTTGTGTTAGAAGACTACAGGTCCGGAAACTTCACAATTAGTTTCAAGTGAATTAAATTCTGAAGAGAAAAAGGCGGAAGATGCCGAGTTCCTTTGGAGAAGAGCAATGGATGAAGATGGACATTTGTTATCATTTCTAAGTGAATTTCTTGAGGAGGTTTAGTTACATAACACCGCTCCCTCCCCTTCTCATTTTTTTCTCTGTTTGCTTTTTGAGAAGATTGGAAGATGGAAGTTAATATTGCCAAACATGTCATATATTATACTACAAAGTGAATTTCTTATGTTGCGTGCTTACTTTCGTTTGTTTTAGTTTAGCATTATACATCATCTGATGAATTTTTTGCTATTTAAGACCTATGTGATATGTCAATTGCAGAACATGCACCGTATAGGAATATCGGAGAAAACAAAGGATGAGTCATACTGGCTTTCCAAGGCAAACTACTATGCTAAATACAGCTACTCAGAGCTTCAAGATGCAACCAACAATTTCCACGAGTCATTTAAACTTGGAGAAGGCGGGTTTGGCATTGTGTATAAGGGCAACCTCCACAAATATAGAACTGTTGCAATTAAGATTCTGAAAGAAGGAAGCAGTCAAGGAGCAAGAGAATTTGATCAGGAGGTATCTACCTTAGTCAGTATATATATTTATACATGCTTATTTAAATAAAACTAAAATACAATTTTGACTAGAGTAAATGATCACAACGGTTAGAGATAATAACTAGAGAGGGAAATCAACCGCCAACTTCAACTCAGAGTAAATAATTTTAAGCCTTCTACAAAACACTCATGGAAAAGCTAGCAGTACAAAATTCTTAGTCAATTAAAAATCTTTATAATGTCTTTGATTGTTTTCATCTAGATGAATCTCTGTACTTTCGCTCTAAGATCAATAACCCTTGGAAATTGAACAGAATAATAATCTGATTTGTATCATAACATGTATTTACTGTATATATTTTGGTCGAAGATGTTAATATTCTGTATTGGTAATATGTATAGTTTGTTAGCATTTATAACACATCTAGTTCTAGGGCGACTATTTTTTAATTAACCAGAAGTTAATTTAAACAACCCAGGTTGAAACTCTACACAAAGTGCGGCATCCAAACCTTGTGAAACTCATAGGGGCATGTGCAGAGACCCGTGCACTTATTTATGAGTACCTACCAAATGGTAGCCTAGAAGACCGTCTACGATGCAAAAACAACACTTTGCCTCTCTCATGGCAAGCACGAGTTCGTATTGCATTTGAGATCTGCGCTGCACTGATCTTCTTACACTCTATCGAACCTCATGGTATTGTGCATGGTGATCTAAAACCCGAAAACATTCTTTTTGATGGGAATGACACAAGTAAAATCAGCGACTTTGGCCTCTGTCGTGAACTTAACTTCACAGCCAGCGAAAGTATACCATACCACTGGACAGATTGTCCAAAGGGAACATTTGCCTACATGGACCCTGAGTACTTCTCAACAGGGAAGATAACTCCACAATATGATGTTTATTCTTTTGGAATTATATTGTTGCGACTTGCTACATGCAAAAGCCCAATGGGTATAAGGCAATTGGTGGAGAAGGCACAAAAGAAGGGTACATTGAAAAAAATAATTGATGCTTCAGCAGGTCCCTGGCCGTTTAAGGAGGCTAAGAGGATGATCTCATTGGGCCTTAGATGCAGTGATCTAATGAGAAAAAATAGGCCGGGTCTGTCGACCAAAGTGTGGAAGGAATTGAAGTCCATGGCAGACATTGCTTCTGCATCGGTGTCATTGTAGAAAGCTCGTTTTATCTTCTTATAAATGGCTTAGTTGTTTGTTATAATTGGCTACTTTATTTCATTGATAGGGCTTAGCCAAGTTTGGCAGTAAACCCACGAGTAGTTATGATTGTGCGATCATCCATCCTCATGAATGTTTTTATTTTGATTGAGGATTTCCTAAATAAATAGTGTAGGACCTGTTCATGGACTGGTGTTGGTACAATAATAAGCTTTTAAACATGCTTCCTGATATTAATATTAGAGTAGAGTTTGTTTTTTACTCGAACTATTTTCTTCTGGTTCGAATCATTTGCTGAACTTTTTTCTTATCTTTTGGTGCAGTACAGCACTTATTGTCCCTAATTTTGCTGTTACTGTAAGCACTTACAGTCCGACTCGTCTCTACTCACAAAGTGAGGATGAATTGGAAATTTTGGGTCTACTTCTGGTCCCAATTGAAGTAATTGAATGACCCTCTGAAATATACACATTGGTTCAGTATGGACTTATCATCCTTAATTCTGCTGTTACTGTAAGCACTTACAGCCTGACTTTTCTCTACTCAGAAAGCAAGCATCAAGTGGAAATTTTGGGTCTCCTTGTATTTTAAGAATGAGAAAGAGATCCTTTCAATACTTTTGTTATTGTAATCGTTGTCTAAATTTTATTTTGGTTCAATTACTATGTTCTTAAATACTTGAAACAATTTTCAAATCACTCAGACTAGAGGAGACTTAGATATCAGAGACACTGTATAATGTGTCAGTTGTTCTGGTGTGTGTCTACAAAAATTAAGTCAATTGGATTTAATCATCTCGAAATTGACTGATGAGCCTTCAAAGATGCTATCTTGGGAGAAGGTATTGAATTTGGGTTGAAGCTCTGCTACTGCCTTCAAAGGTGCTATGTAATTTGGAGAATTTTAATTGGGGGTAAACAGGTCATGAACTGTAATGTACAAAATACTCAACAACAGATAACAGCTGAGAATTATAAAAGAAGAAAATTCAAGAAAGATGTGGGTTCTTTATTTAATTAGCAAACAGTATCAATTGTTTCCATCATTATTTATAGAGTCCAGCTAATTACAAGTTTTAAGCAACACTAATCAGCAAATAAAAAGAAAAACAGAAATCAGTGTATTTGAAACATTTGCCAGTACTAGAAATAGCGTTTGAGAGGGCCCAACTGGCAGTTATCATGCAACATACTCATCTTAGAGTTGTCGATTCAGACATTGTGGGTCCCGTTTCCAGCGGCTCGTTCTTTTCTTCTTTATTATCTCATTAATTTTAATTTTATCATGTGATGTTTAGATATATATAATACATTGTAGTCCCTTTCTTTTTCTTTTTAAGATCTGTCATTTCTGGTGATGCCAGTTATATACTTTTGAATTATTAGGAACAGTGCTAGCAGATGAACTCTACATATATAAATCCAATTTTGTTTCCCCATACAATAATTGATGTAAGGGAGAACAAGGACACATAATAAAGCCTAGATTGGAAAAGGAATGACCTCAAAATCATGGCATCCTCTACCTTCCAAAATAATTGTTTGCATTGTTGGTTTTTTGCAATCAAATTTCAAGTTGGATCTAACGACTAGATGAAAGTAACCAAGGAGGAAGAAAAAAGGAAAGATAATTACCAGTTTCAAGTTTCAACGTGGCATTTCTTTTATAAATCGACATCGGATCGATATTTGTTTTATACTCGGTATAAGCCATTCAATCCACATCGAGATTCGTGCGAGCAATTATCAGTATTAGACTCAATCCGGTTTTAACCCGAATGTGATTAAAAAATCTTACCCGAATCGATCCGAGACGATAACATTCTCGAGAGGTCAATTTGGGTCCGATGCCCATCGGACTCAAAGTGAGTTCGATGGTTTGATGACCGTCCGATCTATTTTAAGATTCACTCGCGCAACTTTCGCGTCTGCTTTAAAATTCGTGCGCATGAATCTTGAAGTAGATCGAACGGTTCTGAAACCCATTGGACCCAAATTTGAGTCCGATGGACATCGGACCCAACCTGCTCTCCATTCTCAAAAGTAATTTGAAATCTGACACATAAATCTGACCCAATTCAACTCCATCCCACCCAATCAGTTCCAAAACGAAATTAAAAAATGATCCGAAGCAAGACAACTCGAAATTCAACCGAAACCCAACAGAAATAAACCAATTCAATTCCAGTTTCCAAATAGAACGATTCAGTATAGCATCTAACAAGTTGCTTATTAGGCCACTAGAAAAATGACTTCTGACTCAACTGCTGCTGTATTGGATTTAATAAGGCCGATATAATCTAATTATTAATTTTTTCCTTAGTATAATTTGTAGCTTCTATCAGTAAACCACCGATATTTTTATTAAAACCCCCAAAAAAAAACAAATTATCAAATCTGCTCTCACTCCAAAGTTATAATTATTTCTACCCTAACCGCCCGTGGGCTGGGCGGTCCACTTTTCCCACCTGACCGCCCAGCTGCCGGGCGGTCCACTGTGCATAGCTGCCCGCCCAGCCACTGGGCGGTCCACTACCATGAGCTGACCGCCCAGCAGCTGGGCGGTCCGCTAGTGTTTTTTTTTTTTTTTTTTAAAGATTAGATTAGAGACAATATGAATATCAAGATGCTGAATTCTTAACGCTAAAAGTTCGAATTTTTTTTGTAAATATTAGTTAGATTATTTCTGTGAAGCATATTTATACTAAAATACGCTAAATTACTTGGAATTATGTTAAATTACGTTGAGTTACACTATATTAAGTTAAATTACACTAAATCACATTATATTACGCTAAAATACGGTAAATTACATATGAATAGGGACGATATCTTCACTGAAAAGGCGAAAAACGACGACGAAACTTCAAACGGTCATAAAACGGCGCTCGAGTGTCCGATTTCAGCAAATGAGCACTTTTCGGAAAGCTTGAGAAAATGCGCATGCGTCCGTGTCAGCGATGCCGGATTCCAAAATTCAGAATCGCCAAAAAACAAAGGGAAGACCCTCAAAACTTGAGTTGAAGTTTCCGATTAAGATTTTTATTTCTATTATTCAATCCAAGTAGTTCAGTAAATTAGTTACATAATGAACTTGTAGAATACCAATTTTTACTATTTTTGGAATTTTTTTACTATTTTTTATGATTCATGAAAGATGGCACAGAATCGGTCTACTTTAGCGTAATTTTGCGTAGTTTAGCGTAATTTACCGTATTTCAGCAAAATACGGTAAATTACGCTAAATTACGCAAAATTACGCTAAAGTAGACCGATTCTGTGCCATCTTTCATGAATCATAAAAAATAGTAAAAAAATTCTAAAAATAGTAAAAATTGGTATTCTACAAGTTCATTATGTAACTAATTTACTGAACTACTTGGATTGAATAATAGAAATGAAAATCTTAATCGGAAACTTCAACTCAAGTTTTGAGGGTCTTCCCTTTGTTTTTTGGCGATTCTGAATTTTGGAATCCGGCATAGCCGGCACGGACGCATGCGCATTTTCTCAAGCTTTCCGAAAAGTGCTCATTTGCTGAAATCGGACACTCGAGCGCCGTTTTATGACCGTTTGAAGTTTCGTCGTCGTTTTTCGCCTTTTCAGTGAAGATATCGTCCCTATTCATATGTAATTTACCGTATTTTAGCGTAATGTAATGTGATTTAGTGTAATTTAACTTAATATAGTGTAACTCAACGTAATTTAACATAATTCCAAGTAATTTAGCGTATTTTAGTATAAATATGCTTCACAGAAGTAATCTAACTAATATTTACAAAAAAAATTCGAACTTTTAGCGTTAAGAATTCAGCATCTTGATATTCATATTGTTTCTAATCTAATCTTAAAAAAAAAAAAAAAAAAAAAAACACTAGCGGACCGCCCAGCCCACGGGCGGTTAGGGTAGAAATAATTATAACTTTGGAGTGGGAGCAGATTTGATAATTTGTTTTTTTTTGGGGTTTTAATAAAAATATCGGAGTAAACCATAGCATGATGCTTTATCAATTATGACTAGAGTGGGAAAAATGGCACGGCGGAGCCAGCTCTGTTATAGAACGCACGGTTACGGCACGGAATGGCACAGTATGCGTGTCGGTTACTTACCATGTGATTTGTGTGTTCCGTGCCGTGACTATTCGCGTGCCATGACTATCTTTAGAAAATTTGACACGGCACGCGAAAGATCTATTCACGATACGGTAGGACACGTGGTCACGCGAGTCACATGTAATTAGGACCATTAGATCTTGACTAAATGATGAATCTTGAAAAAACTAACCTAAAGTATGATCAAATAGTCATGTGAGTCACGTTTGGGCACAACGTAACTCGTGTTGACCATTTGCGTACTGTGACCATTTCTTAATATTTTGGTCACAGCACAGCACGTGAAAAAATAACTTGATCACAACACAGTACGGCACAAGATCAAAATCACAAAGTGTTTAATAAGCACGGCACATTTTTTTCACTCTATTTATTACTAAGTACTCATATAACTGAATTAAATGAAACTATTGTTATGTCCTTTTTGTAATAGAAGAGAACGGAGTAGGTCCGATGGGCATTGGACCTACTTTTAGTTCAACAAGCATGATGACCGTCGGATCTAACTTAAGATTTGTGCGCACGGAAATTGAAACAAATACGCACGACGTTTAAAGCGTTCTGCACGAATCTTAAAGCAAATCGACAGTGATTAAACCCATCGAACCAAAGTAGGACTCTCAAGTCGTAATAGAAACTTACTGACATCAATTCACACAACTTTGTTTTTCACTTTTTCTTTCTCCATCCAAAAAACGGGATAAATACAAAATAATAAAGAAGGAAAAGGAAAAAATTGTTGCTACCGCTACCATACAAGAACAGGGACTGAAAAAAATACAAGTTGGGGACCCATGTTGTTTTCTTTGGTAAAACCTACATGATAGGAGTAGGGATGTAAAATAAATTACGGCTTGATCAAACACGTCACGGCACGGTATTTTTTCGCCACAACACATCATGTATGTTGGTCGCATGCCATGTCTATTTTTATATTGTAACCATACTTCACACGGCACAGCAAGTGATCAAGGGTGACTGCAGATAACCAAAATAATATATAATTTATGTCATTATTTATTCCAAACTATAATTTCAAATTTCGAACAATAAATATATTTTTGTAAACAATATTTTTTTTAGAACGTTGTTTCGTTATTTTATAATTGTTTATAATATTTTTTCATTTTTTTACATTTTTTCTGATTTTTTCTTCAAAAGAAAAAGTAAGAGTTGCATTATTATCTATGTGGCCATTTCATTTGAAAGGAGCATACTCAGCACGTTTATTGTAAACCCATTTATTTGGTGTTCCCACCAATATTTTATCTTTTTTTGGCATTTCCTAAATATTCTAATTGCAGCCAATATTTTAATATATTTAAGTTGTATCCTTAAAGTAGTGAGATATAACATCAAAGCATTAATTAATTTAAAATTAAATAAAAATTTATATTTTTGTGTCTTTGCTTTTATTAGATTATTGACTCGTCCCCAAAATGATCCGAAATTGCAAGCCTAGAATTGGACTTTTATTTAGGCAATGTGAGTGGTCCTTTTAGTACCAAACCTCTACTCTACACAAAAAGCTTAACAATTCACTGTTGCTGAACTGTTATTTTGATGTCATATGTATAAGTAGTAATTAGTTATGTTAGTAATTAGTTATGTTCGTTACTGGTTTTGACACGGTACATCACAACTACAATGTGTCACATGTGTTGATTATATTACATGACTCGTATGCCGCATGACGTGTCTTTTTTAATCGAAAATGACACCACACGTCACACAAACTAATATAGTCACACTACTACCAAAAAATATATTTACTATCGCTTCTTTACCATCGAGTGTCCTTCCGCACGGATGGTGTATATAACCAGTGGCAGCATTGTAATTACTTTGAACTTTTTACTATCAGGTGACGTTGAACCAACCGATGGCATTGATGGACCCCTCTTTTGCCATCCGTTTTTATATCCTACCGTTGGTTTTGAGTGTCTCTACGATATCGGTTGGGTTATTGTACCGATGGTGTAGATGTGGTGATATTTACCATCTGTGATGTAGATGAGCCGTCAGTATTAGTTTGATCAATACCAACTCTGATTTTTTTTTGAATCGATGGGATGTTCTAAAGGGATTATTAATTAAGTTTAGAGATATATGGTGCAATTATAATTAGTGAGATAATTATTTAATAACATACGTACATGATATCAACTCAAAAGAAAATTAACCTAATATTTTTTGTGTTATAATCATTAACAGAACAATAACACACATTGCATGCACAAATGCATGTAATTAATTAAGTTTTATCATTCAATATTAATTGTCATAATTCCAAAAATAATGGAACATATATTTACATGTACCCATCCAAAATTCAAGAAATATTAATTGTACATAACATTCATGAACATATATATAAACTGTAAATATTTAGAGTAGAACTAGGGTGCTCCTAAGCTCACCAAGCCCTTCGTGAGCGCGACTCTAAAACCTATCAAATTGACTTCAAACAACATTTTCAAACCGTTAGATGTTCAATCTATATTAAAATGTGCTTGGAGACCAAATTTTACATTTTTTGAAATTTTTTTACTATTTATTAAGAGGGTTTGAAAATCGCTGTTTTTATTAAAATTCTGCACCATTGGAAAACAGCGATTTTCAAACCATCTTAATAAATAGTAAAAAAATTCCAAAAATGTAAAATTTGGTCTCCAAGCACATTTTAATATAGATTGAACATCTAACGGTTTGGAAATGTCGTTTGAAGTCAATTTGATAGGTTTTAGAGTCGCGCTCACGGAAGGGCTTGGTGAGCTTAGGAGCACCCTAGTTCTACTCAAATATTTAATATATATGCAACATTCATGCATACACAAAATACATGCACAACATCCATACACAAAATACACAACATGTATCCATACAAATATATTCCGGAACATATCTAGTATAACAACAAACTCTTCTCGACATGTACTGTGTCGAGTCCTGCAGCTTCCAATTCTATAACTCCCTAATCCCACCCACTATAACAATCTATTCCTCCGCTATATGTTCTATATCTATGATCGCAATAACCATTCATTATACGATAGTTCCTAAAATTTTGCAATTCTCATGTACCAAGCATTAGATATTTTATCACTCGCCACACCATGGTATCAAACCTCCAGTACTTGACCTCAACCGTCTCGAGATTTCTTCTTGGAGATGCTTGAACCAGCTCCGAGATTGTTGGATATACAACTGTATCCTCAATTGGCAAAGCATAACAGTACTGCAACAAATTAACAATTAATAAATTGATAACAATATCTTTACTTTAACTTACAACAATTAATTAAATGATGGAAGCTATATATTAAGTTGGAAAAATATATACTTCCACAATTCTCATGTTGTACTATTGTGAGCTTTGTCAAGTTTCCATTTGTAAAAAAAAAATACGTACAAATGGAAACAATGACAACCTTCAGGTTATCAAATTTTGGGAGTCCTTGCGGCAAAACTAATGTTGGCAGTTCATATATATATACATATAATTAGAGATAATAATATACAAATACAAGTCAGAATAATTAATTATACTATAAATTCAATTCAGGACACAATGCATGCATGCATGCAATTAGCACACCAATTAATATGCATATGCAATTGGGGACCTTCAAACTATATATGTGGGTCAATCATATAAAATTACACCAATATGCATACAATTAATTCAGGATCTTCAAACTAGCTATGTGGGTCAATATTGTAAAATTAGCACCCCATGCATGCAAATTAGCACACCAATATTCATGCAATGAGTGCACCATATTTGCAATTTATGACCTTAAACTATAAATGTGGGTCAATCATATAAAATTGAAATTATGTGATTGGGTCAATTTATTTAATTACAATACCCCAATATTTTATTGTAAACGCTTAATTAGAGACGTCAATTAGAGATATTATACCAGGCGCAGAGCGCACTTGAGATGTAACTCCAGCAGATGAACAATTGTAATATTCTTGAACAAAGCATTGATCCCCTTCATGGAAGGTTGGGCTTGATAATCTCTAGCATTGATGTTGAGGATGGCTACAGAGGTCCACAAGTTGTTCCACCTCTTAGACAACATGCATGTACGCACTGCCTGTTGGCTCTCCAACAGCCCTAAGATTATGAGAATCATTGGGTCGGGCACTACTAATGTAGTCACTCATGGTTTCGTAAGTGGAAGGGGAACTGGTAAGAAGAGAGGACAACAGAGGTGAGAGATGAGAGAAACCCCAACAGTAGATAGAGTGGCTAGCTAGCTTGAAGTAGAAGACGAACAGTCGTCTCAAAACTGAGAAACTAAATTAAATTTATTCAATTGTCAGCTGAACCGATAGTCTAAAAGTTCAACACATTCTCCGAACTTGGCCCCCAAAGCCTTGCAAATTTTGAGTTACGAATTGAATGGTCCGATCTGCAATTGTGTGATATAATATGCTTGGTCGCTCAGATCTGACGGTGGAATATAAATTCAAATTGTGTGTTACTTTAGATTAGGGTTCCACCTCCAGCTTGAATTATTTTTACAAAACTGTTGTTTTCAGACCATTGAAATTTCTACCCTACTTAATAAATATTAAAAAATTCAAAAAAATGTAAAATTTGATATCCAAGCACATTTTAATACACATATCATGTTGAACGGTTTGGATTTACTGTTTGAACTTTAAAAAATCATGTTGTAACTGGATGTTGTAAGTACAGATTGTTGCTCATCATTTGGAAAGACAACCACAACATTCTTTAGTTTCAATATTTATAAAAACTTTAATAACTCAAGACACCGCACCAATCATAATTTAAATTTTGCATAAGAAAAAAATTAGTTTCAGGTATTTTCATATATTTTCATATATAAAGGGACAAATAAGCAGGGGAATATTATATTTAATTTGGTTATTAACAGAGCCCAAATTTCCCTCTAGCGTGAGACTTTTGGTTTTCAAACATCATCCTTTCCCTAAAGTAACGCAAATTATATAATTAAATCTGACCACCATATTTGAAGTAGCACGAATATTTACATACACCATTGC
>JAJGRW010001219.1:0-36613 GCA_025461045.1 Carex parvula
CAGTGCGAACACACCCTAACCGCTCTCGGCCTAAACGTCGTGCTTGAATCTTTCGATGACACGGCTGCTGCCGCTGAATACGTGGCAACCAACGGGCTCCGCGACACGGCAGTTATTGCATCAGCACGTTCCGCAGAATTGTACGGGTTACAAATAATGGAACAAGACATTGAGGATGACCCGAGAAATGTTACCCGGTTTCTGATGTTAGCACGGGAGCCGATGATTCCGCGTATGGACCGGCCATTCAAAACCAGTATTGTTTTCGCACACGACAAGGAAGGGACCTCTATTCTGTTCAAGGTGTTGTCAGCTTTTGCATTCAGAGATATCAGTTTGAGCAATAGAAACCGGCCACACCGGTACAGCCCGATCAGGATGGTTGACGATGCCAACGTCGGTACAGCCAAGCACTTCGAGTACATGTTCTATCTCGATTTTCAAGCGTCGATGGCCGATGTTCGGGCGCAAAATGCGCTGAAGGAGATACAGGAGTACACGTCATTCCTTCGGGTTTTAGGTAGTTACCCCATGGACATGACTCCATGGCCCACCACCTCTTCCGGCTCCGGCTCCGGCTCCGGCTCCGGTTCTGTTTCCTCTTCCAATTAATGGCTCTTGATTATATTAGAGTTGTTAATTAATTGTTAAAATATATGTTAGAAGGTGGTGAGTAATTAAACTCATAATAGCGAAAAAATAATTTGATATTAGTTTGAATGTATATAATTTTGTTTTTCCTTTTCGATCTTAACCAATGAATTAATAAAAGACTAAATTCTTCATTTTTATTTTTTGTAATTAATTTGCCTGTTGTGACCTTGTTGGCCGCACCTATTTGTGTTAGGTTGCGGTGACTTTAATTACATATAAAGTTGTGCGTATACTAATTTAGATATTTTTCGTCAATTAATTCACTTTTGAGCCGCTTTCCTGCGCTGTTGAAATTTGAAAAAGAAAAAGGTTTTGCACCGATCGATGACTATTGACTAATGTTCTAACAATTCCTAGCTAGCAAATAACAATTTGAATTACTAAGCTGAATAATTTAGCCGTTGAAATCTGCATTATCATTTTTAAAAAGATCGGTTCTCTCCTGATATATATTTTAATCACTAGCAATAAATTTAATTTGTATCATTATTACTAAAATATTTCTAAAATAGTAACAACATCGATCTCTATTTCGGAAATCCTGCCGCATGTAACCGATTTAGGTTAAATGTTTAATATAAAAAAGGGTATAATCTTTATTGTTTTTCCCAAAAAAAAAAAAACAATAGCATCATCAATATAATGAAGATGAAGATGATTACAGTGGTGATAATTTTAAATTGTTTGTGTAATAATCTAGAAATCAATCATAAGATAATTTTATTATATATGTATTTTGTTCATGTAATGAATGACTAATAAAGTATCATTTTGTTCTTTGAGATTTATCGAAATATGAATCATTTCGAGTTAAGAACTTGAAATTGTAAAACTCCATAATAGATGATAAATACTCTTAATAGTCACTGACCAAGGTAATTAGCAAAAAACACTAATTGACTAATTAAAGGTTAGTATGTGGATTAAATGATGGTTAAGTTTTACAGACCATAGACAAAGAGTTGTCATTTTAATCACATAGATACATGTTAGAGAACATAGTATTTGACATACCTCGATGAAATATTATACGGAATTGTATTCGTGTCATTAATGTTTTCATTTAGTGTTAAGTTCTAAAGTATGAGGTGGTTCGTCGTTTCCTACATAAGAAGTGTATATTCGTGAGTGTTGTTTAACGCTATCCGTAAAAAGTAACTATAACGATAACATTTCAGTATACATGACTTTTGCAGAGGAGAGATGTTCACCAAAACTACTATTGTCCCTCGTATTTAATATGAGTAATAGTATCAATGGGCCTCTTGATAAAGTAAGATTATCTGTGCACAATATGATTAAAGAGTTAATCATATTTGATAATCTAACTTAAGATCGAAAAAATATTAATTTTGCAAGGATGACAGACACCTACCTTGAAACTGATCTGATACTATGAGACATAAGAATTAACACGAGTAAATTGTTTACTGGATCGTGATATTATATTGTACAAAGATCATCTGTGTCAATTGGATAGTCATAATGTATTATGTCAGATGCCGCTTATGTATTATAGAATTAAAAATGAGTTTTAATTCTATTGCCAACATAACACAAATCTTATCGGGTCACACCAATAGAAAAGTAATCAGAGAATTTATTTATTTGATTAATTATAAATGTTATAATTAATAGATAAATGTCATAGAGATGACAAGCTTAAACACATTAAATTTATAAGCGTGTACGACACGTTGTATAAATCTATCGCAACAACATATCGCAAGAAAATATTATTCAGAATAATTATATTAATAATAAATGAATTATAAATATTAATTATGAATTAATATTTTTCAGCTAAAAGCCCATTTGAATTTTGGGCCAAATTTAATTTAGAATTTAAATTGAAAAGCCCAAATTTAAGCCCAAAATCAATTCTTTCATTTTGGGCCAAAGACATTTTTGTCTTTTCACTCTTGTGCTAACCTCTCAGGACATTTTGGTCTTTTTACAACCACCTCAAAATGCCTATAAATAGAGGGGTAGGGGTAAGAGAAATTCATAAGTTTTGATAGAAGTTTGAGTTCGATTCGAATCGATTCGGTTATCGTTCTCTTTCTCATTTTCTCTCCCAAATAGTGTTTGCAAAAGAAAAGAAAAAAATACATAATCCACGTATATCTTGCGAGTTGTAAATAGTGTATTTACCGTGAATAATGTTCCCTCGAATATTCGTGAATCTATTTTTGCAAAAGTTGTGAATCAGTTTTTACGATATTCGTAAATAGTGTTTTAGCGTAAAAAGTCGGTAAAGTATTTCTGGCAAAAGAAATGCCGACTCTCTGGTTGTTCCTGGTGGACGACTGATAGAGGCATCAGACGTAAGCATTCCAATTCGAATTTGGAAAAATGTATAAATGTTATTTATATTTATTTAAATGTTAAATAAATATTACTTTAGAAATCAATCGGAGAGTAGATCCTCGGCTTATGGTAGAATGTAAAATTTTGATTTTACGTTCTTTCCGCACCGTAAGGCTGGTCAGAATTTCGCAGTAAATTTTCGAGCAGAATTTATTGAGAAATTTTCTTAAAAGTAAATTTGGCAAGATAAATTCTTAGACAGAATTTCTCGGGAAATTTTTTGTCCCGAATTTCGCCACTTTTCCCGAAAATCAGAATTTTACGGCCAGAATTACCCAACAAAAATAATAATCACAGTGGTAATAAGTAATAAAGTATTATTACAATAAACTATGATGATGGTGATGACGATGATGATGGGACGATGTGAAAATTGAAAGAAAAGTAAATATTACTAGCATTTTTGTGCTCATCACACACACACACAAACTAAAAGAAAAAAAGATCTTTGTCTTTGGGTCAAAGGATCTAAAGCAGAGGTGAGCTACATTTAAGGAACGAGGGTCAATTGATTTCATTTATTTTGAAATTTTTTGTATTTATACACAATTTTTTATATAGTATTGGGTAAAGGGTAATTATATTTTCCTCATCTATCCATCCCCCATTTCATCCCCCAACTAACTAACTTCATCTTCTAACTACCTAATGGTCCCTACAAATTAATTAGCAAATTTTCTTCTTTTATTTCTTTCCTCTTTCTCCCTCTCTCTTCCACCTCCACCTCCACCTCCACCTTCTACTTCCGCCTCCACCCGTCTCTCCCATCTCTCCTTCTCATTCTCCGCCCGCCTCTCCCACCTCTCCCTCTCTGCCTCCGCCTCCCACCTCCGCCTCTCCCACCTCTGCCTCCGACTCTCACCTCCGCCTCCCACCTCCCACCTCCGCCGCCTCCCTTTCTCACCTCCGCCTCTGCCGGGTTAGATCCATCACTGTCGATCGCCGGGTCAGATCCATCGTGTCTATGTTCCTCTTCCTCATGCAGTAGCGAGTTATTTGCAAAGACAAAGCTTCATTAATGGTGAATTGGGCCAGTTCGTACTAAGTACTAAGAAATAACAGAAAAACAAATTTTGAAAAAATTAGAGGTGTATGAATGAATACTTGATGTTTTAGAGATGAATACTATTCGGCTGCTCTTATAAAATTAATCGATGTATGCACATATGTTTGTAATACTCTTGGTACATTAACTATTTACACTTACACGACGATGATGAATACTTGCTCGATGAGATATGAATACTTGTGACCAGGTATGAATACTTGTGCAACGGACAACTCGAAAGTATGTCATCATGGATCTCATTTGAAAGAGAAAATTGTGAAGAAGACGTTTGTGGTTTTAGATTTGCAAAATTCCTCATATATTGTCAGAAATATTAGTTAAATTGAACGGAGAAAAAAAAAACCATCTCTAAAAACGTGTAAAAGATAAGTGAGTGATGTGTCCAAATATGCTTCTATTGCAAAGATGAGTACATTCATATAGATGGATAAATACTTGTTGTGTTACAGATGAATACTTTTCTGCAAATTCCTAAAATGCGCTGACAGTTATGCGGTCCCCCACTTAATTAATGCGCTTACGGTTATGCAGTTCCCCACATATGTTGTTTGTGGTCCCCTACTTTCTTAATACACTAAATGTTGTAATGTATCAAAATATGCTTCTATTGCAAATGTGAATACCTTTATATAGATGGATAAATACTAGTTGGGATACAGATGAATACTTTTCTGCAAATTCCTAAAATGCGCTGATGGTTATGCGGTCCCCCCACTTAATTAATGCAACTAACGGGGGATGAAACGGGGGATGGTTGACGGGGGATAGCTAGGCTCTCCCTTGGGTAAAATGCTATAGATACGATAATATTGACCTCCATTTGTAGTATGAAAATTTTATATGACTGACCTCCATTCATATTTGACTATCATAACTTGAAACTCTGACTCCGCCTTTGATCTAAAGTAGTTTGGAAAATATTGCAACTATTTAAGTAAATGCAGCATTTTATACTATTTAAGCGAAGTTAAAATTACTCTGTCAATATTTTATCCAAAAAAGATAAAAACACCAATTGACAAGCTGGATCGGACTCTCCAGAAAATTCACAACACCTACGGCAACATAATATTGCTGTTTAGATCTGGACCGTCCGATTAGAATCGGCACGAATATTAAAAAATCCCGGTGGCAGTTTGTAAAATTGCTCAATACCAATTTTCCTCTGTCAGGACTCAGGAGAGAGATTGTTGAAGGAATTCGTATCCTCTGCATTAACTCAAAAAAGAATATTTTGAGTTAATATATAACCACCGTCCGATTCGATTTAAGATTCGTGCGAACCAGATCTACACTAATATTGAAGGGCCCCTGAATTATAGGCTGTGGCTGGATTGGCTCTGTTTAAAATCAGACGGCCAAGATGCGTTAACTCAAAAGATACTCTTTTGAGTTAATGCAGACGATGCGGACTATTGTTGAAGGAGGCGAGTAGGTGGCTTTTTTTATCCCTCGAATAAGGGGTATCGATCTCTTCCCTTCTTTAGATCTGTTACCTCTCTCTCTCTTTCTCTTCCTTCTCTGTCCACAGGCGCTCGTGGCACCTAATCGGGATCCGGCGGCGTTCTAAATTTTGTGGATTCGATCGGGTTAGGATCGGATCGGGTCGGATCTGAGAAGAATGTTTGTCGTAGATTGGTTCTATGGCGTCTTGGCGTCGCTCGGACTCTGGCAGAAGGAGGCCAAGATTCTTTTTCTCGGTCTCGACAACGCCGGGAAAACAACTCTTCTTCACATGCTCAAAGACGAGGTACTCATAGTTATTTTCCCTCGTTATTTTTTTTGTGGATTAGCGTTTCTCCCTTTGATAATGAAATTGATTCGTGTGTGCAGAGATTGGTCCAGCACCAGCCAACACAGCATCCTACCTCGGAGGAGCTGAGCATCGGAAAAATCAAGTTCAAGGCTTTTGATCTAGGTGGCCATTCAATTGCACGCCGTGTCTGGAAGGATTATTATGCCAAGGTTTAAATCCTTTCCCGCTGTCTGAAATCTTGTTTGTGCTTAATTAGCTGTGTTTCCCAATATTGAATTTGATAGTGTACGGGTATTTTATATCAATGAAGCATTTGCCTAATGTTTAGAATTGCCACTATAAAGTTTTTTTCCTTATTGGTGTGCTAACTAGTCTTGAGGAGAAGGAAATGAAAAGAGGGTGGGGGGGGGGGGGGTATGAAGGGGATATGTTACACTATGTGTCTTTGGCGAGGTGTAATTGCTCGGCCTATTCTCATATGTCAATCTCCAATAAACAAATTTGAACTTGAGAAGGTAAATGGATAAGTTCCTTTCCATTCCCTTCCCTATCTCTGCTCTCACCCCCCCGTTATCAACTCACGAGCACACCCTAGATGCACAAACTGTTTCACTGGTTTGAGTGCACTTCCATGTGTGTTTTGAATTCCACAACTTGAGGTTCTTAATTCTTTTAAGCCTATAATTGTTTGATGACGTCACTGATAAAAAATTGTTTTGATATGCAAATACAGTCATTTAACATAAGTTCAAGATCTTATAGGATGCACTAGTTTGGAAATAATTATGGTAATCAATTTGTCCCTGTTTTCTTGAGTCTGTACAAAATGGCTAATAATCTAAAATTGAAAAATATTGTTTTTTGGTGGGTAGAGCCTATCATTTTATAATGAAAATGCTTGTCCTGACACTGAGTTACATGTTGCTTCCTAGCCTTAGTTTCATTTTTCTTGTAAGCTTTTGTGTGCCTTCATAAATGCTATATGACTGTTGCTTCTTTAGGAAGTATTTGTGGACCATATCAGGATTTTGAAAAATTCATCCTAATCATGACAGTTTTAGTTTGATGGATATTATTCCTGTTACTATGGTTTGACCATTACTTTATGACAGATGTAATTGTGTGTGATACCTGCTTTATATAGACATGTTATAAGTAGTTGGTACTTGTATGGACTGAGTTTCTAAAATTAACGAAGTTGCACATGATTTTTTTTCCCCTATGGTTACCTCTTTGCACCCTGAGTTCATCAATCCAAAAACTATCAGCTGTTTTACTTTGCTTCAATTTTTTCAAAAGATTTCTATCGGTTCATCTTCATGTATTGCTTTTGTTTTATTTCATATTTTTTTTTATCTGTATGTTGAGTCCGGCTACCGTGACATGGTGGTATTACAGCCAAAATACCATCGACTCCAAAACCTATCGAATCGACTTCAAATGACAAAGCCAAGCTGTTCAAACCGATCTACTTCATGAGTGGTGTGTTTACATGAATAATTTAGTATCAAGTCAAGCAATCAAATGTGGGAGTTTTTTAAGTTAATTTTAATGCATTCATTTTTCATCATGTTTTGACCTCTTGACTTGGTACTAAAATAATTTGAAAAATAATAAATTTTGCATGGAAACGCATCACTAATAAAGTAGATCAGTTTGAACGGTTTGGATTCGTCGTTTGAAGCCTATCCAATAAGTTTTGGAGTTGGGTAGCCGGACTCATGTATGTTGTTGAGGTTTATATTCAAAACGAACTGATGTCAGAGATGCATCTGCATGTATGTTTATTGGTGTGCCAGTCTGAGCACAATGTGTTACTTATATAGATCTGGATTTTGATTGATATAAGGAGTCTAGAATTCCTAGATTAATTGCCAAAAAAAAAAAGGAAATAAAGCAGAAAACTAAGGTAATTAGCCAGAACTTAGGTCTATTTATGTGTTTGGGTTAATTCTGTGTCTGATATTGCCCTTTTTCTGTATTCATGCTAATTAGGTTGAGTTTTAAATTGATTTTGGTTTGTTATGGGCCTCCATTTGGCAATTAAAAAGGAAAGGTTGCACTGGTTTGAGGCTAGGCTGATTTATCAGGATGAGCCAATGCATAGGCACCCATAATAGCACCCGTAAATAATCATAACCACACACAAAATTGTAACTCTAGTTCCATTACTCATTGACATAGAATTGGCACAAAGTTAACCTGCCTATACTCATTGTACCTCCAATAGGTGGATGCTGTGGTGTATCTGGTGGATGCGTTTGACAAGGAACGCTTTGCCGAGTCGAAGAAAGAGCTCGATGCCCTTCTCTCTGACGAGTCACTTGCAACAGTGCCCTTTTTGATCCTAGGCAACAAGATTGACATCCCATACGCTGCCTCAGAGGAAGAATTGCGCTACTATTTGGGCCTCACCAATTTCACGACCGGCAAAGGCAAGGTCAATCTTGCCGACTCCAACGTGCGCCCCATGGAGGTGTTCATGTGCAGTGTTGTGCGCAAGATGGGCTACGGTGATGGCTTCAAGTGGCTCTCTCAATATATCAAGTGAAGATGTTTTTAGGGGTATTTGAGGAGTTTTTGTGTGCTTGTCATGGAATGGACATGGTAGTGATCGTCGCATGGGGCTAATGAATGATTTTAGAACCTTTTTTTTGTCTATTTACTATAGGTTTCTTTATGTTTGCAATGTGATGTAATGATTTTCTCTAATAACTTGGTGGAGTTAAAAAAGTATTACTTTTTAAGTTAAATGTATCTGTTATTTTTTGTTGTCTGGACTCTGGATTAGCTAGCAATATTTTTTTCGTTACACTTGGTGGGTTTCATGTTATGATTTTTATCTTCAGGCATTCGTTATACAGTTTTAGGCGCACCAGTATTTGCTGATGTCCCCGTTATAAGATTGACATATATTTTCAAATAATGTGGTATAGGTTAAATTTTTATTTTTGGTACAGATAGAAAAAATGGCATTACATGTGGTTTTGTAATGTTTGTAAGTTACTCATTTAACATAACTTGGTTAAATTGAATTTCAGGAGAATTCATGTCTCCAGTTTTGATTTTTATTATGCTCTTATTTTTAAAATTTTAAATAGCAAAATAAAATTGTTAACATGATATTTATCATTTTTTTCTTCACACTAATGAATTATGAAATTATAATTTTCTTTTGATTATCATCAATAACTTGCAAAAATATGTTGATTGAATAATTTTTGAATTTTGATTTTCCAACTTATGATTCATATAAAACCAAATTTCAAAACAATAAAATTTTATGTACATGTAGTGAAAATAATATAAATTAGTGGTTTTATTTTAGCATATAAAATTTGGAATTTTTTATTATTAGAAAATTAAAGAGTAAAAATATGACGGAGACGCAAAAATAAAGATATCTAAAACCTTTTCATTGAAATTATATTTTCTAAACTTTAATATTTAATCATTTTAGTTCTGAAATTTCGAAAACAGGACGAATCTTTCGTCGTGATTTTTATTAATACCCTAAAAAAAAAAATTAACAAATCTGTCCTCGATTTTTTTTTTTTAAATGTCCAAACAGCCCTAAGTTTGGGCGGTCAACTATGCATACCAGACCGCCCCATTATGGGGTGGTTTGGTGTTTAATTTTTTTTTAGAGACAATATGAATAGCAAGATGCTGAAATGCAACACTAAAAATTCGAATTTTTTTTTAGATATTTGTTAGATTACTTCTTTTGATGTATAATTAGAATATTTATACTAAAATACGCTAAATTATTTGAAATCATGTTAAATTACGCTGAATTACACTAAATTATGTTAAATTATGCTAAATTACATTAAATTACGCTAAAATACGGTAAATTACGCTAAATTACATATGAATAGGAACGATATCTTCACTGAGAAGGTGAAAAACGACGACAAAACTTCAAACGGTCATAAAACGGCGCTCCGATTTCAGCAAATGACCACTTTTCAGAAAGCTTGCAAAAATACGCATTAGCCAGTGACCGCTATGCCATTTTTTGAAATTCATAATTGCCAAAAAAACAAAAAAAAAGAGCCTCCAAACTTGAGTTGAAGTTTCCGATTAAGATTTTCATTTCAACATATCTGACGGTCTAGATCTAAACTCAAAATTTGATTTACTTGTAGTTGTAGGTGATATGAATTCAATGACAAGTGGGAACAGGGACCGCAGGATTGATTCCCCTCCCTTCCTCACTTCACCATCACTTCTATTGCGACTGAAGAGCTGTGAGCAGGAGAGCTGGAGAGGTAAATAAGAGCGAAAAATGCCTCGGCCGGGGCCAAGACCGTACGAGTGTGTGAGGAGAGCATGGCACAGTGACCGCCACCAGCCCATGCGCGCTTCCCTCATCCAGCGCCTCTTTAGGTCTTCCATATCATTTCTCCCCGTTCTCTTTCTTACTTAGTTCTTCTCTTTCAATTTGTTAATTAATTTTTGTTAGTTGAATTGGTCACTAGATTGGTCCAATTGACTATCTTATTACTTGTATCTGCATTTTTATTTGGTTACTAAATTGGTATAGTTGACTCAATTGATTAATCTATCAGAATGGCGAACCAAGTCCACAGCCCGGCAACCCGCAAGAACAAGGAATGGCAGGAGAAGCTTCCCTATGTCGTGCTCAAGGCGGAGGAGATCATCTACTCCAAGGCCAATTCTGAGGTTCATTTTCTTCCCTTTCTGTTCTATTTTTCTCGTGGTTCTGAAAATTGGAACCGGAAGCGGAATCGGTTAGTTGGACATGAAATTGGAATCAGGTGAATCGGTAGGAATTGGCCGAGTCAACTTGGAAATTCCAATTTTTTCCAAAAAGGCTTGGTTTGTATTAAAAAATAAGATAGTTTGTAAAAAAATAATTAGACCAAAAATAATGTTGAGGCCGAGTCAAAGAGAAATCCTATGGTTATAAAATCATTGAGCTCTGTTTTTCTTATTTTCTCTTGGGTTAGTGAGAACAGTGGGCTAACCCAAATTTGAGACAGTGAGCTATCCCAACTTTTGGTTGGGTTAGTAGAATAGCATGCTAACCCATAAAGACAAACAAAAAATAGTCCCTTTTTGCTAACCCAAACACATACAAACGTAGAATAGTAGTTCAGAATAGTCGCTAACCCGGGTTAGCACTATTCTTTGCCTCACCCAAACGCACCCGTAATAAATAGAAGTTGGGTAGTGGCCAATAGCTTGTAATTTGTTAGCTACGGTAAAGCCAGTTAGATCCACAAATAAAACTAAAATATACTAGAGACGGTTATGTATGAACCCTTAGAGGGACTCATAGTCTCGACCCAGATCATATACTGATGCATCACAGGAGGCAATCAGCTCGGCCCATATTATTAGAATCCGCCTGATTCAGATACAACTTGGTTGAATCAGATCCATTTTTACTGATTCAACTGATTTTCAATGCAAAACTCACCCACCGCGTAACTCGGGCTTAACTCGGACTGGTGCCGGCCGATTCTGGTCCGACTCAGCCGATTTTTGGAACCATGATTTTTCTTTTATGCCCCCTTTTTAAATGCCTCATATTGATATCAGCTGCCGATCTATCCTTTTGTCATGCTCCAGGCCGAGTACATGGATGAAAGTACGCTTAGCGAACGAGCCAATGATGCCATTGACACCATCATTCGCAAGGATGATACAACTGAGACTGGAGCACTCTTGCAGCCCTGCATTGAAGGTAATATTCATCCTTAATTTTAATTCTATTTGCAGCAGATATGGTGAAATAATATAAAATGAAACCTTTTTTGTTGCAATTATGTCGGGGGGGTTGCAGCGGCACTGATACTTGGATGTGTACCAAGAAGGGCTTCGAGAAGTCAGCGGTACAGCAATCCCGGATGCTATCTTAATGGTTCTACTCTTCTTGGGTTCAGTGCGAAAGAAACCCTAGAGAACAATAGCAAATCAAACTCGGTTTCTTCCCCTCCGCTCTTATTGCAACGTCCAGCACCTCCTCCTCTCGACCACACTACCAGTTCTAAGTATTATTCCAATCCAAATCCAAATTTCAATCAGAATTCGAATCCCAATGGAGGAGTTTGTGCACCAACATATCCAGTCCTTTTGAAACCTGGCCCATCCACTCCAAATGGTACCCTCCCTTGCTCTTCATCATATAATCATTTACGACACTACAGTGGCGGCTCAGAGAATCCTTCATATGAGCAAGTGCAACAATTGAGTATGGTTCAAAAGAGGCAGATAGAGGCTTCTTCAAATAAATCATGCGATCTGTCTCTGCGCTTGAGTTTGGGTTTGGGCATGCCACCTCCGACACCGACTTGGTTCGACAGTTCATCCTCTGATGAACTGGAGGATGCGGCTTCGACTAGTTCGTATGATGACGCATACAAGCTGTTTCCAGTATAGCGGTTTTGTTTGAGTGTTCTTAGATTATTCTCGATCAATTTGGCTTCATTTAGAATTATGCAGCCTTTTAGAGTAACTTATTTATGTGTACATGTTATTTAAGATGATCGTTGTATCTCTTTGTAATGTGTTAGAGCAAAGGTCTTGCAAGATTTCCATTGTTTTTTTATTGTGGCATATCAAGCATTATCCTCTAAATGTTTGCTATACAAGAGTCTCTTGTTTTGCTCAGTAGTTGGTAGGAACCAAAAATAGTAAAATATGGAAAACATTCATAGAGAATAGCTTTTTTCTCTTAGTTTAAACTGAGAAAATTACCGTGGTTACTATTTCTTTTGCTCATTTGAAATAGAAAGGATTTTAGTATAAAAAAGTACTTATTGTAACGAATTGTAACAAGTAAATAATTGCTATCTAGATGTTAAAGAAATTGGGATGTTTGTTCCTGTTTCATATAAATTGCCGAGTAAATAGATAAACACTCTTTAGCTTCTCGCTTTTACTGTAAGTCTACTCGAGCATTTTCTAGTATATATTAAAAGTAACTTAATCAACCAGATAAAATTTAGGTCATTACATACAAGAAGTGCAGTGGTTTCTCCATTGTTTCAACTATAATTCAAGTTGGAGATAACAACAAATTACTCAGAAATGAAAAGATAATTTTAACAACCATTTACCAGTATTGTCTGGTATGTACTGTGGTTGCACTAACTTTATAAACCAGACTTTATAAAAATGCTGCTTCATTATATGATATGACGCCTGAAAAAAAAGGCCTCGTCTTCCCCTCAAACGAGAAAAATAAATTGTAAGCATTAAATATTGGTGTAAACACCTAATTTTAAGAGGGCTATAGTGTATCCTATGACATCATATTTCCTTCAATCTCTAAATAATTCCATACCCTCCCTATCCCTGCTGATTCGCTCAAGCGCTTGTTTGATTATGTCATCTCGGGCTTTGATTCGAGCTTGTTCAGTGTTCCACATTTGCTGATCTAGCTCGAACCGAGAAGCCTCCTGTCTCCGCCACTCCTCCTCTCGGGATATCCTTTCTTGTTCCAATTGCTCTATTCTCTTCAATATCTTATCCAACCATGTCTCCTGCATCTCAACCAACCTTCTTATCTGCAATTCTATCAATTCTTTGAAACTTGATTCTTTATACATAGGTCTTGATCATCTTCGAATTCTTCTTCAGTGGATGAGTCGTCTATGTCGGTTGAGATAGACAAACTAAATTCGAGGCCATCACGCATCAAAGAGGATTGAAGGGCATTAAATGCTGATGTTCTGACCTTGTGCATACTGTGATTCTGTCCCGAAATGAGAATTTTAGAATTTCCCTTTGTTTGTGTAGCAACAGACGTCAAATCATTATTGCTTTGGTCTCCATAAAGTGCCTCGAGTTGCTTGAAGAACCGGTAATGGCGCCCGTCATGTTTGCCAACCTTGCCTTGTTTGGTTTTCTTGTAATATTTGTACAAATTTTCCAGCTTTTCTTTGCATTTCTTTCCGCTCCTGTTGTATCCATATTCCTCTGCCATAATCCTACCGTTACAACACCAAGTAGAGTGATTATTTATTGAAAGGACACTAGAAAATTTTGATATAAAAGTCATTGACAGTAATAAAACTAGATAAACAAATTAAAGAGGCTATTGGCATGAAATGGAGTTAATTTTAATGGAGGAGCAGATGATGATTGCTTTGAGGATTGTATAATCTCAAATCTCAATATTGAATGGTTTTTTTCACCGATGCTCGTTTAATATGTATATGGCAATTTAATACGAGGTGGTAATATGGGACAGATTATGTTACTAAGACAATACCAGTTTTTTTATCTTACCCCATAAATATATATAGTAATTTTGTTTAACAGATGTTACCCATAAAGATTGTATTGTAACAATTAAGCTCTCAATTTAGATAATCGTTATATCATAAATATAATACTAACTCTGTTTATCAGATATATATATATATATATATATATATATATAGAGACTGGCTAATGTAATAACGTTAGAACTTCGGCCGAAGTTCTAACGGGTCGTTTTTGCAATTTCAAAATCCAAACAACCCATCCGAACCGTTCAACATGTTCTCTATATTGAAATGTGCTTGGAGACCAAATTTTACATTTTTTGGAATTTTTTTGCTATTTATTAAGCCACTTTGAAAATTCTGATCCGGTGGTCCAGAAAATTTGGCTGTTTTTACTGTTCACCGTTGGATCAGCGATTTTCAAAGTGGCTTAATAAATAGCAAAAAAATTCCAAAAAATGTAAAATTTGGTCTCCAAGCACATTTCAATATAGAGAACATGTTGAACGGTTCGGATGGGTTGTTTGAATTTTGAAATTGCAAAAAGTGACCCGTTATAACTTCGGCCGAAGTTCTAACGTTATTACATTAGCCAGTCTCTATATATATATATATATATATATATATATATATATATATATATTTTTTTTTTTTTTAAAAAAGCAGTTTTGGTCTCTTGCTTTGGTACTTGGATTCCTAATATAGTGCTTCCGGTTTTCTCTTCCTAAGGTCATCTATTTAGCAACGCCATTTTACCGGCAGTACTGGTACATACAAGAACTATCAGGCATTCATGCTGTTATCAGGAATCTGATCTCTAGTTCAATTCTCGCAAAAAGCATCTAAAAATGTTGAGTGTATCGGAGCCGTTTAATAAAGAAATTTTTTTTAAGTTGAGTACCTAGAAACCTCGTCCCAAAGGGGTGTTTTCTGTGTAGACTGTCTGAATCGTGTATTTAATCTGGTTCTGACCTCGAGCAATGTCAGTGTCTCCTGTCTCGGCCACCGCGCTCCGCCTCCATCCCCGTCAACATCTCCCGCAAACATTGCACCGTTCGTAGCAATTGGAATAACTGCTTGTTGTTGCTTCATCATCATCCTCTCAGAATTATAACCACCTGAGCAAGGCAACATCCTGAGCAGTGTAAGATCGTTAGTGTTTGCAAAGTAGTCGGAGACATCACTGACAGTTGGCATGCATGTCTCGCCAGCCATCGTTTGCTGATGTGGCGACCACAATTTATCACTGCTGTAATTCATTGAAGAAATTAAGGCAGTTTTACTTGATTGGGACAGCTAGATGAAACTGAGAGGTAATATATACACGCAATAGGTTGAGAGTTGAGACAAATACATTAAATGAAGGGGACCTAGACCCCATTTTCTTATTCTTAGTAATCCGAATATTAATTATAATTAAAGAGTAGAGCATCTCTATTCTAGCAATTGAAATAAATTTTAAAATAATTATTAACTATTTTTTAAAAATTGAAGTCTCTGAAGTTTCTAAGTCTTTACATTTCTGAAAATAATTTTAGAGTTTCTATTAAGTCACGTCAGTAATAAATTATAAATGAAATTAATTTGAGCGAATCGAACTGGAGTACATATCTAAAATTACAATAAAAAACGTCACGTTAGATTAGAAATCCATAAAGTTTCAGGGATAGAGATGCTCAAGATTACGATTTTTTTTATATACTAAAAGGAACCGTAGTGCACCAAATTTGTAATATTGTTACAATTTTTGGACTTAAAAAGAATTGTGACGATTTTATGATTTCTTTAACTTAGTTTTTATCATGATTAAAAAAATAGATGACAATTTTTAAAAAATGTAACATTGTCATAATTTTTTGGAACATTTGTAAGAAACTACAACAATATTATTAAAAAAATATTGCATGGAAAAAAATATACTATCATATCTGTTATTAAAAAAAAGTTTTTGATTTTTAAAAACAAAAAAGCTGGACCGAGATACCCGGATCTGGTCGTGCTCTCCTCTCTTGCCTCTTCTATTGATTTCATTTAATTTCACAAGCGAGGGAAGGTTGAGTTCGTACGTAGGGGTGTTCAAATAGATCGGTTTATTTGGTTTTAAACCGAAACCGGTAAATTTTAGTTTAATTGGATCGGTTGTTCGGTTTAAATGGTTCGGTTTGGTTTTGGAATTTTTAAATCGGTTTGAACCGAACCAACCGGTTTAATAAAAAAATATCGGTTTATAATGGATCGGTTTATCAAAAATCGGCTTGTGTGGTTATGAAAAATGTTATCAGTTTGAACCGAATCAGCCAGTTTTGAAATGTTTATTTGTAACTTGAAATGTTTGCATTTGGTTCAACCGAACAAACCGAAGTTTAAATCAGTTTAATCAATTTGATTTTAAATCGGTTTGAAATTTTAATTCGGTTTGACAAAAAAATTCAGTTTAACCCGAACGACCAGTTGAACACCAGTGTTCGTACGTACCTTTGGTATTTACATTTTGGACTGAAATCAACATGGATAGCTCACACGTTACACATTACACGTGACATGACGTGCATATAGAGCCGATCGATGTTAAGACGATGTGGCACGTGCACGAATGGAACGGTCCAAGGATTTATGTTAGATTGATGGGTGGGGCCGATGAGCGGATGCAAGATATGACATGTGCACAGTAGTGCCTTTGTCTGACTCCAGGAGCTACCCTAGGTTTAGACTTAGCTGTCAAGACAAGAAAGCTAGCAAGGTTAATTGTGTAAATTTGCAGAGAAAAGAGAGGTAAAAGAAGTAATAAAAATATAGTTTATTTTTAGCAATAGTAAAAGAAACAGATTTTTATGATTACAAGGCTACAACAATAATTTAGACAAATATTTTAGTAATTTTGTTGTTTTTTTTCTTAAAGTGCATTGACATATTGATATTGATATTGATATTGGATAGGCTATTGAGAAGACAGTATAATAATTAAGAGGAGACAACATAATGAGCGTCAGATTGTCCTTCACGCCAACATAATTCATCCACAACCCCACTTCACTGAGAGCAGCTTGGGTCCGATGACCATCGGATCCAAAGTGAGTTCGATGGACTCTGTGACCGTCCGATATGCTTTAAGATTCACACCAGACCTTTCGCGTCTGCTTTAATTACGTGCGCACGAATCTTTAAGCGTATCGGAAGGTCAGATAGCCCATCAAACCCACTTTGAGTCCGATGGGCATCGAACCCAAGCAGCTCTCCACTTCACTAGAGTCGGCATTAGGTTTCCCCTACGGGTATCCTCTATAAAAGATTCCCTTCACTTTACGATTTGTTGAGATTAACTCTCATCCGCTTTGAGATTCGGGCTAACGCAGGGGCAGTATTATTGGGCTTTGAGATTCGTGCCAAGTTAAAAAGAACGGTCCAGATCCAATAATTGTAAAAGATTTTCTATTACAATACCGGAGAGGATGTGAATTCTAGGTTTCCCCTACGGGTATATTTGCTTGGGTGTGTGTGTGTGTGTGTGTGTGTGGGTGGGTGAGGGGTGATGGCGGTTCGATTTCCTTTCGAAATCGTACGTTCAGCATCAAAATTCATACGTACTTCATCTGTACGAATTTTAAAGTTATCTGTACGAATTTTGATATCTATCAGACTGTCTCTGATTTTGTGTTTTAGGTAATCATTAATTTAAGGGTGCATAGAAGTTCCATCTAGGAGTGTAAACGGATCAGATATTATCCGATTTCATCTGGATCCAAATTCAAAAAATTACTTAAATTATTTGATCTGTATCCGTATCAGAAAAATTATAACGGATAAGGATATGGTAAGATTTTTAACTATCCGTTCCAACCGTTTACACTCCTAAATCACAACAAATGTACTTTATTTTCTTAAATTAATTTATTATATTGCATATACATACCAATGATTCATTAAACTGCATATACATATATATTCTGATGAACAATATAACACTATGATATGATTATTGATTAATGTTTTGATAATATGATATATATCTTGTAACTAGCAAACTTATTATGAAAAATATATTAGATCTAACTAATGAATGAAAAATTTATATTTAGATATTATTCTTTACTAGAATGTACATTCGTAATTTATTTTTAATTATCCGAATTTTATTTATAATCGTATTCGTTAAATATCCGATCCGTATCCATATTCGTATCCATAAAATTATAACGAATAAGGATACATTTTGACTACTATCCAATCCGTATCCGACCGTTTACACCTCTAGTTCCATCGTTCAATACGAGATTCATACGAGCGGGTTTAAATATATACTATTCTCAATTCGTGAATGTAAGTTATCCATACGAATCTCAACGAGAAAATATAATTGGTCACTCATCAAAACGCAATATATAATTAAAAATAACTCACTGATTTAAAGTAGCACTATTCCATTCAAACCTTACAAACTTGCAAACCAGACTTTTAATACCTCGGATAATTAGCCATATGGCAAAAAAAAAAAAAAAAAAACTAGTGTTAATGCACGTGTAATGAGTGATTTTTAAGTTAGGTACCGGTCATTCGTCAACTAATTAATAGAAGGCACCGACATGTCATAATTACCTTAACAGCTTTCGTTACAAGATATAATAAACTAGCATGTAAGACGAGCTCCGCTGCGTCTCTATATCGAGTCCGGCTAGTATAACATCAGTGTCATATGATACCAACTACAAAATTAATTGGATAGACTTCAAACAATTAATTCAAACCGTTCAAATAGATTTACTTTATGAGCGATACGTTTACATGTAAAGTTTTTATATTTTTTAGTTTATTTAGTATCAAATCAAGTGGTCAAAAATATTGAAAAATAAATGCATTAAAATTAACTTAAAAACTTAGACATTTGACCGCTTGACTTGATACTACATAAATTCAAAAAATTATAAATTTGCATGTAAATGCACAACTAATGAAATAGATCGGTTTGAATGGTTTGGATTCACCATTTGAAGTTGATTCGATAGATTTTGGAGTTGAAATTATATAGGCTGAAATCACATTATTAGAATTTTTTTTTCTAAGGAAAAATAAGGGTCTTGTCTCCAAGTAAAAGTTGATTAAAGATCTTATAACAATTTGTAGAAAGACACAAAGACATGAACATATAGTTCAATAATATATATATATATATATATATATATATGCATTTACAACACAACGTACAACTATAACTACAACATAAAATACAATGGAAAGTCTAATGTACAAACCGATTGATAGTTCAATGCTTAATGTTTAATTCTAGATCTCTACTTATATCAGTTGAATACATCTTTTCTAATCACTAAGAATATAGCAATCTTTAATCGTTGTATGAAATTAATGCATTTTTCCTCATCACATAGAGAGAACAAAAAAACCATAGAATTTTTCTCTGACCAAGTAAACCAAATTTACGGTATCCTTGAACAATTCCATAACAATACTATTTTGTTAATTTGCTCTACCTAAATATCATCTACAAATTCACACTTTGAACTGTATTTAGCACTTGCATTATAGAAATAGCAGCTTTCTTATTGTTTCTCTATACCTTTCATGCATCATAGGATTTTCGCACAACTGTGAAGGCTCCGTCAGGAAGCATCGCAGCAACCAGAATCAACATAAGTCTATCGTAATTACCTTAACAGCTTTCGTTACAAAATATAGTAAACTAGCAGGTAAGACGCGCTCCGCTGCGTCTCTATATCACATTAATAGAGAAATAAATCAGCTGAAATTCCGAAACCAATGAACATAACTCTTGAAATCCCTGCAATCCGAATTCAACCATAGAACTTTTTTCGAAAACGCATCTCAAAACAGCTAGTTTTTTCTTGCACAAATCTCGGAACAATTCGACGGCTGGATTCAGATTGTAGAAATTTCAGGGTGAACAGTAACCGATCTCAGATTCCAGCAGATTCGGATCCCATTAATAGAAGTTTTTTTTTTTTAGGAAAAATATGGGTCTCGTCTCCAAGTAAAAGTTAATTAAAGATCTTATAACAATTTGTAGAAAGACACAAAGACATGAACACATAGTTCAATAAATTATATATTCATTTACAACACAACGAACAACTATAACTACAACATAAAATACAATGGAGAGTCTAATGTACAAACCGATTGATAGTTCGATGCTTAATGCTTAATTCTATATCTCTACTTATATCAGATGAATACATCTTTTCTAATCACTAAGAATATAGCAATCTTTATTCGTTGTACCAAATTAGTTCATTTTTCCTCATCACAAAGAGAGAACAAAAAAACCATAGAATTTTCCTGTGACCAAGTAAACCAAATCTACGGTATCCTTGAACAATTCCATAACAATACTATTTTGTTAATTTTCTCTACCTAAATATCATCTACAAATTCACACTTTGAACTGTATTTAGCACTTGCATTATAGAAATAGCAGCTTTCTTATTGTTTCATTATACCTTTCATGCATCATAGGATTTTCGCACAACTGTGAAGGCTCCGTCAGGAAGCATCGCAGCAACCAGAATCAACATAAGTCTATCGTAATTAAATTTCAAACAATTCAATAACTAATTCAAAGTTCTCTCAAAATTATGTCAAACATTTGCAAAAAACACTCAATAATTTAAATCTTTTAAAAACCAAGGCAGGTTAGAATGTGTGACACTCTGAGACTAAATTTTATTTGCATTAACACCTTCAAATTAATCTGATGAAAAGATATATTCAATTTAAATGGGACAATTTCAGCTCTACCATTAATGTGTTCTACATTTTCTCCAAATCAAAATAATCAAGCTGAAACTAAACAAAGAATATTCCTATGTTGGCTTCAAGTTTCTATGTTGTAGGCATAAAATATTTGGTTGGGTCCAAGATAACAAAATCAGGAGCAATATAGTCAGTTTCTAAACTCAAGCTTCTATGATGTCGGTATAAAATGTTTGGTTGGGTCTGAGATGACAAAATCAGGGGGTAATATAGTCATTTTTGCTTTGAAGGTTCAGTGCCTTTTTAAATAGCCCGAAAGAGTGTATGCCATCCTTCACAAATATTATAGAGCCTGTTCGGCAAGCAAGATTAAGACAGTGCAGCTTAAGGATTTAAGCTTTGCCAAGGAGAGATTGTTCGGTAGAGACAAGATTAAGAATGAAAGCTTAAATATAATAAAATATGTATTGATATATGAGATGAGATGTTAAAGACCAAACTACCCTTTGTCAAACATGCTCAACTAATTACAGTCAACTATATTACAATCATTCAACTGCACGACACTAATTCAACTTAATTTTACGAACAGGATGAAGAACAAGCTGAAGAACAATGTAAATAAAACTTACCTCTAAAGTTAATACAAACATGATGATAATTAATAAATGATAAAAATAAATATGATAATAAAAAAGTTCATATTATTAAAAATTACAAGAAATAAATGAAATGATAATAAATAGTTCATACAATAATTAAATTAAAGCAGCTTCAAATTATTAATCTGGACATACAAATTGAAATAATTTAATAAGTCATGATTTCAATGTTCCAGCACTAAAAAAAATTCACCCTGTGTGTCAGAAACTGCTTGCAAAAAATTTACAAATTGTGCTTCCACTGGATGTCAAAGAGAACATTTTTAAACAACACACAACTCATGCCAGTAAGCAGAAAACAAGTATTATTGCATAACACACAAATAAAGTATTAAAGTATAAAGTAAGAACTGAAACTAAAATAAACCTAAATTTTTTTGTGATCAACAAACAAGTATTGAAAACAGTCTAATTCAAGTACTAATTAAAAATTAAAGCTAAGATCGACAAACAAGTATTCAAAACAGCCTAGTTCAAGTAGTAATTAAAAACTAAAATTAATATCGAGAAACAAGGTACCAGAACGTGAACACTAAAATAGTACAAACCAACTTCCAATAAATTAGTTTCACGCCTATGGCAATTTCCGTTGCGGTTTTGCATGTTCTCCCACAAAATATTTCTAATACATGTTCGAAATATATCTCCAAGTTGTGTTTTATTGAGTCTCGTGGTTACTCCAGATTACTCAACATCTTCATCACCTTCTCCCTCATCTACAACCTCTTGTTCCTCATCCAAATAAATATCACTTTCAATTTCAATCTCGTTTTGACGCTTGATAAAATTATGCAACATGCTAAAACGATTAAACATTGCTTCCTGTATTTATAAGGATGCATAATTCTCAAAATCTTGAATCTCATTTTCAGAACTCCAAATGTCCTCTCGACAACATTACGAAGTTGTACATGGCGATGGTTAAATAGATCTTCCGAGCTTTGATATCGATTTTGTGCACATGTTTGTTGAAATTGTGCCAAATGGTAAATATGGCCACAATAAGGGCAAAGAAAGCTACCGGTATTGGCATAACCTGAATCAGCGAGGTAGTACCTTCCTTGAGGGACTATAAAACCACTGTCATCTATCGCTGAACACAAAACCTTCATATCTGCAGCTGAACCCTCCCAACCAATAGACACATAAACAAAATTCATGTCAAAATCAACAGCAACCATTTTGAGATACAAAATTCTTCCTGTTAATGTATTTTCGACGATTCTTTTTCTTTTTTCCTTACAACAGCAGGTATATGAGTGCCATGAATAGCACCTAAAGCACCCTACATTCAAAATTACATTATTAGTCATACAACAATACACTTCGCCAATTAAAATATAAACCCAAACACCTTAAGGACATACCTTAAATGGAAAGAAACTTGTGTCTGTTCCAATAGAAGCATGTCTAGGTGCATCAGCCCGAGGCAATTTGATGTACTCATTCCTCATTTCAATTATACTCCATAAAACATCATGGAATGTTCAATGAACTGTGTCGAGAGAACAGAAATTGTAGCTTAAACTTCTCATATTTGACGCATGTCCGACTATGTGTAAGAACATCCCAACTTGTTCTTCTATTGTTACTTCATTAGTTTTGACAATGCCTTTTGCCAATATTACTTCACAGAGAGCTAGGAATTTGATTTTGTTCATTCGTAGATAATTATAGGGTACCGCTGGGGTTTTATTTAATATGTCGTTTATGTAATCAGCTCCTGACATTGGCCTCTTATTATCTTGCCCTTCTGAGGAAGGTGATGCTGAACTAATTTGGGTGGTATGAGGAAGTATAGTATTCATAAAAACCCACGATTCGTCGTCGTCATCTAAAGCATGCAATAGTTGATTGAATCTAAATCCATCCATAGTATATGATCTGCAATTTTTTCATAAAAAATGATTCAAATTATGCTATCTGACATAAAAAAGAAAGTTGTAACACTGCTTCCAAAAATAAAAGAAATTTGAGGAGTTCTGACCAGGAAGGAAAAAGGACAATTTCTTTGAAATTTTATTAAAACAGTGAGCAAAAAACAGTCCCCAAATCAACACAGTATATCTTTGAATATGAGAAAAATAGTCTAAAAAACCAAAAACTAATTTTGTACTTCTTGTATTTCAAGAAGTGTCAGGGATTAATGGCAGAAGGCAGCAACCACAGGTGGAAAACAACGGGACTAGTATTAGCAATAATGCCGGTACCGGTACTGGTACAAAATCACGCGAGAATTGGTACCAAAGACAGAGACAGACTTACTGTAAGTTTAGTATCCATGGTACCAACGGTACCAATTGGTACACACGCGAGAATTGGTACCAATGGATTAATTAACAATAGAAATTAAACAATGGATCCAGAAATTTCAATATACAAAGGAAAACATTTTAAATAAACAAGTTACCAGTTAGCAGTTACCAGTATAATAGAAATTTAAAACTAATATTATAATACAGTTACCAATATAACCTAGACGGACCAAAAAAAAAAAAACATTATAATACCAATAATCCAATATAACCAAGATGCTTCCAGGTTCATGGCGAACGAAAGTCTACAGTGAAAGGAGAAGAAAGACCAATACAGTGAGGATGAAGGAAGAATAATACCTTCTACAAATTAACTGGAGAGCTTAGAAGACTTTGAGAAGAGACAGGGCAATTAGGGTGTCGTTGAAGAGAGCATCTCGGTGCGAACGTCACAAAGCTATTCGATTGGAGTGTCGTTCGCAGGATCACTGTCAATCTTTGTCGGAGTCTCGGAGAGAATGACTGTTTTTCTTTTCTGCGCCTAGGGAATCGTTCCTTCAGGAGAGAAGAAGACGATAGAAAAATAATAAAAAATTTGAGGGTCCTTAAGGAGCGTTCACTTTTGAGGGTAATTTTGTCTGAAAAATACAGCTTGTGGTTGCTAAGGAGGCAGAAAGGAAGGCAAATTCTTAAGAAGAGGGGGAGGCCTCCTTAGCAAAGGAGGTTGTTAATCTTGACTAAGGCAAACCTGTTCGGTAGGATTAAGACCTTAAGGAAGTCTAAGGAGGCTTAAGTCATCATGCCGAACAGGTACATAGAACTCTGGGTTTATTTGAAAGCTCTGTTTTATTAATGATTATAACTTACAAAGAATTCAAGAACTTCACCAATGGCTTCGAGTAGTGAAGTGAAAAACCAACGGAACTCCATCAATTAAAATTGCACTATTCTACCATCTCAGTTGAAGTACAACTTAAGACTATATATACCTCTATCTAACTAAATCACCTTATACCTCTATGTAACTAAACCACCTTGATTTCAATTGTTCACATCTTCAATTTGTGGGAAGTGAGGGACTGATTTGATGGAAGAAGAGAGCGAAAAAGAAGAGAGATAAGATGGAAGAATAGAGAGAGAAAAAGAAGTGAAGCGTGCGGTGCATGAGAAGCTCTTCACGACACGAAGAGTGCAGAAGAGAGACAATGGAAAAAGCGAGCGACGATGGGTAGGGGTGGCAACGAGCTGGATTCTTGAACTCGTCATGAGCTGGCTCGTTTGAGTCACGAGCGAGCTGATTTTAGGAGTCTGAGCTGAGATCTTAGCTTAAAATCGTGACGAGCTGGACCGAGCTACCTCACGAGCTGGGTTGCTGAGTCTAGCTAAACCTTGTTTTAAGAAGAAAATAAACTCTACAAATATTTTGGATCGAGCTAGACTGTATAAAATACACACAAATTTATACAAATTCACAAATTGATGCCTAGCCGAGCTAGCTCGTGAACTGACGAGCGAGCTAGATCCCAGCTTGAACTTGTTAATTCTGGACCGAGCTAGTGGCGAGCTGGCTCGAAACTAGCTCAGTCCAGTAACAAGCGAGTTGTTAGCGAGCGAGTCAAAGGCGAGTCACGATCGAGCCACAAGCTACGAGTTTTTTGCCACCCCTAGCGATGGGAGAAGGAAGCTGGGTGGAGATTGCCGGCAGCGAGCAAAATAGAGAAAGAAGAAATGGGGATGAAGAAATTGATTTTTTTTGCAGGGAAAAAGAGACAATTTTTTAGGTGAACAGTTTATTAGAAGATAGAGAAGATGGTGGGAAAAGTAGAGAAGGGAGATCCACTAGCAAACACACGTCGATTGAATGGAAAAATAATGAAAGCCACGCGAGTCAATTCAAGTTAGTAACGTTGGATAAATCACCAATCACCGAAAAATAATCTAACAAAAGAGAATTGAGATGGTACTGTAGATGATATTGTTCAACTACAGTACCGGACATCCCAGGTTATATCTATAGATAGATTAGAACACAGTTCTTATTTTACAGTCTAGCCAATAAACTTTTGATTTCTTCATTTTAGGTCAATGTATTTCCATTTTATTTGATAATCTTCTTTTATTTTTTTGAAAAAGGACTAGGAAAATAACAATTTCAACCTTGATTTAGCAAAAGCATACAAGAGATGGCACCACACAAGTTGACAGGACATCAACAATTTCACCCAAATACACATGAAAAGAAAAGAAAAATAAAGAAATGTCCCGTGTCGAGAATCTACAACATGCACAGGTCAGAAAAAAGAAGAATCACCGCCATCAAAGAAGAGCCGATCGCCTGCCGGCAATGCCCTCGTTGACTCCTCGTAGAATCTAGGCACACTCGTATGCAATGAAGAAGGCATCTCGGGTGTAAAATTTGAGGAAGAACCGAAGGTATACCTACTGCTACCAGAAAAAGCACTAGGCATATCATGATACAGTTTCATTCGAAAATAATCTTCCCTTGCAACATTTGTTAGATCACTTGAATACCCCAAACTCTCTGAAATGCGGGGCCTGGTAAATGAGTCGTCAGTAGGCAACCTGAACAGTCCAGAGGAAGAACCAACAGGAATGTTCATTGAGTGTGTATCAAGAAGAGGTGTGCTGCATATCATAGAAGAAGAATAAGAATCCATCTCTTCATGAGCGCGATCCGTAATAGCCAGTAAATGATGGTCAGGTAAACACAACTTATTGCTGAGATTTTCCCTCAGCGACATCTTAGCACGCCTCAATGCTTCTAGAACATCTTCTACTGCACCGCAACTGTTTCTATTGCAACTCTCTGGTGGTGGTTCGTATAATTGCAATGCAAGAGGATTTTCTTCATGGGTTTGATCGCTGTTGCTCAGTGAGTGTTGGCTGGATGGTGAATTAGGGATAGTAATAATCATATTTTTGTTTGATTGATCCACAAAATCTGAATTGTGGGTACAACTAGAACCCTTATCAGTGTTTTCTTTTGTTGTTGCAGCAGTGGAATCATCAAGAACAGACTCCGCCTCTTTTGGGAATTCTATTTCACTGCTATTATTTTCCTCGAACAAATGATCCTCGTTAGAAGGTGCATTTGTATGCGCATTACCATCTGAAAGAACTGCAATTGCTTTTTCATATGTCGTGTCTGTATTTTCTTGAGCTGTGCTGGTAAGGGAGGCAAATTCTGTGCCAAATAAAATTTCAGGGCTTGCATTTGCTTCCTCTAGGGTTTCAGTTTTGTTACTTCCGCAATCCACGATTTCCTCCTTATCTTCACAGATACTTTCACCTATGCATCCCTTGTTCTCTGATTCGAAATCGTCCTATCATTCACAAAAAAAAATAATTATTAATAGAAACAACTAATTACAATTTAGGTACAAAAAGAAAGACAAAAATGTCCTTGTGAACTAGACATACATCTAAAAGACTCAAATTGAACAGTAACATCATATATATTTGAAAAATAGAAGAGTTTATGGTACTTTGCAAAGCGCACATCAATCCGTACTATGGATCCATATCTTCGCTTTCAAAGTCCAATAATCGATCCGAACCGTTCAACATGATCTTCATATGAAAATGTACTTGGAGATCAAATTTTATATTTTTTTTAATCATTTTTTACTATTTTTTAAAATAAGTAGAAAATCGCCTAATTTAAAAGTTCTATACCATCCAAAAGTAGTGATTTTCAATCAAGCTGAAAAAAAGTAAAATCTGGTCTCCAACTACATTTTCATATAGAGTTAATGTTGAGCAGCTCAGATCAACTGTTTGAACATCGAAAACATAGATATGAATCCATAGTACGGGCCAATCCGTCCTTTGCAAAGTACTATACCCTCACTCAAAATAGAACTGCAAACTAATAAAATAAGAAGAAAAAAGATGCATACATTTCTATTCTGGCTGTACATTTTTTCCCATTCTCTCTGAGCATTTTCCTCTGCTTGGAACTGGTCTATAAGCTGAGCCTGCTCTTCTAGCGCTCTTTCCATCTGTCCCTCGTTTCCATTCACATCCCTTCTCATTTCATCTTCTCTAGAAACATCAACATAAAATCCAGATCTCCCATCCTCAGTTTTATCAATTTCACCTTCTCCTTTGTCATTCTCATCTGAAGACCTTTTCTCTCCTTCATCCTCGGTCCCAGACCTAAATACAATACAATATAATATGAGGCACAAAAAGATCAATAAAATTAAACCATAAAATTAGTACGAATAAGTAACTGTAATTCGTCTATCCAGCCCAACCAAATTGAAAACTTATAAATTGTGGTGACAGATCTGGAAAATGTAAACCCAACCTCATGAACCCTATCTCACCTCTGATTTCCATTTTTATTTACAAATTTGTCCTTTGTTTGCTTACTACAAAGGCATACAATCTGAGAAATAAAACTTTCAATATCCCCCTTCCCTCCATTGAAATCATATAAATTAGGTGCATAAAGTCCATTGAACCTCCAGGACCCGATGCCTAACGGGTCCGTATCCTCTTGAGTTATCTCAACTTTTCAGTTAATGTCGAAACCAGACCAAAAGTATTTCCAGTGCCTATAGATGCACGGGCAGTATTAATATAAAATGGGTTGCTTTAAAATTCGTGCTGAACGGTTCAGACTTCAGATTTTGTACGGATCAACTCAAAATTTAAGATATTTTTGGGGATGCGAATTCATGACTAACACCTACAGTATAATGGTTTGCACACTTTAGTTGTGAATTGGAAAGATCCCAACTGACCAAATCAGGCTTTGTTCTTGAGTTGCAATGCGTGAAACCTTACCGGTGTATTACAAATTCTAATGCAACTTAGCTAAAATTGGAGTACCTTAAATCCTTGGGCTTGATTCTGCGGCATGATGTCTCGGTCTAATTTGCCTCAAGTGCTTTGCCGCTGTATGCTTTTTATTCGAGTCGGGACTTTTGCTACGCCCTTTCCACCACAAACTTCCTGCTGCAGCCGGTGCATCTACCTCTGAACCCAACATTTCGTCCTCTACCCCACTTCTCTCCACAATTGATCTATTTGAGTTCAAGGTCTCGTCTTTTCCTTTCGAATTTGAGTTAGAGCACACGGAGTTGCCGTCACATTCCCCACTGGTGGTGGGTCCGCCTCCCTCCACCTCATCTTGATCAGAGCTCGAATCAATCCCCTCTGGTTCAGTGAGGTACCCCACCCCTTGCGATTCAAGAATAGCAAGCACCTCAGCAGTCGCCTTCTCAGCTTTCTTTCTCTGAGTTGTTACAATTCTAAGTTGTTCCTCTAACTCCACTACCTGAAATCAAATACAACATCCCACTTTTATATCAAAAATATAAGTTAATTACTTGAAAGTAACTTGCATCAAGAATTTAATGAACTAACTCTTTGTGCTAATTGGTCAGCTCTCTCTCTAGAAGTTCTTGAAATGGATCGCTCCGAAAGAAGCCGGGCCCGCAGGAAATCAATAGTCATTCCAGTCGAATCGGTGGCCATGGCCTCAAACTAATCTTCCTCTTCTTCTTCAAAACCCCAAACAGCAGCTATTTCATTGGATATGAAGCATATCAAGTAAAATGAGAACAAGTTAGAAAACGGTACCACATCAAAGGGTAAGAGAACCATCTTTAACCATCCCCAATTTCAATTCTCTAATTTTATACTTTCTAGTCTAATGGCAGAATAACTGGGTTATAAGCTAATCACACATCATGCACGAGATCCAAAGCATATCGAAAATCAAAAATACTTATGAGCCAAATTAATGCAATGTCAAAACTAACATGGAAAACCACCCTGAAAATACAAAAATAGAATTTCCAAGTTGCATTTCCCGAGTAGAAATGAGGGGGAGTAGTAAAACCGCATTAAAGAACAGAGAAATTAAAAACGCATCCTAGATTCCTGGGGAGAGATTACGCTTGTAAAGCAAGCAATGGAAGAGAAACAGCACATCTAAATCAAAATTTACCTGAGATGCAGAGGTAGCGAACAACTATGTAGTGGTTAGTGTAGAGATTTGATTGGATTTAAGGAAGAACACGAAAGGTCGCCTCTACTGTACTTGCGTTACTTGTGTCGATTGCAGTTCTAAATGAATTAATTGTCAATGGCAGTGTCAATGGCGCAGCGACGACATTAGAGATTATTAGATTAGAAGAGACCAGGCAGGGAGCACTCGGTCAGAGCGCTACTGAGCTCTCAATCTATCTCTTTGTCGAAACAAATAGCACGGGAAAAGGAAAAATAGAGGGCGTTTCCTCTGAGATATCTCAACGTTTGCGTGACCGACGTGTACGGTGGGGGCCAGTATTATTTGCGCTTCGAGATTCGTGCTAAATATACTTGCACTGTTGAGATTTTCCAAAAAAAACACAAAGTTTGAGATATTTCAGAGGATAAGAATTCGAAAAAATTGGCATAATTAACGTAGAGGGTTTATCTACCCGGTTTATATATCTGCTCCATCATATTTTTATTTTAAAAGTTTAATTTTAATTTATAATTTAAATATTAAAATCAAACAGTTAGATATGATTTATTAGAAAAATTATAATATTTTAATTTTATTTTAATTGATATCAAGAGAGATGTGAATGATTTCTGGACGTTAATTTTTAAACATATTTGATTTATGTAAAAATAAGATTGAAAATAATATAAATCACATATACTTATTTTATTTTGACATATATATATCAGAATTTATGTTATTAAAAAAATAAAAAATAAAAATATGATAGTGACAAAAAAAAAATAAAGTTATTTGAACTCTCTTTTAACATGTTTTGTAGCACAAAGTTAATTTGCCAGGACAGCACACATGTGGCATGGTAGTCTGGACCCCACAGTTTTTCCAAATTGTATTCATGTTAATTATAGTTGGGACTTGGGACCGAAGGGTAGTGAGTGTCAGTGTATTTATTAACTACTAAGCATGTTTTGTTGGTAGTACTTAGTAGTCCAGTCTGTCCGGCTTTTAACAGCTAGCTACTCTCATAACATGGCTGGTTTGTTGTTTATTGTTACCGACCACGTGTTTTGCCTCTTAACCAAATAAAAACCAGCTCAACCATGTTACGGTTATTTGCTAAGTGCTGAACCAGGTTACTAGTATACCAAATTTTATATGATCGAAATATTTATGAACCATATAAAAAAAAAGTTATTTTCTATCTATTTAAAAAAAATATATTAAATAAATTGTAAAAAAATATAAAATTGAGTTTTCAAGCACATTCTCATATGAAAATTATATTGTGTAGCTCAGATCAATTATTTGATCTTTAAAGGAAAATATAGATTCATAGTACGGACTGATACATACTTAAAGTATGAAGTACCATAGCCTCACTCAAGTAAGCTATTGTCTAGCATCTACCAATTACATATATGTACTCGAATAATGCAATAAATGAATTTTAATATTATATGGGTGTCAAAATTATAATCATATCCATACCTATAAATAAACACAAATCGTTTAATTAACAGAGCAAACAAACTCAACCGGAACTGAACAATTTAAGGAGATAGACAATAAGATACAGGTACAGAAAAAAATACTACTTAACTTTTTTAAAACAAAATAAAAATTAAGGTTGCAAATACTATTTGATTTGCAGAATAACAACTGTATGAAACATAAATCTTTGAACCTTCCCTGAGGTTTTGATAGAGATCTCCATATCAGTTATCTGTTCTAAAAAAGTTGTCATTTTATCAAATAAACACACTACAATTCATCACCAAATTGTCATTTTATCGATATCAGTGCAACAAGAGAAATAAACACACAACAATTCATCATCACTCGTACAGAGTGGTCAAGTTACATAAAAACCCTGGTCTTTTATCAAATCCACAAAATTAGGTCTAGAAAGAAAAGCAAGAACAGAATCAGTCGCCACTGGCACAGCCACGGCAACCACAGTGAACGCACTCTATCACCTTCTCTTCTCTGAGGTGTTTCGGGACCCGACAAACACAAGTTGTAGCAAAGTTGTGATCCCTAGTTTGCATGCATCTCAGGCAGCAGAGTTTCTCGTACCCCGGTTTCTTCCATTTTGCAATCAGATTGCCGTCAGCATGGCCTTGATCGAGGCAAAACTCGTACAATTCCTTGGAGATCTCTTTTCTACGGTAATAGAGATCATAAACATAGCGGCTCTTTTGATGTGAGATGCGAAAGATCGGCCATAATGCCTCACACTTGCGTTTCCCGTCATGAGAGTCATTTTCAGCTGCATTTTTACATATCAGTTATGTAAACTATCACTATTAGCATTTTTTAAGTGACAAAGTAAAAGGAAACCTCACCTTCTCTCATCTTGGCATCTAGGTCACGCAAAGTGGGCTCAATAAGCTCCCATCCTTCTGGGTACTTTACTCGGCTTGTCTTTATCTTCGGCATTTTTTTACTCTACCAAACACACTCTAATTCGACCTATAAGTTAAGTATCTGTCAAAGAATAAATAAAATAAAAAAAGATAAATAAAAGAAAAAGAGATATCCACTTGTTGATATCTAGCTTTTAATGATTTAAGAAGGTAAATAAGCATCACAAGTACACCAGCTAATATAAAACTTAATTACTATTTGCACAAAGCAATATATAGCAAGAGTATTGTTACAAATGTAAGCATTGAGCTATTTGCGAACCCAACTAGTGGCAAGTATTTTCAATTTATGATTGTAATGAAAAGTCAACACAGGTCTAAGTCGAACTTCAAGTCCCAAAATTTCAATAAATGGGGTAAAAAATGAAGCCTAAGATAGTTTGGGGTGCACAAACAATGCTTACTTTGCAAAGCATATATAACGGAGTTTAGTTTAATTAATATCTTTCCCAATCTCTTGTCAACAATTTTGTCCCCAGAGACAACTTTCCATTTTTAGAGAGCGAATTTTATTAAAGACTCTTTAAAAATAAGAGGAAGGCGTCCCTCCATCAACATCTTTGTTAATTTCATTTTTTCTGAGCGTCACATAATTTCAAATTTGCATTTCCGGGTTTTACCCCTACAATCTATAGTTTAGGCATAATATAATTAGTATTAGTATTAGACTTATTACTATTATACCATTATTACTATTAGTATTACTACTAATACTACTATTATTATTATTATTATTAATATTATTATTATTATTATTATTATTATTATTATTATTATTATTATTATTATTATTATATTTACTACTATTTTATTACTATCTACCTAGACTCTATTATTATGATTGGGTTTCATTTCTAGCCTACCCCAACTTGTTTGGGACTAAAGGCTTGCTTGCTGTTGTTGTTCATTTCCGGGAACATCTTTTTTCGACTTCTCTCATTTCACTTTCCTGCAACTATCTCTTCACGCTATTAAGGGTGACTCGATATGAAATTCTTAATTGATACTTGTCTTTGCTACTCATATGGATAAATTCCCTCTCTGATGAAACCCCAGGATTATAATTTTCGATGATTAATGCATTTATTTTTGAAGTGAGACTCTAAGTGATGAGGCCAATTGGAATTAGTTGAAATCTTCAATCTTTACAAGTTTTCTACAGTACATGCTTAATATTTCTTCCGACGCATTTATGCACAATTTATGATGCGTTATTAAAATTCATGAAATTAGTCCTATAGAGGGATGAATATTAGTTTTGATGAACTTCCCATTTCTTGGGCTCAGGGAACCAATCAGTCTTTTAGTTTGATTTATCCAATTTGCTCTAGACAAACTTTTAGTGTTACTGTATTCTTTTATCTCCATTTGATGATCGAACGAATTATCATTCTTTCTTTTGTGCAAATCAGAAAAGTGATTTATGATGGCTCCAAGTTTCGCCATTACTCCCCATTTCAAGGTCTTTCTTCTCAGTCAACCAATCCATTTCAAGATCCCTACCCCCCCCCCCCCTCCCCCTTCCATCAGGGGTAGGCAAAAATTAAAAATTACTATGTTTTAACTATTAATTGTAGTACTAAAAAATAACAACTAAATAATAAATGGCAAATTATGCTATGGACACCTAAAATTTGAATCAACAGAGAAGATTATATCATGAAGAAATCAACGGCTTCGGAAAAAAAAAATTTGGTAGTGCTAGTGGGAAGAAGGTTAGGGTTTACGGCAGAGCGCCAGAGCCGTGCACGGGCCGTGGCGCTGGTGCGAAAAACAAAACAGGTTACCTGAGCAGCTGAGCCTTCCGTCCCGCCTGAGCCGCCTCCCGTCCAACCTGAGCTCGCACTTCTCTTTCTTTCTTCTCTCGATTTTTGTTTGCTGTTCTCTTTTTCTCTCTGGCTGTTGTTTCTCTTCGCGATTTTTCCTTTTGCCAGTTCGCGTATCGGGTACGCCGTAGCGGGTAGGGCCCTAGAGGAAGCAGCAAAAGCGAGTGAGGAGAGAGCTGTGGGCTGCGGAAGAGAAATAAACAAATTGGGCTGGGCTGGGCTGTGAAGACGTGTTGGGTTGTCTCTGGAATAGGTAAAATTTGCAACGGGGATGGGCAATGATTATACACGGGCTTAGATTTATTTTTAAAAATTCAGATATAGACAACTGGCTCACTGGGCTGGACTAATGTAGCCGGATAAACCAGTTCTTTTCTTTGTTGTGTATTACCTCTTTGTATATAAAATTGTGCATCTCCAATATTCACAAGCTTGATATGAATCATATGATAGACGGTTTATGCATTCTTGTGGCTCAGTTGATAAATTTGCTTGCAATAATTGTAACTATAGTTTGCAAATGTCTTTTTTTTTCTTTGGAAAAAAATGACAAAGCCACTGATTTCTAATTGCATAGAAAGTTAGAAACTATAACCAGAGGTGCTACTTTTACCCGATTACCCGGATCCGATCCGAAACCGAACCGGATCCTAACCGGAATCGATCCAATTCTAATTAATTTGGATAGGATATGGTTTAAAAAATATAACTGGTTAATTATGGGTACGGTTACAAAATTAATAATTTAATATCCGACCTAGATCCGAACCAGAACCGATACTGTAATGGATATGATATAGATTTGATTTAGTTATCTGACCCATAACTGAACCCGACCCAATATCCCTATAATACCCGATAAAATGATAATATCATTTCTTTATAATTATTTAATATAAACACATATATTAATAACAATCATTTGTAGTATTTTTTAATTTCTTAAATGAAATTTATTGTTCTTTTCGCACAGATTATTGAAATCAAATGTCATATTCACCTTTTGACTATAAATTTTCGAAACTAATTAATTCCTTTCTTGATCTCTTTATTATCATGTATCTCCTTTCTACACAGATTATTGAAATTTATTGCTCTCTTCGCTGATTGAACAAATTGATATTAATATTCTATCCCTTAATTTTGGAATCATATAATGAAATCGCCATCTCTAATATTTTACTTTCTAAAATTATCTCACATTCAATATTTTAGAGTCAGATTTTAATTTATATTATAATGATATATTATGTGAGATATTTAAGAAATTGTATTATATTTAAAACATAAAGTATTCTCAAATTCTTGTGAGTGCGACATGTACCTGCTCCGGATCCGGACCTGCCCCGGATCCGAACCGGACCCGATAATCCATAAACAGTTATGGGTATATATCTACTCGGAACCGAAAGACGGACTTGAAATATCTACGGTAGATCGGTATCTGATCCGGACCGACCCGATTTGAAACAATAAGTATATGGATTAAAATTCGGACCCGAACACTTTTAGAGTACGGGTTCAAATATAATAGTATCCGGAGCCTTACCCGATCCGGTAGCACCCTGGTCCATAACCAGTTTACTTGCGAACTACAAAACAAGACCAAAATATATTAATATAAAATCATCAACTCGGTATCATTAAAACATTAACAAATAACACTTAGATTTCATCCAGTGATGAATTTCTTCTCCACATCATCCAAGTCCGGTTTAATCCCCTTTCCTAGTTCATATCCTCTAGGATACCGCATCTGATAGAATGACTCCGAAGTTCAGCCGAGCCAAAACAATTTCGGTGCTTATTTAAATTATGAGAGTTCTGCTTTGAGATTTGTGTTAAGTTTAAAAGAACAATGCAGATCTCATTCTACAAGGTAAGATATGCACTCCATCTAATAACTTCCGTTGGTACCTTTCATTTTTCCTCTTCCTCTAGACATGAGTGGATGTAAGAAGAAACAATGGAGGTCAATTGACTTTTATTTTTATTAATTTCTATTCGTATTTATATATAATTTTTTATATAATTTAAAGTACAGTACTATGTTACTGTAAAATTGACTCTCATTTTCTGTAAAATTTTTTTATATAATTGACCTCTATATGTGTTTGACCCTCAAAGCTCAAAAATCTAACTACGCCCCTGCTTCTGGATACCTACATTAGTGGAAAAAACGTGTCGTGCCGTGCCGTGACTTTGGTCTCGTGTCGTGCCGTGACCAAGTTAATTTTTCACTGCCATGCCATGCCGTGACCAAATGTCAAGGGGTGGTCACGACATGCGAATGGTCACGCCACGTGAGTCACGCCGTGCCTAAACGTGCCGTGACCATACGTGACTGGCGTGACTCGTGTGACCATTTAATCATAATTTAGTTAGTTTATTCAAGATTCACCATTAAATCAATATTTAATGGTCCTAATTACACGTGACTCTCGTGACTACGTGTCGTGCCGTGCCGTAACTAAATCTTTCACGTGCCTGTCGTGTCGTGCCGTGCCAAAGTTTCAAAATGAAACACGGCATGAGACACGCGAGTCACGGCACGTAACTGACACGCGTGCCATGTCATTCCGTGCCGTTCCGTGATGAGCCGGCTCCGCCGTGCCTTTTTTCCCACTCTACCTACATTGATAA